>OU342742.1:413897105-414082857 GCA_910589775.1 Avena eriantha
ATTGCATGTGTGTTCTTTTCTCAAACCACACATGGATCAACCAGTGGTCATTGCATGTGTGTTCTTTTCACAAACCACATGTGGACCCACTAGAGTCATTAGATGTGTGTTCTTATACTAAAACTAGCACTACAGTCATTGCATGTGTGTTCTTTCCAGAAAACAACACATGGATCAACCACTAGTGTCATTGCATGTGTGTTCTTTCCATAGACCACATATGGATCAACCAGTGGTCATTGCATGTGGTTCTTTCGATAAAGCACTTATGGATCCATTACAGTCATTGTATGTGTGTTATTTCCACAAACCACACATGGATCAACCACTAGAGTCATTGCATGTGTGTTATTTCCAGAAACCACACATGGATGAACCAATAGAGTCATTGCATGTGTGTTATTTCCACAAACCACACATGGATCAACCATTAGAGTCATTGCATGTGTGTTCTTATACTAAAACCAACACTAGAGTCATTGCATGTGTGTTCTTTTCAGAAACCACACATGGATCCACCACTGTCATTGCATGTGTGTTCTTTCCACAAACCACACATGGATCAACAAGTGGTCATTACATGTGTGTTCTTTTCCACAAACCACACATGGATCCACCTGTGGACATTGCATGCGTGTTCTTTCCACAAACCACATATGGATCAACCAGAGTCATTGCATGTGTGTTCTTTCCACAAACCACATATGGATCAATTTGAGTAATTGCATGTTTGTTCTTATACTAAAACCACAAACCATCACTAGAGTCATTGCATGTGTGTTCTTTTCCAAAATCCACACATGGATCCACTAGACTCATTGCATGTGTGTTCTTTTCCACAAACAACTTATGGATCAACTAGTGGTCATTCATTGTGTGTTCTTTTCACAAACCACATGAGGACCCACTAGAGTCATGGCATGTGTGTTCTTATACTAAACCTAACACTAGAGTCATTGCATGTGTGTTCTTTCCACAAACCACACATGGATCAACCACTAGAGTCATTGCATGGTGTTCTTTCCACACACCACATATGGATCAACAAGTGGTCATTGCATGTGTCTTCTTTTCCATCAACCACTTATGGATCCATTATAGTCATTGCATGTGTGTTATTTCAACAAACCACACATGGACCAACCACTAGAGTCATTGCATGTGTGTTATTTCCAGAAACCACACATGGATCAACCACTAGAGTCATTGCATGTGCGTTATTTCCACAAACCACACATGGATCAACCACTAGAGTCATTGCATGTGTGTTCTTATACTAAAACCAACACTAGTCATTGCATGTGTGTTCTTTTCACAAACCACACATGGATCCACCACTGTCATTGCATGTGTGTTCTTTCCACAAACCACACACGGATCGACCAGTGGTCATTGCATGTGTGTTCTTTTCCACAAACCACACATGGATCCACCAGTGGTCATTGCATGTGTGTTCTTTCCACAAACCACATATGGATCCACTAGACTCATTGCTGTGTGTTCTTTTCACAAACCACACATGGATCAACAAGTGGTCATTGCATGTGTGTTCTTTCAAAAACCACATGTGGACCCACTAGAGTCATTGCATGTGTGTTCTTATACTAAAACTAGAACTAGAGTCATTGCATGTGTGTTATTTCCACAAACCACACATGGATCAACCACTAGAGTAATTGCATGTGTGTTATTTCCACAAACCACACATGGATCAACCACTAGAGTCATTGCATGTGTGTTATTTCCACAAACTACACATGGATCAACCACTAGAGTCATTGCATGTGTGTTCTTATACTATAACCAATACTAGAATCATTGCATGTGTGTTCTTTTCACAAACCACACATGGATCCACCACTGTCATTGCATGTGTGTTCTTTCCACAAACCACAAATGGATTAAGCACTAGTGGTCATTGCATGTATGTTCTTTCCACAAACCACATATGGATCAACCAGTGGTCATTGCATGTATGTTCTTTTCAATAAACCACTTATGGATCCATTACAGTCATTGCATGTGTGTTATTTCCACAAACCACACATGGATCAACCACTAGAGTCATTGCATGTGTGTTATTTCCAGAAACCACACATGGATCCATTTGAGTCATTTCATGCTTGTTCTTATAATAAAACTAGCACTGCCTCCCGAATGGATCCACCGTTAGACCGAGTCTTCTAGAAGGCACACCATAACATAGTTGTTCTGCTTGAAGATTGTTACCGTTTGATTGGGGTGCTTGGATGATTGGAATGGTCTTCACGAGAGCGATCCTCGAGTAGGCTGTTCTCCGACATGATTGGCCACGCTTGCTCTGGATAAACTGGCATGTTGCGAGTGTTACGACTCACGAGTTCAGTGGGCCATATCCTAGTGTCACGTCCCCATTACTTCTCTTCCTCCCCGTACTTCTCTTCCTTCCCCTCAAAGCCACTTTCCCCACTTCACTTCCATCCTGCCGTAGCCGCAAGCCGACGACATCCACCAATTCTCCGGTCGCTACCTTCATGTAAGAAATCATTTTACAAGCTTTTGAACTTATCCTACACATTCCTGCTATTCGCCAATCTAACTGCTGATCTTTTTTCCGATTTCTCGACGAACTTCAGATGTGGCAGATGTGGGAGCCCAAGAATCTGGAGATCCTCACCCGCAACTTCGAAGCGGCGTTCCCGCTCGTGTGGTCCTACCCAGGATGCTTTCGCCGTTACTCCTACCGCGAGCTCCCGCTCCACGAGCTCGCGTGCCCGCACGGTGCGTGCGCCTGCACGGAGCCGGGCTGCAACTACACCAGCCCGCCGGCAGAGATCGTCATCCACCTTGTAGATGGGCACTTGATCGAAGTGATTAGGATCTCGTACGGGCAATCCCAACTTCTCCAAGAGCAGGTGCCATTCACTGAATCGGCACGCTGCCTGCTAATTTTCCAGGGGGACGGCTCTGTTTTTGTCCTGACCATCACCGCCGGTGTTCCGGGAACTAGAGCCGGGCCCATCGTCGTGGGTGTCATATGCGTTAGGTCGGTCTCGTGCACCTGGCCCTTATACACGGTGCGCATGTGGGCGAACGCCCAGCCGCCATCGTCGGATAACATTCTTGTGCTAGCCGAGGCGCCGAGCTGCCCGACACCGCGGGAGGTGGAGTATGTGGACCTAAGGTCGATCCTATGCGTGCCATCTCAGTACCTTGTCGGTGCTGGACCGAACACGCAGATGCATTTCTACATTTGTATCGATAAGACCGACAGGCAAATGTAGTACTTGTTATGTCGTTACTGTTAGACCTAAGTGATGCTTCTCAGGTGCTTAGAGCATACGTGTTGTGAGAATGTACCCCAGCTGTAGTTTTCAGTACTCCTTAATACTTTGACGAGTTATTATATTGGTCTAATCAGCTTGCTGTTGTCACGTTGCAATGTTCGCTTGCTCTGGACAAACCGGCAATACTGTGTGCTCCCGCTCCCGCATGTCAGTGTCACGTGTTCCGAGGGCCCACCTGCCAGTGTCCTTCCCCTCAAAGCCACTGTCCCAACTTCTCTTCCATCCTGCCACTCCCGTCCGATGGTTGTAATCTGATGATTTTGATTGGATTGTTTACAAGTAATCTACGTTGATAATGCAACATGCAAATGACACATATACAATTTCTAAAGTGGCAGCACTCACACGCTGATATTGCACATATTTCTCAATATAGCTCGACAAACACATTACAATAATTATACTCGCATTAAACACAACCGAAATTGCAACCAGCCTAAACAACATCTAAACCCACATCACACCGCTGTCGTTGGAGTCCACCTCGATTGGTGACACCGTCGTGCCCTTCCCGGCGACATCCACTCCCGCCCGTGGCTTGCCCTTCGCCTAGGAGGCAACAATGGCGTTCTGCACAGCTTCGTCCCTGTCGTCCTACACATCGGAATCGACAATGACGAAGGTGACGGGGTTGGCATGGACCGAGCACCGTCGCGCCTGGCGGCTCCTGCTCGAGCTCGACGCCGCATCAGTCCTTCTTCAGGTAGGAGGGGCCGAGCTCACATACGTAGCGTCATCGCTCCTCTCAAGAAACAATGGCCATTTTATACTGCAATGGTAGGATCTTGGGGTGGATCCGCCGCGGCGAGCCCTACCGAAAGCGGTGGAGCGGATGGATCTGCCGGTGCGAGCCATGACAAGTTCCTAGGAGGGAGTAAGATTGTGGGCCAGGCGTCTCTGGTTCCTGAGTAAGACCTCCCAGTGATATGTACGCGGGCAAGGTACCAAAAAATTTCATCCAATGCACGCGACAGGGCTTTTGAACCAAGAAGGCGCGAGTTTTTTTGACAAGTCCACACGCTAGGTCCCCCACCTGTCAGCCGAATGTGGACGGTAGGATTCTGCCCGAGTTATTAAGTAGGGATAAATCACGCTTCACCACTACCCTGACATCCAAAGGCTCCTCTTTCCTCTGCCCTCGCTCCCCTCGCTCATGGCTCGCAGCTCGGGCGGAATCAGGGTCGGCTCAACGCCGCAAAGCGGGTGCCCCCATCAGGTACCGGAGGGCGCCCTATGATTACTACCCCGATATGCTATGTTTGTGTGGTGAGAAGATGCCGAGATGGATTTCATGGACCGACAAAAATACTGCAGGAAAATTTAGCAACTTCAGCATCAGAGCGGTATGTTCCTACTGTAGGTACAATGGTAACCCGTAATTCTTTTTTTGTTTCCTTCGATCTACTACGCAGGAAGGGAGGGGGGCTGGCTGTGACAAGTTTGTGTGGATCGAAAAGCCACTGACAGGTTTTCAGAGAGAGCTTGTTCAGGATCTGCGTGATGCTGTGTGGGACAAGAAAGAGGAGATTCATGCGATGGAGCGAGAGATCCGGGAGCTTCGCCAGGTGCAGGGGGCAGGGGCAGGGAGGTGGTGAGACAGACGGGCTCAAGATTAGGCCAGATAGTGGACACAATTTCCTCATTATCTGGGCATTATCTGTTGCATTTGCATTTTATGTTGCCGTGTCATTGTCCAGCAGCTGAAATAAGTTGTTGCTTCATGGAGTGTAGCGGCTAGCTTAAGAAATTGTTTTCCAGCCTAGAAACTTATCATAAGTGTAATGCCAACAACAGGGATTTATTAAGCGCCTATAAATAAATCATGTTTGTGCCACTAACACCCATCGATTTTGGAGAGGATTTAACCGCTCAGCTATTGCGATTGTTAGATAGTAGTGGCACAGTCACAGTTTTGGATTCTACTAGTGGCCTCGTCCGTATCAAATCCTAAAGTCGCGATACATTTTACTCCGAGTACGGGAGGCAGATTGTTTCGCCCGACAAGTTCCACGCACACAGCTCCATAGTTTAACCGAACTACATATATAGGTTCAAGTTCAATACATCATTAGGCTGCTACACTGCTAGCTCTCTTTCTCTGCTTGGGTGCCAACTTTCTTCCTCTTTCCTTCACGTCCACTGGCTTCTTCATCTCCTTCCTTCTTCCTCTTCCTGGGTGCCAATTTTCTTACCTTCACGTACCCTGCATCTCCGGGCCCAGGGAAGTCAGGCCAATCAGCACCAGAATCTTGTCCGGCATCATCACTCCACTCATTTTGGTTTTCTTCCCGCAGCAAAACCACTGAGTCGGCTGTCTTGTTTCTTACCTTGCACTATGGGGACATCCAGCTACTCTATGGCCTATAAGATGGCAGGTCTTGCATCTGTTTTTGCCCTTCTTTGTAGCACAGAAAGCTGAACCCTTCTTCTCGAGAAATTTTTTAAACCTATTCACCTGGGGTCTTCCTCTGCCCCTTTTTGTAACTGGATGGCAAAGCTCGAAAGACAGTTGGACTTGAGGCCACTGAGATGGGTCTGTACATGGCTCCACGGATCCAGCGTACGTAGCTCTGAACTTTCCATAGAGTAGTAGTCTCATAAATAATGATCCAAATGTGGTAGAGTTCTTTTCTTCACCAAGAAGGCCAAGGCGTGGTCGCAAGGTTTCCCGGTATGCTTCCACTCTAAGCAGGTGCATTCTCGTAGCTGGATGTTCACAACATCCCTTTTGCCACTCTTGGACATATCGACCACGTCACAGCTTCTGCTGGTTGACGGGAGAACCTTAAGATGAGCAAGTCCTTGGCTTCTCTTGTGTAGTTGCTGTACAACTGGCGGTAGCATATGTCCTCTAGGTCTCCTACCGATCTCTCTCCTTGTATTTAACAGCTTCATGATCATACCACGTATGCTGTCCATCAAGATATGAACAAGACGCACTTTTATGTCCTTCACCCAGTTATTCAGGCATTCTGCAAGGTTCTTATTTATGTAATCAACTTTGATGTCAAGGTTGAATTGACTCCTCTTCCATAGCTGCGAATGATGGATGGGTAAGTACTCTGGAATTTCAGGGGCTTCGGCAAAAATCTTGCACATGAAATAATCGCTGCTACTAGGTTTGTAAACTCTAGCAGCAGGAAACATGTAACTAAATACGCTACCTGCGTAGTGTGAGTACAAGTTGAGCATGATATGGGCATGGCATTCTCTAGCTTCAGCTCGCGGGAACACCTCCTTCACTGCATTCGTCAGCCCTTTGCATGCATCCGTGGATATAGCCAATGGATCCATGTGGCCTATTGATCTCTTGAGTTGCCTCATAAACCAGACCCAATTTTCCTCCGTTTCTGTTTCAAACAGCCCGAATGCCACTAGAAACATCCAGTTGTGACCATCAAGTGTTGTGGCAGATGGCAGACAACCTTTCCATTTGCTAGTTAGGACAGTGCTGTCTACACTCAAATACGGCCTATAGCCGTCCTTGAATCCATCGATGCAAGGTTTAAGTGCCATGAAAAATCTTTTGAAATATATTTTACCACCTTCTGATTCGGTGTCAATCTCCACAACACTACCCCGGACACCTAGCTTGTACCTCCGCCTTGAAGTTGTACACCATCCTGAAGCTATTGGTCCAATCCCCATGCAAGACCCCCTGAGCTTTCTCTTTACCTTTCCAAAGCGTGTAATACAGTAGGAAAATGTTGTATTTAGAACTGAGGCTAGTCTGAATATTCTTCGCGGTCTCCTTAGGGTTATCCTTTAGTATCGACATAGATTGCATAGCCACCCACTCCGTATCAGCCACTGAGGATTTCAGTTTGCTGCCTGTCAGACACATGTGTGGAGGGCCCATTCTATTCACCTGCAACACAGATTCATTTAAAAGATAAGCGGAGTCGACTAGTTGCCAGAAAGATATCGCACATCAATTGTAGTTATAGAGTGAAAAGAGAGAGAGAGAGTTCTAATGGTTTGCTGCATTCATTGCCCCAATACCCGAATTGCAGTCGACGCAGGTAAGGATCTTGCTGTGATCCTCCATGGACAATGTACCTCGGCCCGTCCATTCATCCACGTTAACTTGCAAACGGCCTCATACCTCTCGGCAGAGTTCTTCAGTCGATAAACGTCGAACTCCCCCTTGATACAAAAATGCCGGAACGACATCCTGGACTCATGCATGCTCCTGAACTCGGTGCCGACCAAAATATAGGATACTCGTGGTCATGTTTCATTTCTTCTACTTCAACACCCAAATCATCGACTGGAATACCAGCCTCATCATTAAGTTCCGTGTCTATTTCATCATCACCAGATTCTTGCTCCTCAATAGTGCCTGCTTCTTTATCTGATTCAGAATCTTCACCATCGTCTCTAATGCCTAGTATTGCAGACATCATATTGACTCCCATGGCTGGGGCTGCACCATCGTCTCCACTAGGATGGACAGGAACATTGCCCCAGTCCACCTCACCGGTAACTCTGTTTTCTCCAAGACACTCGGTTGGTTCTGCTACAACCACATGGGGTGGTCTTACGTTTTCACGCATCCCAGGTACTTCAGTGGACAAACAGCAGTCAGAATCAATTTCATCTTGAGTGTACAGAACCCTCTTGCTCTTCCTGTCTACATCCTCCTTACTGATGTAATCTTTCCTGATGGTATCAGTAGGGCTTGACATCCGCGTTCCATTCCCCATCGAACTAGGCCTTTTGCTGCCACTCTTGCGTGTGATCTCCTTACTGCCTCCCCTCACGGGTGTTGGCTCCAGGGTGCTGGCATTATTGCCTGACCTCTGCAGCGTGTTCTTCTTCGAATTAGCCGTTTTGCTGCTACTATTGGGCGTGTTCTCCTTTGTGCTGGCATTATTGCCTGACCCTTCTCCTTCGTGCTAGCATTATTGCCTGACCTCAGCGGCGTGTTCCGCTCCAAATTAGCCCTTTGCTGCTACTATTGGGCGTGTTCTCCTTCGTGCTGACATAATTCCCTGACAGCGGCGTGTTCCGCTCCAAATTAGTGTTTTTTCTGCTCCCACTAGGTGTGGTAGCCTCCGTGCTGGACATCTTCGCCTCTTTGCTACCACTCCTGGGAGTGTTCACCACCGTGCTAGCCCTCTGAGTGTTTTTGCTGCTACCGTTCAGTGTGGCATTTTGACTGGATCTCAGGGGTGTACTCTGTGGCATGGTGCCTTTTGTCGTGTGAATCTTGGGCGTCCTCTTCTCTGGCGTGGTCTGCTTGGTGACGTTCTTCTTCGGGGTGCCCTTTCTGGGGATGCTCTTCCTGCTCCTCTTTATGACGTACCTCTGTAAGACTCTCCTCTGTTCGAAGCCACCCTTAGTCGCACCAGCCCCAGTGATGCCATGGATCGGGTCATGCATGCCTTCTAAAAGTCCATCATCTCTATTGTCGAGTTCCAATTCCTCTCCAACCATGAGCACTACCAAGTGGAAGTAAACTTCACCTCTATAATGTTTCCTTGTAAACGGTATGACTAAATCCCTGGTATCTTTCACTTCAATAGCCTTTTTGCTCCTGTAACCATAATATAACAAACGTGCTTCCTAGGAGGACCCCCACAGCACCTTCACATGTAACGCTGCCATCAGGTCAGATAACTCTACCACCTCAGGGTCGTATCTGTCAAGGATTACATCAAACTCGTCATAGAATTTTTCTATGCCATCTACAAATTTTGCAGTATAATCCGCGACACTAATACGAATGATTACTTTGCCATCATCATGTTCTTCAGGATAGAAACCTCCGAGAGGTTCGAGAGATGGAGCGGCACCATCAGACCTAGCCCCAATGCCACCACCGCCATCACTAGCGTCATCGTTAACTGGATCAACCTCGGTGGAAGTACCAGGACCAGGAGCAAGGCGAGGGCCCTTAGCAGCGGGAGTTACATTACATGGTGGACAAGCAGGGCCCCTTCTAACGGCAGCCACAATAGGATCAGCTGCTGCCATGCCACCTCGATGATCAGGAGCAATTCCCACAACAATAGTGTTTCGAGTGCTAGCAGAGTCCAGACCATGAGCTGGCTTCAGACCAGCAGCTCCCTGAACCCGAGCACGGGTTCGAGGAGGAGAGAAGGCATCAGTCTTTGCAACAACAGTGGGGAAGCCTCCGGAAGCCTTAGTTTGCTCAACAGCGGCAGGGATTGGGTCAACAGCGTCCAGATCAACAACAACACGAGGACGATGAGTACCAGCAGATTCCAGAGCACGGGTTCACACAACTTGAGGACAGTTTCGAGGAGGAGCAGCACACAAGGCAGTGGTCTTGGCAACAACAGCGGGGCAGCCTTTGAACGCCTTAGTTTGCTCAACAGCGGCATGGATTGGGTGAGCAGCAGCCGCAGCAACACGGGCACCGGGAAGGGGACGACTAGTACCAGCAGATTCTAGAGCAGAGTTTTCCACAACGGCAATACGGGGACACCTACGAGGAGGTTGCCTGACAGAAGCATGCCGCGGACGAGGAACCACATTGCTCAACAACAGCAGGGGTTCGAGTTAGACCTCCCTATCTAATAATAGCTAGGCGACTCCTAGTAGCAGGAGCTTCCTCATCCACTATGTTACACACCAGCATAACCAAGTGAAGCCTAACATGCTGTTTCATCAGCCCAATTAGCTCACTGTCACACGCTATAGGAACCTTGAAGCCTCGTTCATCAAGGAGGATGAACCGTGCAGTCTGCTCTGGCCCCATTTTAGCAAGTTCACGCACAGCAGCAACCAAACCAGGGATAGTGCATAACCGCACAGGCGCCACTTCCATCTTCAAACTCTGAGCCTGTTTCCACGTGCTCTTCCCATGTCCTAATTTAATGAGGTAGCCACAGATGCTCACCAGAACCGTGTAGTTGGGTTCAGCGGAGATCCTGACATAAAATTGGAGACAAAAGATAATAATTGTTTGTCAGCGTCGTGCTAGCAAACAATTCTATGTTCGATATATCTCTGTAATGCCAATAGCCAGCTAGTAGTTATAGGTAGTGCGAATAGCAAAGAGAAGAGTAGCTCACCTGAAATTAGCCAGAAGTACTTCTTCCTCGGCAAATGGATCTGCCATCCTCCGCGCTGCTCAGCTCGTTGGCGGTAGAGGCGGGTAAGATCGTCGCAACGGCTGGCACGACATTTGGCATTAGAGCTCGGTAGCAGTGAGTAGGCACAGCAACTTGGCGCCGGAAGTCAAATGCCCGACGAGATCATTCTGGTTGGAGGGGGGATTTCGACGCTGTCGGTGCTAGGGTTCATGCGAAAGGAGGGAGGGGCTAGATTTGTGAATTTGGTCAACGCACGATGCTCCTTTAGTATCTCGTTTCGCCTACGTGGTTACCACGTTGGCGCTCGCGTCACGGAAATATTACTGACATGAGGGTCCCGACCGTCTACTTCACGGGGCAGTTTCACGGCATGTTTGGATTTGGTAGGGGTGAGACAAGTTTCATCGAAATGGCCCCTCTCGGTAATTGGCGCCCAACTTTTTGAAACACGGTAATTTCAGGCAACTTAGGTACCGCCATGCGCTGGCCTGCCAACTTTGGTACCGCAGACGAACAAGCCCCATATTCTGGTAGTCATGACAAATGATTCACAAATGTCTCTATACAAGATATGGGTTACATTTTCAATCCTACTTTATGTAGTGAAATCACCAGTGGGGAAAACACAATGATCATTATCATTGATTCTTTCCTTCGTGAAGAGAATCGTTCAGGAACGTTTTCTGTTGCGCTTCTCAACACTCTGATGCATGGATTTGAATCCTCATCATGTTTCACATCGTCTTCCATTTGCTCCATAATCGAGAAATATCACTGAATGCGAACTTTCTCAAAAATGCACCAAAATCCAAGGAATACAAGTTTTGCTTCTCTTTTGGTTTTAGCTATGGATTTCATATTCAAAGTTTCCAATGAATACTCTACAAGGACTTATTCGCTGTTGTTTTGGTTATATCGAATAACTTTTACGATGATCCATACTAGATATGGAGCCACTTTAACGAATTCACATGGTTCACTATATATTCTAATTGAGTGCTAACTATTTCTAACTAATGGTCTATATATATACACTACAATGATATATTTGGCGCCATCTATTCACCCACTTTGATATCTATTATCACATTGTGACGCTATGCATTTTGACACTTCAAGTGCATTGCATTTCACAATTCTTTTATGCCAATGTTATAAAGTTGAATTTCATTACTATTGATCAAATCGTAGTAATTAGATTCTCTTTTATCTTTAATACCCTTTGTTTGATGAAACACTTTGATCATATCAAATAGTTTCACACTCATGTTTCCTTTGGTAAACTTATTTACACATTTAAACAATCATATAATGATAATCAACATTTTTGTTAAACTACAATACATCGAATATGTATTTACTTTTAACAATTCATTAAAACACTTAGTATTCAAGTAATACATGGTGTTCAAGTTATTTTTCCGAACTTAGGCATGATTTATATGTGATACGAAATCAAATGACTTACACATATTATCATATAACTTTGAATTTAAACAATGGTTTCATTCATTAATGAAATATAATTAAGTTGGGTATTTTAAGGCATTTCTATATTTTACAAATGTTCATGCATTATCAATAAGTTTCAAACAACAAGGATAATTCACATATAATCAAACAAGATATGAACACAAATAGAAATCATTCTTAAAAGTAGAACAACTTGTTTGTTACAAACTGATATGAATAACCGTCTCACAAAGTGTGATACACACTAAAGAGGTTCACAATCTTTTGATTACAATAATCATCCTAAACATAAACTAAGTGACAAATGTTGAGGGAGAGTGTCATTGGCCATCATCATCATGCTCGCCATCAATACGCAATGTCACCTCCTCTCCAGCAAGCACCTCTCATGCAGAAGGACCTATTTTCAGTAAAACATGACAAGTATCAAATATACTTAATACTACAAATGTGTTTTCAAGATTATAACATTTATAAAATTGTATATCAAATCTATACCTTTTTCATTGATGACCTTAGCGACAACAGGTTCAACCATCACATCCCTAAGATGTGATACGAACCTGTGGAATTCCATTGATTCCGCATCACCTCTCATAATGCAAATCCTGACTTGTGCTTGGTACCTTAGTGGCAGCGAACGCAACACAATGCCATTTGAAAAAGAGCCTGTCATCCAACTATCCAGGAAGTATGCAGGCCTCATGTACGCATCATGCATACGCTCCAAGTGGTCGTCAAGTGATGAGTTCTCCTCGATCTTAATGGAGAGGAATTCTCCCATCAGCTCATGCTCCCATATGCGTGCTTGTTCCATGAAATGTGTCCTAAGATGTAGCATTACCGTACGAGGGTTGACATTACCCACAACAGGCCACAGCTCATCCACCATTCTGAAACACATTGTAACTGAAATGAAGGAGGCCATCTCCCGACGGTGATAGCAGTCTTCCCACTGCTCTTGGGTCTATAGGTCAATGGGCCGATCCAAATCCATCTCGTCGAGTATGTAGTTGACCACGTCATTCTCGCTAAGGAGAACGTGGAGACGCGCAACCCACATAGAGAAGTTTGATCCATCTAGTCTGAGCTTCTCTCCTTCTAACCAATCAATCGTCAACAAGAAAGGTGGCATCGGGGAGAACCTTTTCTACATTTATAATTGCAAAAGGATTTTAGTCTAAGTTTATAATTAAATGAGTTAATAATAAATCCACTCAGATACACCTATCCCATGAAGGGTTCCTAGTGATTACTCGACCCCTTTTCCCCACATCTCCCCCGATCGTCACGGCCATCAATGTTGGTTCAAGGGTGGACGCTAAACGTCGGTCACATCATTCATGCGACTCGTGCTCGATCTTTTGACCATCCGCATTTCGAAGCGATGTCTGCACATGCTAGGCTCGCCAACTCAACCTTAGTGTATTCACTGTGCAACATGGCTTACACCCACTGTATGCGAACGTAGATATGTTTGACACCCGCTCACCACGGTTTGCCTCATACCGAAGAACTTTCTTGGTGGTGCACACTAAGGGGGAACACAACCATTGGTAATTTTAACAGGGATCATCTTATTAGGCTACCGTCGAGTATCTAATACTAGAACACAATAAGATATAAAAACAATAACATTGAATGTAAATGCGATGTGATATGGTCCTTCATGTCATGATCTCCATCCGTCATCACCGTATTCTGGCGCCAGGGTTCCGGCGCCGTAGACACCAGGGTACCGATGTCTTTCCAGCATGGTAATTGGTTACCTTCATGACTATCTACTACTACGTAACATAAGGTAATCACTTTACCTTTGCCACAACCATATCACAAAGCAATGCCCCCTAGAAAACAAAGTTAGATGCCTCTACTTTATCTTTGCATGTTTTACGTGGCTGAATGGGCTTTCGCACAAGAACTGTTCTTACCTACGAACTTTCAGCACGGCATTGATCAAGTAGTTGTCTCTACTACACCCCTTTCGGGGCCCTCCATTGTAAATGGCATACCAACTAATGCGAGAGAGATAGACACCCCCCTAAGCCACTTTATACGGTACAAGCCGTATGTCAAGCATGGACCAATCTCGCGAATGAACGCGTAAAGTCGGTTGGGGGTCGCTTCATCAAGCATTACTATGGTATACACAAGTACACATGGGAGGGTAACAACAAAAAGATCAATGCCTACATGCTACATCTCGTGTGTTCTACCCATACTAGCATTACTACACATAGATCTAGCTCTCATACCACTGTAGGGGTTCCACGTATGAAAACAATAAATTTTTACCCTACGCCCCTGAACCCCTGATGTTGCTAGGACCTATCTATTAGTAATACAATAACGGGAGGGGCTTTTCACGAACTTACCCTTGAAGACCGAAAAGCATTGTCAATGCTCAGGAGAGCGTCGTTGATGTAGACGAGCCGAAGCCAACCTCAAGGTCGATATGAAGTCCTTGCGCTCCAGTGGCTCCAACGACTTGACTACCTCAAGTGTGACACCTCGTCGGGAGTTACACACGTCCGGTGTCTGACGATGACTCCCGCTTCCCCGATCCAGCAGCAGTGCGGAAGTAGAGCTCCTGGATCCGAATCCCGTAGCGCGACGGTGCTCCATGGTGAAGATGTGTCTCGTTCGCGCAGTCCGAACTTGGGACCATGGTCACGAGAGAGAGAGAGAGAGAGAGAGAGAGAGAGAGAGAGAGAGAGAGAGAGAGAGTATGTGTAATATCCCAAAACTTTAATCAAGGTTAATCAAGATCCAAATCACCCAATTTAGGGTTAACAAAAACTTTTTCCCATTAAAAGAAATAAGCATGCATATGTGTGTTGCATTAATATGGAATTGATGTGAATTTCCATGTTTGTTTGTTCTAATGGTTGTAAAATAATTCTTAGATGAATCCCACATCATCTAGATCATTCCCAAACAAAGCCCAAAGAAAAATAAATCAAATAGATTTAATAAATGGAAATGGTCACTTTTGCCATTTTAATCAACTAGCACACTTTGGGTGTTCCTAGAACTCAATTTCAAACAGAAACAAATATGGATCTTTGCACCCCTTGATAATACAAGTTAATATGTACCAAGGCCCACTTTGAATTCTTAAATAAACATTTAAACACTAATTTAAAATGGCATTTGAAAATGGAATCTATTGCATGTACCTAGATCCCAGTTTTTCAAAAACCATGCAAATGAATTCAATTTGAAAATTCCCAGCAACCACACACTACCAAGCAACAGTGGAGATCACTCAAAAAAATTCATTTCAAAATTCAAAACGTTGTTTCTTTGGGCCATTTTGTCAAACACCTTTTGTGCATAAATCAGACAAAATCACAAACACTATTGTGAGCAGTGTTCTGGCCAATGTGGTCTCCCATTTTGTAGCCACAGCCTCCCGAGTGCACCCCCTACCCTTTGCTAGCCCGGCCAACCACTGTGCACACGACCAAATGGTCATGGCCACTAGTGCCGAGCACATTGATCACCCCCACCATCGACAACACGCCCCTAGCGCCGCTAGTCTTGCCCACCTTTCCTAGCGCGTTGTCGTGCCCCACTTCCCCTCTAGGCCAGCCCCAGCTCAAAGACAAAGAGAAGGAGGAGCCAGGAACCGCCGCGCCCGGACCGTGTCTGCCATGCCGACGCCGCCCATAGTTCACGCACGGTCCCCGCTCAAGCAGACCTCGCATTGCTCCCATCGCCCACCTACACGATCACCAGTGTCCCAGGAGGCTAACGGACACGCCTGTTTCCTCGACCGTGACCCGTAACCGCCGACCGCCGCGAAACTCGCCGTCAACCGAGGCAGCGTGCGCGTAGCAACGCTCGCTCCTCCCGACCACCTTGCATTGCACGCGCACCTCCATGACGACCGCCAGGGCACCGCCCACTGTCCTAGCCCAACGCCCAAGCCTCTAGCTCACTGTGTTGCTGCCACCATCAAGCTCCGCGCATGCCTCTCTACACCCATCGCCCCTTAATAAATAGAGAGCCCCCCCCGGCACCATTTGTTCGCACCATCCCCATCCACTCCACCTCACAGACCTCCTAGATCCCCAGCGGAGCAAGCCGCCGCCCGTACCGCCCCAATTTCGCTGGAGACCGCCGCGGAAGGAGGAGAAGGGTGCCACTGATCAAGGCCATCTCTCGGGACGCCGCCGGTACTAGAGGAACCGACGTCATCGACTCGTCCAATTGCTCGCCTCGCCGACCCTTGCCGGAGCCCCGGTAAGCTGCCCTAGACCCTCACCGACCGCGCTAGGTTTCGTCCCCATCGTGCACTGTTCCGGTGTGGACGATGGCTGTGAGCCGTTGATCCAGGATCTAATCCTACGACCACCATTCTCCCATACCCGTTCGGCAGCCCCTGTCCCACTGACAGGTAGGGCCCTCACTTAAGCCAGCCCGGGCGCTTCGCGGATTACAGTGGGCCGGCCCATTTATTTCCCGTGTGACCCAGTAGATTCAAATAAATCTTTTTCAATTTAGACTTAATCTAGATTTTGTCCTTTAGTTCAAAAATCATTTCAACGAGTTTTACATACCCAAATTGAATGATTCCAATTTTGTTGGAAAGATAATTTAAATCTCTATCCAATACCGTTGGATTTAAATCAATTAGAGTTAGAGATCTCTCCTAGCAAAAATAACAAGACAAAGACTTTTTCACATTCAAACATTTTTCTAAATCCAACCACAATAGCTTTAGATTTGATTCCAACTCTCAAAAATCACATTTGACCACACCTATCTGAATATGTAATAATATTAAGGTTTGCATGCAGTGACTTTGGATTAGAACCAAAATAATGCTATATAGGCATTTCTATTCACTTTAAATCATTAAATATTAAACTTAATCTTATTAAAATGTGATCCAACCTTTAAATCACATTCCCATGTGTTAGAATATGTGGTAATGACATGTGTCCATATGATCCCATATTTTAATTGGAAAATATTAAATCTAACTTATTTTTAACGAGTAGAAATTACTTTTCTCAAATAAAATAAATGAAACTAATTCATTAAACCTTGTGATGTATGTGATGATACTAGACCATCACACGTGTGCTAAATAGACTAGTTAAGTATTGTTTGGTGATTGTGTTTTCCGTATGTATTTATAGATGATAGTACCGAACAAGTCTTTGAGGAGGAGGAGTTCTACCAAGAAGAGGAGGACGAAAATTTCCACCACTTCACCAACCAAGGAAAGCTATTATTGGCAAGCTAACACTTGCAAGTAGTATACTTAGCAATCCATCACTAGATGCAAGTTAACTTAAGCAAGATGCGTTAGGCATGCTTGCTTATACATGTTGACTTATACCTACCCCAAGTTTTACTTACAAGCTTTACTTTATTTTACTTTACCAAAGTTCTTTACCTTGTTTATAGATAGCATAAAGAGTATAAAACTTGACCTATCTAGTTATTTAGATGTCATTCTATGGCATGAGATTGATATTAGCATCCCACCTTAGTGAACACTCTTAACTTAGTAGTTTAGAGTAAAGCAAAAACTTGATCACTTTAGATGGGAGTACTTGGTGAAAATGACTTGTGAAAACCTTGGAATGACGAGGCATTCTATTGAGATGTTTTGACATGTGTTTAGAAACACAAATGGTTTATGATGATGAAAATGTTGAGGCATGAGCCTTTGCCCTTTTATAAAAACTGATGGTTAGGTTCGGATGCGATACCATTCCGAATTTACCGTACAACCACAATACCTGGATTGGGTAATGCTTAGCCAGAAGTTTATGTGCATTAGTATTAGTTCCCTCGCGGGAGAGGTCTGAGCTGAGGCTACCTCTCAATGTTGTCCACCTATGCAGTGCCTAGGATGGCAGATAGCCATGGCTGGGATGCCAAGCTCATAGGAGAGGTGCTTATACTAGAGTGTGTCAAGGAAAGGTTATGTTTGATGATCTGCATACTAAGTATGATGATTCAGGGTTATCCCTGACAAATGTATTGAATTTTGTGGTGAAAGTGTACCACCTCTATAGAGTGTCAAACTATTCGAATAGCCGCGTCCGCGGTTATGGACAGTTGGAGTGGCCATACTGTTCTGTTGTCAGATGTTTTCAAAAAGGACTTATGAAATGAATTGTGACATCACATGACCCCAACATGGTTGTGACTATGAAAACTAAGTTCCCACTTAGGTGATTTCAAAACTTTATTTTATCTTTCTTTGTTTTTGAACTCAGCTTAGGTTTCAAACTTAACTTTACAATTAAACTTAGAGTTAGCATTCCTACTAGAACTACCTTACTTGTTAGTGATAGTTTGCGAGTACTTAAAGAGTACTCATGGCTTTTGTCCCTGGCTATTCCCGTGGCCAGACTATGAGGAGGACTACCAAGAGGAAGGACAACAGGACGGCTATGACAACTAGGATCATCTCCCATCGTCAGCATTGCCTGTGACCCTAAAGATGGAGCCCACCGCTACGCTATTTATTCCGCTACTTGTTTGTATTAAGACTGGATCATGAGATCCTTCATTTGTGTAAGACCTTATTATGGTTTGTAAGTGATGATGTACTGTGATATCCAATCTGTTATGTCTCGCAAAAATGGTAATCCTGGGATTGCGATGTATGGCATAATAGGCTTTGGGATTAAAAATCTGGGTGTTGACAAGTTGGTATCAGAGCCATCTTGACCATAGGAGACCCTAGTTAGAATGGACGTCCGAAAAAAAACTTAGTTTCAAAAACCAAAGTGAGTATTTATGAAAACTTATTCCCTCTGTTATACTTGGGATTCTTTCTCTCAAAAAAATACATGTTCCTTAAAAACTCTTACATCACTACATAAAATTTTGACACACCTGATCACTTCACTAACTTTCTCATCTAAATTCTTATAGATGGAAGTTCAGTACAGCAAGTTATACCAGTTGGGCAACGGAGGCCAACTGATCTTCGAGAGGGATCTTGATGTACTGTATGAGTACTTGTAGCGTCTGCATCCGGAATTCCTTGGAGCTCAACTCAATGGACCCCTAGGAGGAGATTTATAATGGCTAGTAGTTGCTAATCTTCGAGGCAAGTTAGAGGCACCAATTTCCGAGAGGATTTAGTTCACCGTGAGAGAGAACAACTGGCTAGATGGATTAGCCAGGGCAATGCATGAAGCTTTTGCTCGTCTTTGCGCACAGAATGTCAACTTGATCCAAGGAACCCGCTTTGCTCACTATGCAAGGCGTGGTTCTATGGGAATGCCATTGGAGATGCCAAGTCACCCGAAGTTGAAGCGTCAAGTGGAGAACCTCGACTTCCTGCTGTATGACAGACAGAAGGAATTGGACAATGCTAGAGAGTTCGCCAACCACAACCTCGCCATTGCCGCCCAGAAGGCCCAAACATTCTCATTGCTCGAAAGGATCGTCAATCACTTTGCCGTTAATGCGCAAAGAGGGATCGCACCATCGACTTTGTTCGCAAGAAGGTGGCCGACCTCGAGGAGACCATCAAGGAGCAAGAATCTTAGCTTGCAGCAAAAGAAGAAGAGGAGGAAGGTGAAGACATCTAAGGGGATATTGACTCATACCTCAGCAATGATGATGACTACCTGGAGGATGATTCCATGGACTTCTACACCGACGATGATAACTCCGACTTCATCGATGATGAGTAGATGCACTAGAGCACTATCGTAGGAGTGAGAAGTATCGGTCCCATTGTATCTTAGCTTGCTGAATGGTTCTTAAAACCATCTGTTTTCCTTTTGTTGTGGTGTGTGTGAGTTTGTACCGTGTGCTTTGCTTCAATGAATGAAAACAAGTTAGTTGCAAAACCTGAGTCAAACTCAAAGTTTTAGCTTTGAAACCAAAACCATGAACATTAGAACTTTCCCTCTTACCCCCTTTATCTATCTCAATCTTCAGATGACTCGTGGAAACCAAGGAGGGAGCAGCTCATTACAGGACCCAATGTTGCAGATTCTGTAGACGCTCATTGTAGATCATGAAGCTAGTAGGGCAGAGTGCCAAGCAAATCTAGCCACCCTGCAGCAGATCACCCAGATGGCTCACAACAATCAAAACCATGGAAATTAGGATCATCATGGATCCAAACTCAAAAACTTCTAGAATACCAATACCCCAATCTTTAGCCAGTCTGAAAACCCACTGGATGCTGATGATTGGTTGTAGACCATGGACAACAACTTAGAAGTTGCCGGAGTGGATGCCAACGAGAAAGTTTTGTTTGCCACCCACTATCTGGCAGGAGATGCAAGAGCATGGTGGAACATCACCCGCACCATGAACCATGGTCTAGTGATGACGTGGAAAAACTTCAAAGTCAAGTTCAGCCACACCCATGTGCCATAGGGTCTAGTCACCAGAATGAGAGATGAATTCAGAGAGCTAAAGCAAGGCAGAATGACAGTAGTGGAGTACCGTGACAGATTCTTGTCCCTCGACGGGTATGCCCTGATGAGATCAACACGGAGGCCAAGAAGAAGGAGAGATTCCTGAACGGACTGCATGATGAGATGTAGACTGTACTCGTCAACATCCGTTTCGAGGATCTCGAACAGCTAGTCGACTCTACCATTCAGATGGAAGGGAAGATCAACCAAGCCAAAGACAACCACAAATGTCGGATGATGCACCAAGCTAGATCCAACATTCACCAGAAGTATCGCCCCAACCCATCTGCAGGATATGCCCCACGAAACAATCGACCCCCAATGTCTTTCCCAAGCTATCCCAACCGTAGCGGAGGAAATGTGAAGTCCGGAGGAAACAACAACAACCATCCCGGCAACTCCAACAACTTCAACCGTGCACCACCCAAGTCCAACACCAAAAATACTACACCAAGGACTGGAAGCAATGCTGTGCCCGTGGCAGCAAAAGACAAGTCTCAGATTACTTGTTTTGAGTGTGGAGTGAAGGGTGACTACTCCAATGAGTGTCCCAAGAAGATTGCCGCCACTGCCAATGTGAATGCCCTAGCTCAACAGCAGCGTCACGTTCATCCCGGAAGAAGATTCGCCCCAGGGAACCCTCATAACCGCAACGACCGTCTCTTCCACATGAACGCCGAAGAAGCCCAGGAAGTGCCAGATGTCGTGCTGGGTATGTTTTCTGTCAACTAAGTATTAGCAAGAGTGTTGTTTGATTCTGGAGCATCACACTCATTTGTCACCGAAGAATTTTCATGCACTAGTAAGATTCATCCAACCAACGTGAAGCATGTCATGATAGTTCAAATACCTGGTTCAACTACAAAAGCTAGAAAAAATTGCAAAGATGTGCCTATCAGAATACATGGGATAGATTTTTATGCCAATCTAATAGTACTTGGAGCCAAAGGTTTGGAAGTAGTACTAGGAATGGATTGGATGTCGAAGCATAAAGGATTGATAGACTGTGCCAAGAAAGCCAGCACCATAACCAGTAGCTCTGGAGTATCAGTAGAGCATATATCTAAAACCTTGCCCTGTCAATTCAAGTGCAACAAGAGTCTAGCCCTACCCACCATAGACCTAGTCAGAGTAGTCTGTGAATACCCCAACATATTACCTGATGAATTGCCCAGTATGCCCCCAGATCAGGATATTGAGTTCATTATTGAACTAATCCCCGGAACTGGACCCATAGCTCAGAGACCCTATATCATGAACCCATCACAGTTAGTAGAGTTGAAGAAGCAACTGGATGCTATGTTGGCAACATGCTTAATTCAACCAAGCGCGTCGCCATGGAGATCGCCCGTATTGTTCGTCAACAAGAAAGATGGAGGCAGCCGTTTGTGCACAGATTACAGGAAGCTGAATGATGTCACCATCAAGAACATGTACCCATTGCCAAAGATAGAGGATCTATTTGATCAGTTGACTTGTGCCAGAGTGTTCTCTAAGATCGATCTTAGGACTGGTTATCAACAACTTAAGATTCGTGCAACGGATATTTCAAAGACCGCCTATACCACCAGATATGGATTATATGAGTATACAGTCATGTCTTTAGGATTAACCAATGCCCCTGCTTATTTCATGAATCTCATGAATAAGATCTTTATCAATTTTCTAGATAAGTTTGTCGTTGTGTTTATCGACGATATCCTTATCTATACCAAGTCAGAAGAAGACCATGAGCAACATCTAAGAATCATCCTTGAAACCCTTAGAGAGCAGCAGTTGTATGCCAAGTTCAGCAAATGTAAGTTTTGGCTGAAAGAAGTAGGATTCCTCAGACATATTGTGTCTGCCGAAGGAGTCGCTGTTGATCCTGCCAATATCAAAGATGTCGAAGAATGGGAAGCCCCAACCACTCAAACCCAGGTCCGTGCATTTCTCGGATTAGCGGGATATTACCGCAAGTTCGTAGAAGGATTTTGGAGCATCACAAGACCCATGACCCAATTGTTGAAGAAGGACAAGAAGTTTGAATGGACCGACAAATGTGAAGCAAGTTTCCAAGAGCTCAAGAATAGATTGATTTCAGCCCCAATATTGATTTTGCCAGATATCAAGAAGCCGTTTGATGTGTATTGTGATGCATCCAAGATTGGTCTTGGATGTGTATTGATGCAAGAAGGCAAAGTCATCGCGTATATGTCTCGACAACTGAAGCAGCATGAGCAGAACTACCCTACCCATGATCTTGAGTTAGCAGCTGTCGTTTTAGCTTTCAAGACATGGTATCATTACCTTATGGGTAATCGCTATGAGAGTTACTCAGATCACAAGAGCTTGAAGTATATTTTCACTCAGAAGGAGCTGAATATGAGGCAAAGGAGATGGATAGAGTTAATCAAGGATTATGACCTTGACATTCACTATCACCCCGGCAAACCCAATGTGGTAGCGGATGCTCTTATCAGATTGCCATGTAGCCTAAACACCATGATCAAGGGGAAGCAACCAAGTTTGTATGAAGAGTTGGAGCAGTTCAGAACTGATGTAGTTAGCAAAGGATTCTTAGCTAGCATTGAACTCCAACCCACTTTGATTAGCCAAATCAAGGAAGCCCAGAAGGGAAATGCAAGTATCGACGGAATCAAGCGTCGTATTGGTACAGGGAAGGTACCTGGATTCACCGAAGACGAGGAAGGAGTTATGTGGTACAAAGGACATATCTGTGTGCCAGCAGATTCAAAGCTGAAGCAAGTTATCATGCAAGAAGCTCATGATACTCTTTATTCTATCCACCCCATAGGAACGAAGATGTATCAAGATCCGAAGGAGCAATTTTGGTGGCACAAGATGAAGAGAGAAATCGGAAGCTACATTGCCAAGTGTGATATCTGTCAGAGAGTCAAAGCGGAACATCAGAGACCCGCAGGACTGTTGCAACCATTGCAGATTCCGGAATGGAAATGGGATTCCGTCAGAATGGACTTTATGACTAGTTTGCATACTTCTAGTAGGGGAAATGACTCAATCTGGGTCATCGTTGATAGACTCTCCAAGGTAGCTCATTTTATACCTGTCAAGACAACCTACTAGAGTTTGAAGCTAGTAGAGTTGTACATTGCTAGAATCGTCAGTATACATGGAACCCCCAAGACCATAGTATCGGATCGAGGAACCCAATTTACCTCGAGATTTTTGTAAAAGTCCAAGAAGGATTAGGAACCAAGTTGAATTTCAGCACAACTTATCACCCGCAAACCGATGGACAGACTGAAAGAGTCAACCAAATCTTAGAAGATATGTTGAGAGCTTGTGTGTTAGAGTATGGATCAAAGTGGGAAGATTCCCTACCTTTCGCAGAATTCTCATACAACAACAGTTATCAAGCCAGTTTGCAAATGACCCCATTTGAGTTCTTATATGGAAGAAAGTGTCGTACCCCCTTGAATTGGTCGCAAGTAGGAGAGAGTCATATCTTCGGAACCGACATTCTACGAGAAGCAGAAGAGAAGGTTCACAATGTCCGTGAGCACCTCAAGACCGCTCAATCCAGACAGAAGAGTTATGCTGACAAGAGAAGGAGAGACCTGACTTTCAATGTCGAAAATTTTGTGTATCTCAAAGTTTCGCCATTGAAGGGAACGCAACATTTTAGTCTAAAAGGAAAGTTAGCCCCCAGATATATCGGACCCTTCAAGATTCTGAATCGTCGAGGAGAAGTATCATATCAACTAGAACTGCCTGAAGAGATGTTTGCCATCCACAATGTGTTCCATATCTCGTTACTTCACAAATGCTTAGAAGTGCCGAAGAAGACCGAAGTTTTCAAGAACATCCATCATCGAGTCGTTGATATCAACAAGGATCTGACGTATCGTGAAGTGCAAATCCGTATCTTGGAATACGGTTACAGAACCACCAGGACCCGAAGTATCAAGTTTCTCAAGATTCAATAGAGCAACCATACCGAAGAAGAAGCCACATGGGAGCGAGAAGATTACATTAGGACTGAGTTTCTAGATCTCTATAGTTCCTAGTAGTTCCTAGTTTTCTTTTCTTAAATCTCGGGACGAGATTTTGTTTAAGGGGGGAAGGTTTGTAACATCCCAAAACTTTAATCAAGATTAATCGAGATCCAAATCACCCAATTTAGGGTTAACAAAAACTTTTTCCCATTACAAGAAATAAGCATGCATATGTGTGTTCCATTAATATGGAATTGATGTGAATTGTCATGTTTCTTTGTTCTAATGGTTGTAAAATGATTCTAAGATGAATGCCACATCATCTAGATCATTCCCAAAAAAAGTCCAAAGAAAAAGAAATCAAATAGATTTAATAAATGGAAATGGTCACTTTTGCCATTGTAATCAACTAGCCTACTTTGGGTGCTCCTAGAACTCAATTTCAAACAGAAACAATTATGGATCTTTGCACCCCTTGATAATACAAGTTAAGATATACCAAGGACCACTTTGAATTCTTACAGAAACATTGAAAATAAAATTTAAAATGGCATTTGAAAATGGAATCTATTGGATGTACCTAGATCCCACTTTTTCAAAAACCATGCAAATGAATTCCATTTGAAAATTACTAGCAACCACACACTACCAAGCAACAGTGGAGAACACTCAAAAAATTCATTTCAAAATTCAAAACTTTGTTTCTTTCGGCCATTTTGTCAAACACCTTCTGTGCACAAATCAGACAAAAATCACAAACACTATTGTGAGCAGTGTTCTGGCCAATGTGGTCTCCCATTTTGCGCCCACAGCCTCCCCAGTGCACCCCTACCCTTTGCTAGTCCGGCCAACCACTGTGCACACTACCAAATGGTCATCTCCACTAGTGCTGAGCACATTGATCACCCCCACCGTCGACAGCACGCCCCTAGCGCCGCTAGCCTTGCCCACCTTTCCTAGCACGTCGCCCGTGCCCCACTTCCCCCTCTAGGCCAGCCCCAGCTCGAAGACAGAGAGAAGGAGGCGCCAGGAACCGCCGCGCCCAGACCGTGTCTGCCATGCCGACGCTGCCCGCAGTTCATGCACGGTCCCTGCTCAACCAAACCTCGCATTACTCCCGCCGCCCACCTACATGATCACCAGTGTCCCAGTAGGCTAATGGACACGCCCGTTTCCTCTACCATGACCCGTAACCACCGGCCGCCGCGAAACTCGCCATTGACCGAGGCAGCATGCGCGTAGCAAGGCTTGCTCCTCCCGACCACCTTGCACTGCATGCGCACCTCCGTGACGACGGCCAGGGCACCACCCACCGTCCCAGCCCACCGCCCAAGCCTCTAGCTCACTGTGTCAGCGCCCCCGTCAAGCTCCGCCCATGCCTCTCTGCACCCCTCGCCCCGCTATAAACAGAGATCCCCCGACACCATTTCTTCACACCATCCCCATCCACTCCCCCTTAGAGACCTCCCAGAGCCCCACCGGAGCAAGCCGCCGCCCATAGCGCCCCAATTTCGCCGGAGACCGCCGCAGAAGGAGGAGAAGGGCGTCACTGATCCAGGCCATCTCCCGGGACGCCGACGGTACTAGGAGAACCGCCGTCGTCGACTCATCGAATTGCCTACCTTGCCGACACTCATCGGAGCCCCGGTAAGCCGCCCCAGACCCTCACCGACCGTGCTAGGTTTTGTCCTCGTCGTGCACTGTTCCGGTGTGGACGATGGCCGTGAGACGTTGATCCAGGATCTAATCCTACAACCACCATCCTCCCATACCCATTCGGCAGCCCCTGTCCCACTAACAAGTGGGGCCCTCACTTAAGCCAGACCGGGTGTTGCACGGAGTACAGTGGACCAGCCCATTTATTTCCCGCGCGACCCAGTAGATTCAAATAAATCTTTTTCCATTTAGACTTAATCTAGATTATGTCCTTTAGTTCAAAAATCATTTCAGGGAGTTTTACAAATCCAAATTGAATGATTCCAATTTTGTTGGAAAGATATTTTAAATCTCAATCCAAGCCCGTTTGATTTAAATAAGTTAGATTTAGAGATCTCTCCTAGCAAAAAATAATTAGACAGAGACGTTTTCACATTCAAACATTTTTCTAAATCCAACCATAATAGCTTTGGAATTGATTCCAACTCTCAAAAATCACATTTGACCACACCTATATGAATATGTAATAATATTAAGGTTTGCATGCAGTGACATTGGATT
Organism: Avena eriantha; assembly: GCA_910589775.1. NCBI lineage: Eukaryota > Viridiplantae > Streptophyta > Magnoliopsida > Poales > Poaceae > Avena > Avena eriantha. The sequence continues at coordinate 413,923,559 of OU342742.1, forward strand.
AGTACCAAAATAATGCTATATAGCCATTTCTAGTCACTTTAAATCATTAAATATTAAACTTAAACTTATTAAAATGTGATCCAACCTTTAAATCACATTCCCATGTGTTAGGACATGTGGTGATGACATGTGTCCATATGATCCCATATTTTAATTGGAGAATATTAAATCTAAATTATTTTCAATGAGTAAAAATACTTTTCTCACATAAAATAAATGAAACTAGTTCATTAAACCATGTGATGTATGCGATGATACTAGACATCACATGTGTGCCTTAGTGTGCTAAATAGACTAGTTAAGTATTGTTTGGTGATTGTGTATTTCGTATGTATTTATAGACGATAGTACCGAACAAGTCTTCGAGGAGGAGGAGTTCTACCAAGAAGAGGAGGAAGAAAAATTCAACCACTTCACCAACCCAAGGCAAGCGATTATTGGCAAGCTAACACTTGCAAGTAGTATACTTAGAAATCCATCACTAGATGCAAGTTAACTTTACCAAGATGCATTAGGCAAGCTTGGTTATACATGTTGACTTATACCTACCCCAAGTTTTACTTACAAGATTTACTTTCTTTTACTTTACCAAAGTTCTTTACCTTGTTTAAAGATAGCATAAAGACTATAAAACTTGACCTATCTAGTTAGATTTAGATGTCATTCTATGGCATGAGATTGATATTAGCATCCTACCTTAGAGAACACTCTTAACTTAGTAGTTTAGAGTAAACCAAAAACTTGATCACTTTAGATGGGAGTACTTGGTGAAAATGACTTGTGAAGACCTTGGAATGATGAGTAATTCTATTTAGATGTTTTGGCATGTGTTGAGAAACACAAATGGTTTATGATGATGAAAATGTTGAGGCATGAACCTTAGCCCTTTTATAAAAACTGATGGTTGGGTTCGGATGCGATACCATTCCAAATTTACTGTACCACTACAATACTTGAATTGGGTAAGGCTTAGCCAGAAGTTTATATGCATTAGTATTAGTTCCCTCACGGGAGAGGTCTGAGCTGAGGCTACCTCTCAATGTTGTCCACCTATGCAGTGCCCAGGATGGCAGATGGCCATGGCTGGGAGGCCAAGCTCATAGGAGAGGTGCTTATACTAGAGTGTGTAAAGGAAAGGTTATGTTTGATTATCTGCATACTAAGTATGATGATTCAAGGTTATCCCTGACAAAACTTATCGAATTTTGTGGTGAAAGTGTACCACATCTGCAGAGTGTCAAACTATTCGAATAGTCGCGTCCGCGGTTATGGACAGTTGGAGTGGCCATATGGTTCCGTTGTCACATGTTTTCAAAAAAGAGTTATGAAATGAATTGTGACATGACTTGACCCCAACATGGTTGTGACTATGAAACTAAGTTCCTACTTAGGTGATTTCAAAACTTTATTTTATCTTTCTTTGTTTCTGAACTCAACTTAGGTTTCAAACTTAACTTTACAATTAAACTTAGAGTTAGCATTCCTACTAGAACTACATTACTTGTTAGTGATAGTTTGCGAGTACTTAAAGAGTACTCATGGATTTTGTCCCTGGCTATTCCCGTGGCCAGACTATGAGGAGGACTACGAAGAGGAAGGACATCAAGAATACTACGACAACTAGGATCATCTCCCATCGTCAGCATTGCCTGTGACCCTAAAGATGGAGCCCACCGCTACGCTATTTATTCCACTACTTGTTTGTATTAAGACTGGATCATGAGATCCTTCATTTGTGTAAGACCTTATTATGGTTTGTAAGGGATGGTGTACTGTTATATCCAATATGTTATGTCTCGCAAAAATGGTAATCCTGGGATTGCGATGTATGGCATAACAGGCATCTAGGATTAAAAATCCGGGTGTTGACAAAGAGAGAGAGAGAGAGAGAGAGAGAATATAAATTGGAGGTCTCCCCAAAAGTGAGGAAACCTTTATTGAATATTGTGTGTATTTATCTGGCCAAATACCCCCACTATATATAGGGGATGGGAGGTACTACCTCTCTCAAAGTCCCGGGGTGGGACTAAAGGAGAGGAGAGGGCGAGGGGTAGCACCTCCGTCCATCCCCATGGGCCCCGCGGGGGGGGGGGGGGGGGGGGGGGGGGGGGGGGGGGGGGGCTAGCCCACTAGGGTGCCGGCCACCCCCTCTGGCCCTTCTCCCTCTTATCTTTCCCTAATGGGCCCTCTTCCCTCCTGAAATGGCCCATTATGCCTTTTGACCTTTAAATTGATTTTCTCTTTTATTAAGTAATTATGAATAAATGATTAAATCAATATTTAACATTCCTCCATATATTATTCAATCTCCATGGCTATGGAACACCTTCCACCTCCACTACGGACATCCTCCCTTCTGGTTTTCTCTCTACTATTCTTCGATGATTCCACCGATCCTACAAACACTCTCTAAGAATCATCAAACCCTTGAGCGTGCTACCCTACAGTTTGGGAACACTCTAGACATGGCCGGGACACTCCCGGACCAATGATCGATAGAGGGGCCTAGATGGCCATGTGACCCCTTTGCGTTCCACAAAGATCTTTCGTCATTTAAACCGGGACGGTCGTGTCTTATTCCCTTTGTCTCTCGATACTCGCATTGCCCGAGATCTGATCAGTGACATCACCATGTCATGTTCAGTATCATTACCGAATAATGCTACTTGACTCGTTCTGACAAGTGATATCCCTGTGATCAAATCACATGTTGTGCAGCTATTGGATATAACTTATCTGAGTGGGCCCTTGAGTATCTTTCCGTCACGTGGACGGACAAGTCCTGCTCTTGACATATATTTCCTCTACGGTTTCCTCCGAGTACCTGAACACACCTTTATAACCACTATATTACCAAGTGGCGCTTGGTGCTATCTAAGCACTCTCGGGAGACAGTGATTGATATAACCTCACGGTCTAAAGAATAGTCTACGAGGATCCATTTCTCATCATCGTTACTTGAACTTCGTGACATGATCGGGTCACGATGTTTAGGTTGGGTATTGGTTCATCATCTCATTCTCAGAATGATTTGACTCCATTTCCAACTGGCATAAATGGCACATGATCAGGAAACTTGATCATCTGTTGACCAATGAACCAGTGACTAGAGATTCACTGGGAACCCCTAGTTGTTTATATCTCACACGTGTATTGATGTTTCCACTCAATACAGTTATAGCATGATATAAAACTTAATCATAAACTTTATGAAATATGATAATAGTCCTTATTACTATTTGTCTCTAGGGCATATTTCCAACAAAATCACCATCATAGATTGACGCTGCGACATGTAATGGGGATGGTATATAATGCGAAGAGCTCCCATCTTCAACCACATGTGCTTCATTGTGTCTTGGAGCACTTGCATGAGGATCTTGTTGATGCGGAGAGCGATGGCATAAAGAGCTTGACACAGTCGAATAGTGCCATGAAGAGCTTGATGCGCGTGAACACAGTCTTGTGTTTCACGCGAGCTCGGCCATTGACCTTTATAAGGCTTCATTTTGGTTGGAAAAGTTAATGTTCATGGCCCTTGTCTCTTGAGAAAGGTTGGAGAATCCTTGTTACGTGTCATGCACTTGTTGTTGGAGTCCATCGAAGCGGTTATTGATGCTCTTGAATTCGGATTTAGTTTCTCCGAATTGTTCATCTTGGCGCGTCTCAATGGCATTGCAACAATCATGGAACTCTCATCGAATGATGTAGTGGCTTGCACACATCATGTATCGACTTTCTTCATCTTCGGGTGGAAGTGGTTAGCTCGCCTCACCATGCCTATCCATGATACAAGACAACAAGGATTGTATATGGAAGTGATATGTGGTGGGGGATAGCCTTTTACCTCACCTTGGAGATTGTATCAAACAAGTATCCACAAGTGAGAACTATAAGCTTGCAAAGTGAAACGTAAAGAAAGCTCACACTAAAGAAAGAACTAAAACTCTCAAGAGCTTTTGGTGGAAGGTTAGGTTGGTGGAAAGGAAAATGAAATGATCCAAAGAAAAGGTTATTGTTAAAGGTGTAAAAGAACCTAAGATCAAAGGAAAAAAGGATATGATCTACAAAAACACGAGGATACAGACACATTGAGATGAATGTGGTTAGCATGACTATGAAAATGAGCACAAAATTCCCTAACAAAGACTAAGCTCGGTTGGCATGCCAATGCAAGGAGAGACCACAACTCGTTTGCCAAAAGAGGATAAGCAACAGATTTGTGCACTTGCCTTGGTCGCGCTTTCTCTCTCTCTCTCTCTGCTTACAAGCTTGATCCTCTCTTTATATTGGGAGACTATGTATCTTTCTATTTTTATTTTGCTTTTTTATTCCTTTTCTCCCTTTTATACTACTATGTCAACTTTTTTATTGGGTTTGTAGCATAGAAAACAAATAAATTCCTACGATGGGAACTACTAAGCACTAAGATCTATCTACTAGATACAAGCTACGGGTGGATATACATCCATAGAGAACATACACTTGTAGACCGACAAAGTGTAACGAGGTTGAACTCGTGGATGATGTAGTCAAACGCTTGCGGATCAAAGGATCGAGAAGAAGTCCAGTGCCACAACTCAACAGCGCATCCGTGATCGCACACACGTTCAGGCCACCGAACAACCTCCACCTCCTCGCCCCAGCGATGCAGTGGAAGCAGCAACTCTTTCCAGACCAAATGCCATCAGGAACATGTATCTCGCTAATTCGAGACCATGGGGGAATAATTCCAGAGGGGGAGAGAGATCCTTCACGAGGAGGTGTGAGTGAGAAGGAGTGAGAGTGGGGCCTTTTATAGGGGAGGGGGAATCCCCTCCCATCGACGGCGGCCATGGAGGAGCCCCTCCTCCTCCTCTCATTCATGTGGTGAAGCTGCATTCACATAAATATGGCCCTCCATTTTCTCCACTCAAAATCCCACTCAAAATACATTAAATTTCCACCAAATTTAATACAACTCTCATGTAATTAAACTCTTTTATTTATTTTATTCAGATTTTTGTTAATTATGTTAATTAACAAACATTCACATAAAACCCCCTGCAATATTTCAATATCACATGTAGAACCAATTTTACCAATTCCCCCAAAATAATTTTAGTGTCCATTGAAATAATTCTAGCACTTTGCAATTCTTTCGTCTAGAACATATTTGCTCCAAATGGTGTTATTATCCCTTAAGTGTGTCACCCTATGGTTCGTGAAGCAGCCTGTCCTACGGACGCTCCTACATCTACACGACCAAGTCCCCCAAGTGGACCAATGACTCGTGCTCGATCCAAGCTTCTTCAAGCTAAGGTGAATTCGCTCCTTGTCTCATGTGATTTCGATACATACTTGGATGGCTTGCTACTTCATGCCAATATTTTATGCATCATCAGGTATGAACCCCATGAAGAAATGCTAAGGGAAGCAGCCAAGCCATCACAAGACGGAGCTCCAGATCAAACCGGCGCTAGGACCGGCGGAACGGAAATCTCGCCGGAACTTCCAGCGCACGCTGCGGTGGACCGGACCTCCGACCGGAATTCCCGGCGCGTGCAAAAACAAACCAGTGATGACCGAAACACATCTTTGTACGCTGTTCCAGTCGACGACCGGAATTACCGGCGCTGACCGGAATTTCCAGCGCCCTGTCCAACGCGACCTGACTTATCGCAGGAATGCTCTAGTTTCAAAGTAAACAAGGGTTTGATGCCCGAGAATATTCCTATTTCGTCCAGTTTTTACCCTTTTGTATCCAAACTAAACCTTACTTAGTGGTTGGCCTATATATAGCCCCCACCCCCCTTGTATTGCTTAGGCATGATATTTGGAACTAGTGGGCACCCTTATGGATCTATCTAATTCTTGCCTCATGCTCCTTGATTAAGGAGCACCCAAATATCACCAACCTCGTTGGAGTTTGCATCGTTCCTCCCTCATTGTACAAGGCCTAGTCATATGAGTTCCTTTGCCTAGACATCAAGATCTCACTAAGACTCCCTACTCATCGTGCTGGTTCGAGAGAGGGACCTCCACCCGACGCAGATTCTAGGTATTGCGCCGGACCATTCACCGTCGGCGTGAGCTATAGGTGTGTACTGTGTCTTCACGTCTACGTGTGTTCATCGTGTTCTTCGTGCGTGAGTTCGCATATTTCATGCTCTCCCTCACCCACTCTTCGATTCCAAGGGATTCGTGAAAGATCAGGCCATCCTCGAGGTTAGCCCTAAACATACTGGTATCAAGAGCTTCGTTTCTCATGAATTCCCTCACAAAATTTTCTTCTATCCACCAAAAAATTCGAAAATCCCCCAAAATAGCCCCAAATTTTCCTTCAGATCGATCTCTAGATTTGGTGCATTTTTAGTCATTTTGTTCGAGGGATCTATTGATTTGTGTATCGATCTACCTTCCGAGAACCATTTCCCAACCCAATTTGGACAAATTTCCGAAATATTTTGACAGTTTTGACTTTTGGAGTTCGCTAGGAACTCAAACCGGCTCTAGGCCCAGCAGACCGGCCCAGCCGCCGGAAATTTCGGTGCATGTTCCGATGCACCAGAATTGCGACCGAAAATTCTAGCGCCAGGCTCGGCGCTGTCGGTTTGGCTGCCAAAAATTCTGATTTGACCCAATTTTGTGTATTTTTCCTCTTGTGTTGTTTGTGCCTCGTGTGCTTGTCTCCCCAACTAACTTCAAGCTTTTGGAAGTCATCACATACCGCGCTCCTCGACACCGTGATGTCGAACATCATCCCCTACACCGGTAGCAAGTCATCAATACCGAAGGTATAACTTGCTCCACCTTGTTAACCCTTCTTCCTTGTGTGTATCTATCCTATGAGAGCAACTCTTCTTGTGTTTACGTAAGCATTGTGCACTTGTCCTTAGAAAGTGAGAGTGTGTAAGCCAATTCAAGAGTTAACATAGTAGCATAGAAAGGGAGAAAAAGAACAAAAAAGAAGAGAAAAAGAGAAAAATTAAAAGAAAAATAGAAATATACAAAGTCTCCCAATATAAAGAGAGTATCAAGCTTGTAAGCAAAGAGAGAGATAGAGCACGACCAAGGCAAGTGCACAAATCCGTTGCTTATTTCTCTTTTGGCGAACGAGTTGTGGTCTCTCCTTGCGTTGGCACGACACCGAGCGTAGTCTTTATTAGGACACTTTGTGCTCATTTTTATAGTCGTGCTAACGACATCCGTCTCCATGTGTGTGTATCTTTGTGTTTTTTATATCGTTTCATTTTTGCTTTTGATCTTTGGTTCTCTACCACTTTTGACAATAACCTTTTCTTTGGATCGTTTCGTTTGGTTTTCCACCACCCTAACCTTCCACCAAAAGCTTTTGAGAGTTAGTTCTTTCTTTAGTGTGAGGTTTATTTGCAATTTCACTTTGCACGCTTATAGCTCTCACTTGTGGTTCCTAGTTCAATGCAATCCCCAAGGTGAGGTAAAAGTCTAACACCACCATATTCCACTTCCATATACAATCCTTATGTGTTTTGCATGATGGATAGGCATGGTGATACGAGCCAACCACCTCCCCAAGAAGAAGAACATGGACCGTACATGACGCACGCAAGTCACTACATCATCCGATATGAGTTTCGCGAACGTTGCAATGCTCTTGAGACGCGACAAGATGAAAAATTTGGTGAGACGCAAGCCGAGTTCAAGAACATCGACAACTGCTTCAATGGCCTTGAACGAAAAATGCATGCGATGCATCACAACTTTGGCCATCAAAATGAAGTGCTCCAATGCTCTGTCACTAAAAAAAATGACAAGCTTCGACTCCTCATCAACGGAATGGCAAGTACGTGTTTAGGCGCATCAAGCTCGTCAAGATCGACACGTCAATGTTCTTCGATTCGACAAGACCCTCATGCAAGTGCTCCAAGACGCAATGATGTCCCCACGGTTGAAGATGGAAGCTCTTAGAACTATGTACCTTCACCATGGCACGCTGCAATGCCGCAACATGAAGGCCACAAGCAACCACATCAAATTCTTCCACGTCCAAATGTGGCTCCTCAACAGCAACCACATCAACAAGGTCAACAAGCTCGTCGCAATGATTGCATAAAAAATGAAGACCGTCATCAACATGGCAACCATCGCCACCATGATCGCAATGAGGAAGAAACATTTGGCAAGCTCAAATTCATGATGCCCAAGTTCCCAATCAAATGACCCTGAAGAATACCTCTCATGGGCACTCAAAGTTGACAAGATCTTCCGTATGCACAATTATAGCAACGAGAAGATGGTCGCCATGGCTCGCTTGAGTTTGATGAGTACGCCAACCTTTGGTGGGACCAAGTTCAAGTTGCTCGCGATGCAAGAGGAGATCCCCCAATCACAACTTGCCATGACATGAAGGCTCATATGAGATCATGCTTTGTTCTTTCGAACTACACATGTGACCTCTTCAACAGCCTTCAATCGCTTCGTCAAGGGACAAAGACCATGGAAGAGTACTTTAAGGGAATGGAGCTCAACATGATTCGCGCCAGCATCGAAGAGCGCAAGGAACAAACTATGGTACAGTTTCTCATTGGCTTGAATCAGCTAGTCAAGCGCATCGTCGAGTTCCAAACATGGTTGAGTTTGTGCACATCGCAACAAAGACCGAACGTCAAAGTGCAAGAGGACATAAAGTACAACAAACCAAAGATGTACTTCACCTACAAGCAAGCTTCAACTGCTATGCCAACAACCTTCAACGGTAGCTCCTCAAGTACCTCCAAACCTTCCTTAAAGCCCACACTTCCTCAAGGAAAGCCGCTGCCAAGTGGCAAGCATGCAAAGAATTACACACCTTTCAATGGTGAATGCTACAAGTGTGGAGGCAAAGGACACAAGTCGGCTGAGTGTGGAAACAAGAAAGTATTGTTTATCCATGACAATGGCGATGAAGAGTACTTGAGTGAAGATGAATTTGATGCCCGAGTGAAGGAAGCAATGACAAGGCAACGAGTGGAAGATTACCAAGAACTCCTGATGTGTGAACATGACGCAAGTCCATCGCTTGTCGTCACAAGGATATTGAGAACTAAAGCACAAGGGCATGAAGACCAACACTCAAATATCTTCCAAACACGAGCCGACATAAATGGAAAATCTATTAAAGTGATCATCGATGGAGGGAGTTGCCACAACCTTGCTAGGACCAAGTTGTGTGAGAAGCTCAACCTCACTATCCATCCACACAAACACCCCTACCATGTGCAATGGCTATGTGACCAAGGGTCCGTGAAGATCAAGCACACCGTCTCGGCAACCTTCTCTATTGGCCCATACAAAGACACGGTGGAGTGTGATGTAGTCCCTATGACGGTTTGCCACATATTGCTTGGTCAACCATGGAAATTCGACAAAGGTGTTCTACATGATGGTCACACAAGTGTTTACACCTTCAAGTGGATGAACAAGACATGTGTTTTGCAACCGATGACTCCTAGCCAAATAATTGCGGACAATGCAAAGGCTTTAGTGATGGCGCAAACCACAACAGAAACTTGTGAGAAGAACGGTGAGCAAGAGGACCACCTCATAGTTAGTGAGAGCTACAAGCCAAAGTCGAGTGGAAAAACTAAGAGTGTTCTCCTTGCCACCAAAAGTGAGATGAGAGCTGTGCGGAACAACCCATCCATCTTGCACTATGTTCTTATTTGCAAGGGACTAGCGCAAGGAACTAATGACTTACCCAATTATCCTCCATCTTTGATGAGTGTTTTGCAGGAATTCAAGAATGTGTTTCCCGAAGAGCTTCCTCATGGACTACCTCCCCTTCGCGGAATTTAGCATCTCATTGACCTCATACCCGGTGCACCCCTTCCAAACCGCGCTGGCTAGCGCACGAACCTGGAGGAGACGAAGGAAATCGAACGTCCAATCAACCAACTTGTCTCCAAAGGTTTGATCCAAGTAAGAACTAGTCCAAGTGCGGTACCCGTCATTCTTGTTCCAAAAACGGATGATATGTTGTGGTTATGCATGGACTGTTGTCCAATCGATGCTATCACCGTGCGTTATCGACATCCTATACCACGTCTTGATGATATGCTAGGAAAATTGTGTGGAGCCACGGTTTTCTCGAAAATTGATCTTCATAGTGGTTACCATCAAATACGCATGAAGGTGATGAGTGGAAAACCGCCTTCAAGACCAATCTCGGTCTCTATGAATGGATGGTCATGCCCTTTGGCTTATCTAATGCCCCATCCACCTTCATGTGCCTTATGAATCATATCTTGCATTCTCTCATTGGAAAAAGTGTCGTTGCCTATTTTGATGATATACTTGTTTATAGCAAGTCACTTGAGGACCATGTTACACATGTCAAGGAAGTCTTGCAAATCCTTCAACATGAAAAGCTATATGCTACTCTTCTCAAGTGCACTTTTGCTAAAGAAAAATTGATTTTCTTTGGATTTGTCATTTCTTCGAAGGGCATTGAAGTTGATATTTCCAAGGTAAAGGCCATATGACATTGGCACATCCCCACAAATGTGAGTGAACTTTGAAGTTTTCATTGGTTGGCCGGTTTCTATCATTGCTTTGTGAAAGACTTCTCTACCATTTCTTGTCCTCTCAACGAGTTGACCAAGAATAATGTCACCTTCGTGTGGGGCAAAGCACAACAAAAAGCTTTTGATTCACTTAAAAAGAGGCTCACCGAAGCACCTCTTCTTGCGTTACCGAATTTCACTAAATTTTTTGAGATAGATAGTGATGCTAGTGGTATTGGCATTGGAGGAGTCCTAATGCAAAATGGGCATCCTATTGCCTACCATAGCGAGAAACATGATGGTGCTCGCCTTAACTATCCGATTTAGGACAAATAGCTTTTTGCCTTAGTTCGTTCAAGTTTGACAACACTAAGGCCAAAGGAATTTATCATACATTCCGACCATGAGTCATTGAAATATCTCAAAGGCCAAGCCAACTTGATGTAGTGCGTCCTACGGACGCCTCTACATCCACACCACCAAGTCCCCCAAGTGGACCGACGACCCACGCTCGAGCCAAGCTCCTCCAAGCTAAGGTGAATTCGCTCTTGTACTCATGTGACTTTGATACACCCCTGGATGGCTTGCTACTTCATGCCCTGACACTATGCATCATCAGGTATGAAGATACGAGCCAGAGGAGCGACGCAGCAGCCAATAGCTACCAGGAGCCAACGGTACTCCGCTTGGAGCATGCGGTATTACCGCCCATGATAGAGAGCTTCTGCCAATAGTCCTAGACCTCCCCGATAATAAGATGGCGGCACTACCATATCGACCAGTACTACCGCATTTGTCGAGAGATACTACCGCCCACGCCAGAGCATCATCCTGCTCTGGTACCTATGAGTGGTACTACCTCCTTCAACCGGTACTACCAGTCATCCTAGGGCATGCGGTTCAGAACTCGGCCTTTGGCCTTGTAACGAACCCCTTTGATAATTTTAGTTGCCTAAAGTACCCCTGAACTTGTGGGTGGCCTATATATAGTCCCCCACCTCTATTGTAGACCCTAGGCATGATATTTGGAATTAGTGGAAACCCCTTGTGGATCTATCTATTTCTTGCCTCATGCTCTTTGGATAAAGGAGCACCAAATATCACAAACCTCATTGGAGTTTGCATCGTGTCTCGGTGTTGTACAAGGCCTTGACAACGAAGATCCATTGTCAAGACGTCAAGATCTCACCGAGTCTTCCTTCTCGATGTGCCGGTTCGAGAGAGAGATCCCCGACCAACACTGATCCTAGGGATTGTGCCGCACCGGTAGCCGCCAGCATGAGCAGTTGGCTTGTATCATGTCTTCATGGTGTGTGTGTTCATCGTGGTTATCGTACGTGAGTTCACGGTTTTCGCTCTCACCCTCTTCCCCACACTCACTCCGTCTTGATTTCAAGGGATTCGTGAAAGATCAAGCTATCCCTGAGGTTGCCCCTCAACATATTGGTATCAAGAGCTTCATTGCTCATGAATTCCCTCACGAATTTTTGTTCTATACACCAAAAAAATTCGAAAATTACCAAAAAAGAGCCCCAAATTTTCCTTCGAACCGATCTCTGGATTTGGTGAGTTTTCCATGGTTTTGGTCCATAGATCTATTGCTTGGGGTATCGATCTACCTTCCTTGTGTGTTTGTAGCCCCAATTTTGGTCAGATTTCCGCAGATTTGAGTATTTTTTGGCCGATTTTGCGGCCAAGTGCGAGATCCACGCGCCCAGGAATCCGCGAAGCGGTACTACCGGCGAGCGGTACTATAGGTCAACACCGGTACAACCGGTCAACAGTACTACCGGCCTATTTCGGCGGTAATACTGCCCCTGTCAGACAACAATTTTCTCAACCTTTTCATTCCAATTTTGTCCGTTGACCTTTTCCTTTCGTTTTTTCATGTTTCGTGTTCATGTCGCCCTACTAACAACAAGCTTCTGCATCTACCTTACACTCTGTGCTCCTCGACACCGCGACATCCGAACACCACCCCAATCATCGATAGCAAGTCGTCAACAATACCAAAGGTATAACTTGCTCCACCTTGTTAACCCTTCTTACTTGTGTGTAAATCTATCCTATGAGAGCAACTCATTTTGTGTTTGCCTAAGCATTGTGCACTTGTCCTTAGAAAGTGAGAGTTTTGAAGCAAATACGAAAGTGACATAGTAGTATAGAAAGGGAGAAAAGAATAAAAAACAGAGAAAAAGAAAAAGCAAAAGAAAAATAGAAAGATACAAAGTCTCCCAATACAAAGAGAGTCTCAAGCTTGTAAGAAAAGAGAGAGATAGAGCGCGACCAAGGCAAGTGCACAAATCCGTTGCTTATTTCTCTTTTGGTGAATGAGTTGTGGTCTCTCCTCGCATTGGCACGACACCGAGCGTAGTCTTCTTTAGGACCTTTTGTGCTCATTTGGATAGTCGTGCTAACCACATCCATCTCCACGTGTGTATCCTTTGTGTTTTGTAGATCGTTGACTTTTTGCTTTTGATCCTTAGTTCTCTACCACCTTTAACAATAACCTTTTCTTTGCATCATTTTGTTTCTTTTCGACAACCCTAACCTTCCACCAAAAGCTTTTGAGAGTATAGTTCTTTCTTTAGTGTGAGGTTTCTCTGTGTTTTCACCTTGCAAGATAATAGCTCTCACTGGTGGTTTCTAGTTTGGTGCAATCCCCAAGGTGAGGTTGAAGATTTCCCCCACCACATATTGCTCTCGATATACAATACGTTGTGTTTTGCATGATGGATAGGCACGGTGAGTCGAGCCAACCACCTCCTCAAGAAGAAGAACATGGACCGTACATGACACGTGCAAGCCTCTTCATCGTCTGACGAGAGTTCCGTGAACGTTGCCAAGTGCTCGAGACACGTAAAGACGAACAATATGGTGAGACGCAAGCCAAGTTCAAGGGCATCAAAAATCGCTTCTATGGCCTCGAAAGGCAAATGCACACAATGCATCACAACTTCGGCCATCAAAATGAAGCACTCCAATGCTCTGTCGCTGAAACAAATGACAAGCTTCGTGTCCTAATCGATGGATTGGCAAGACCGTGTTCACACGCATCAAGCTCTTTGCGTCATCATTCTCCTCTTCGCCAAGATCTTCATCCAAGTGCTCCAAGACGCAATGACGCCCATGTGGTTGAAGATGGAAGCTCTTCGAACTATGTACCTTCCCCTCGACACGGTTCAACATCAAGCTATGATGGTGATTTCTCTTCAAGGCCACAAGTAAGATGAGAAGAACACTTTCATCACGCAAGGACACTATGTAACATCCCAAAAATTTCCCTATTTTGGAATGTTAAATTAATAAGTTGATGTAATTGTTTGATCTTGTTGAAATTTCTGAATAAAAAGAAAATTTTGTTGTTTGTTTGAAATTTCAGCAAACCACATTAAAAGAAGTGGATTAATATGACTATCACATTGGTTGGGGAGTTTTGAACAAGTCCAAGACCTTTGTGTTTGTTTTTCATTCATGATCCTTGCACTTAATACAAAGTTCTTAAGTTAAAACCCCTTATGCAAAGCCCTATTTTTGAATTACCAAAATACTCTCACAAGAGTACAAACAAATATTTACGAATCCATTTGTTTAAATATAAAAACCATTGTTAAAAAAAGATCCTAAGATGATCCCTGATTTTTGAGAGAAATTTAGAGAGAAAAATGAACTCATTTGGAGTTTATTTGCAAAAGTTACTAAAAAAATAAGAAACAGAAAACAGAAAAAGAAAAAGGAAACTAGACAGAACCTAACCTACCCGGTCGACCAACCCTGGCCCAGCCCACCTATTTTTCTACCGCGCGTGCATCGCGAAGGAGACCAAGCGCGGCCCAACAGAAGCCACCCGGTGAACTCCCTCTCTTGCTGTTTTTTTTCTTTCCTCCTTCCCTCACCGCCATGTGGGGCCCGCCTGTCATCGCTATCCTCCTGTGTTCGTGCGTGAGACGAACTCCTCTGCCACCCGAACTGAATCCCGGCCAATTCGGCGCGGTCCCTTGCCCCTTCTCCAGGTTGAAAACGCCCATAAATTCCCCCGTGTGCCCTCCCCCAAGATCCTCGAAAACCCTAGCCGAAGCCGCCAGGATGTTGCGAGATTTGTCGCCGGAGTTCCCCATTACCGAAGAAGGAGGTCCTGGTACTCATCGATTCACACCACCTATGCCCCTCCTCTCCCTCTGATCCTCCTCCCCGTGCCTTCCCTCTTCTCTCTGATCACTTTTCCCCTTCGCAGGATCCCTAGGATGAGTTGTAGGAGCGACCGGAGCTTCGCCGGAGCCGCGGCAAGCCGAGCTTGTCCAGCCGCCGTTCGCCATCTGTAGAGGAAGCGGAGGGCCACGTCTAGGTAGCTGTCGAGTTCTCCGTGTCGTGCCGCATATCGTCGCACTCCCCTCCGTCGTCATCGACCTTCAGAAGCGCCGCCACCATCGCCACCTGAAGGTCCGCCGCCGTTGTCGACGTCACCTTGGCAACCACCTGGAAGCTTTCGTTCCCAGCTGTTGGATCTCGCATCGACGGGGCATATCACCTCCAGCCGAGCCAAGCCGTGGGGAGTCGAAGCTGCAGCTCAAGCCTAGCCTCCACCAAGCCGATGATCCACAGCTGTTGGATCCAAATCCAGCAATCCACGCTAATCCACTTAACCGAAGAGGTATCAGCGAATCAGATCTCGCCACGTCATCGTCACATCTCTATCCTTTTGAAATTAGATTAAATTAGGCAGAAACGTGTATAATTTTTCAAAAATCATAGGAAAATATTTGCATATCCAAAAATAGCTTATAATATATCAATGGATTCATAAAATTGTGTAGAATATTATATGCTAATAGATCTGTCTTGTACTACACATAGTTACTACAGTAATTTAATTGGTTTAATAGCCCTTTTACGCTAAATAATTTATAGTAAATTATCTATAGATCAGAAAAATACAAATAAGGTATCTATGGATTCATAATTTAACATACGACATTAATATGCTGTTAGATCTAATTTTCGTCGTGTATAACTACTGTAGTAATTTAATTAGTTTTAATGGACATTTAGACTATTAAATTCATAATAAATTATTTATAGGACGGAAAAATATAATTAATATGTCTCTGGATTCACAATTTCACATAGAATATAGATCTGGTCTTAGATATAATTTATGAAGTAGTTAATATTTTAAATAATTTAAACTCCTTTAAATAGTATATAAATCATAGAAAAGATCTACAACTCCGATTAAGGTGAATCCAAATCCTACTGGTTCGTGTTAATGTCCTCTATCTGGTAAAACTTAGAACCAAAGTTCTTTAGACAATTAGGACAGAGGTTGCAGCAGAACTCTTGAAAACCCCTTTAATGGCAATCAAGAATTAATAATAAATGTCCTATTGGGTCAAAAACTTATGTGCATGCATCATGTGTTATAATAGTGTCCAGAAAACTAAGTACATCCATTGTGACATTAAACCATCATGCATAATCATCATTGTTGTGGTTGTTATGTTTGTAATTGTGTTGATTGGAATTGTTTTGTCCTTGCGTTAGATTGTTGGGAGAGTGCGATTGCTGTAGAAGAATCCAATCATCACTCACAACACAAACATAAGGCAAGTTATACCACTTGTTCATGTTTATGTCCCAGTTTTGAATACTATGCTTGTTTTGCTCTTCAAAATAGTAGTATGCATGTGTAGGATTGTTTTGGTAGATCTACTTGAAAATATTTTGCAAGTGCGATGATTTTGTAGTATGCCATGATTGTTCTTTACTTAGGATTTATCTTCCTAGTAGGTTATCCCTATTTTCGCTAAGTACTGCTTCCTATGCTATATATATAAAGTATCATTGGGGGGTTCAAAAGTCCAAAAATAAATTCTAAGTGTGAGAGCTCTCTCGAGCGAACTTTTCTTCTCAAAACCCCCTTCAAAATAAAACTAAGTTTTCTTCTGGGTGGAATGGTTGTCGGGTCAACGAGTGGATATTTGGTGGAGGACGGCCGCCCAGGAATCAAAGAAGTCTGCCATGTTTCAGAATTCAGAAGCTTCTCGTGCAACCACAATACATATGGGCTCTGTCTTGGCTTAGTACTTAGTGGGAAACCTCACCGGGGTACCAACATTTGGAGGTTCTTGGCACGGTTGGATCCAGCTGGTAGAGGGGCTACTAAGGGAAGGCTTCGCCATGGTCTTGTCTGTAAAAGGACTTGATCTTGGATTGTGGGGAAAGTGCACAACCTCTCGAGAGTATTGCATTCTGATCGATCAACCGAGTTCACGGAAAAGAACACTTAAGCATCTGAAGGATGGAGCCTCTGAAAGATCTTTCTCTCTCTTTCCAAAGTTTTTCTAAAACCCCAGGGCGTGAGTAATATCGCCAATGGGTGAGATTTTGGGAACTTGGTGAGTAATATCCAAGTGTTAGGTTGTTTGGGCACTTGGTGAGTAATATCCTCATGTTCCATTTGACCCTATATTACTTAAACAATGTTTACAAAGTAGGGTAAAAATTCTTCCTCTTTTCTTCTTACTTCGTGAAAATTGGCTTTATGCAAATAAACCACAAAGCCTACTCCTAGCCTTGCATGTAGAGTTAGTCTTGTTCTTTCCTTGGTGTAATTTGCCAATACATTCAAAGTATTGACCAACTCGTTTGGCTACACGTTTCATGAGCAGAATTCGGAGTTCGTTGAAAGGTGCGCTAGGATCGTGGGTCTTCACTCAACTAGCCTGTGGCATTGATGGGACTCCAAGTTGTATTTTTTTTTCGCTTCTGCTGTAATAATGTAAACTCTGGATTATTCGATTCATGTAATAAAGACTTGTGTCTTATATGATATTTGATCGACTGTGAGTGCTAGCTAATGATCCAGGGACTAGCATGTTAAGCACAGGGACTTAGGATCTTTATCGATCCAAGGTCACTACACACTAGTCATCCAAGAAGCACAAGCACATGAAGAAGCACGAGTAGAACCTCGAGTCCAACCTCAACTACATTGCCATCATCAGCGCGACGTTTTTGCCACTACAAGTGATGACTCCAATTTGGAGGATCAAGCTCGCCATCGACATGAAGCTCTCCGAGATCCTCATGTTTGTCATCGCCATCATGAACGTCTAGGCCAACACCATGGTCACCATGATGAGCATCCTCCGCAGCAACAACACTTGGAGCATCAAGTGGTACATGTTGTGCGACGCCCACCACGTCATGAAGCTCAAGATCATGATCTTCGTCGTGAGGCCCATGTGCCTAATACACACCACTAACCGAGGAACGAGCCTCCTCTTTGTCATCACCCACGTCATCAGGCACCGCACCCTCAACATCCTCAGGTCCAAGCGCATCAACAACCGCACCATGAGCAAGGGCAAGCCCCTCAACAAGGTCGCGACAATCAATTTCCACCTCCCCAACCACAAGCACATCATCAAGGTAAACAAGCTCGTCACAATGACCGCAAGGATAAAGAAATTTTCGGCAAGCTCAAGTTTACAATGCCCAGGTTTACCAGATCCAATGACCCTGAAGAATACCTCTCATGGGCACTCAAAGTCTACAAGATCTTCCACATGCACAATTATAGCAACGAGAAGATAGTCGCCATGGCTTCGCTAGAGTTTGATGATTATGCCAATCTTTGGTAGGAACAAATTCAAGTTCCTCATGATGCACCTTGGCATGACATGAAGGCTCATAAGAAATCCCTCTTTGTTCCTTCGCACTACACGCGTGACCTCTTCAACAACCTTCAATCGCTTCGTCAAGGGACAAAGACCGTGGAAGAGTACTTCAAGGAAATGGAGATCAACATGATCCGCGCCAACATTGAACAGCGCAAGGATCAAACTATGGCACGTTTTCTCATTGGCTTAAACCACCCAATCAAACGCATCATCGAGTTCCAAACATACACCAACATGGTTGAGCTTGTGCACATCGCAACAAAGGTCGAACGTCAAGTGCAAGAGGACATCAAGTACAACAAGCCAAAGACGTACTTCACCTACAAGCAAGATTCAATCATTACACCAACCAATTTCAATGGAAGCTCCTCAAGTACCTCCAAGCCTTCCTTCAAGCCCACACTTCCTCAAGAAAAACTGACCCCAAGTGGCAAACAAGCAAAGAGTGATACACCTTTCAACAGTGAATGCTCCAAGTGTGGAGCCAAAGGACACAAGTTGGCTGAATGTGTAAACAAGAAAGTATTGTTTATCCATTACAATGGCGACGAAGATTTCTTGAGTGAAGATGAATTTGATGATCGAGTCAAGGAAGCAATGCAAAGCAATGTGTGGAAGATGACCAAGAAATCCTCATGTGTGAACATAATGCAAGTCCATCGCTTGTTGTCACAAGGATATTGACCACTCAAGCCCAAGAACATGAATATCAAAGATCCAACATCTTTCAAACACGTGCTGACATCAATGAAAAATCTATCAAGGTGAGCATCGATGGAGGGAGTTGCCACAACCTTGCTAGCACCGAGTTGTGTGAGATTCTCAACCTCACCCTCCATCTACACAAGCACCCCTACCACGTGCAATTGCTAAGTGACCAAGGGTCCGTGAAGATCAAGAATAATGTATCGGTAACCTTCGCCATTTGTCCTTAGAAAAACACGGTGGAGTGCGATGTTGTTCCCATGACGGTTTGCCATATGCTACTTGGTCGACCATGGCAATTTGACAAAGGTGATCTACATGATGGTCTCACAAATGTTTACACCTTCAAGTGGATGAACAAGACATGCGTTTTGCAACCGATGACTCCTAGCCAAATAATTGCGGATAATGCAAAGGCTTAAGCGAGGGCGCAAACCACAACACAAACGTGTGAGAAAAGCGGTGAGCGAGAGAACCACCTCATAGTGATTGAGAGCCACAAGCCAAACTAGAGTGGAAAAACTACGAGTGTTCTCCTTGCCACCAAAAGTGAGATGAGAGATGTGCGGAACAACCCATCCATCTTGCACTATGTCCTCATTTGCAAGGGACTCACGCAAGGAACTAATGACTTAAACAATGTTCTTCCATCTTTGATGAGTGTTTTGCAGAAATTCAAGGATGTGTTTCTCGAAGAGCTTCGTCATGGACTACCTCCTCTTCACGGAATCGAGCATCGCATTAACCTCATCCCCGGCGCTCCTCTTCCAAACCGCACCGCCTACCGCACGAACCTGGAGGAGATGAAAGAGATAGAACGCCAAGTCAACCAACTTGTCTCCAAAGGTTTGGTCCAAGTAAGCACCAGTCCGAGTGCGGTACCCGCGATTCTTGTTCCAAAATCGGATGATACGTTGCGGTTATGCTTGGACTATTGTCCAATCAATGCTATCACCGTGTGTTATGGACATCCCATACCATTTTCGATGACATACTGGATGAGTTGTGTGGAGCCACGGTTTTATCGAAAATTGATCGTCGTAGTGGCTACCAACAAATACGCATGGCGGAAGGTGATGAGTGGAAAACCTCCTTCAAGACCAAACTTGATATCCATGAATGATTGGTCATGCCCTTTGGCTTGTCTAATGCCCCATCCACCTTCATGCGCCTTATGAATCATATCTTGCGTTTTCTCATTGGAAAAGTGTCGTTGTCTATTTCGATGATATACTTGTTTATAGCAAGTCACTTGAGGACCATGTTACACATGCCAAGGAAGTCTTGCAAATCCTTCGACAGGAAAATCTATATTCAAATCTTCCCAAGTGCACATTTGCTAAAGACAAGTTATTTTTTCTTGGATTTGTCGTTTCTTCGAAGGGCATTGAAGTTGATGCTTCCAAAGTAAAGGACATACGAGATTGGCCCATTCCCACCAATGTGAGTGAACTTCGAAGTTTTCATGGGTTGGCCAGTTTCTATCATCGCTTTGTGGAAGACTTTTCGACCATTGCTTGTCCTCTCAAAGAATTTACCAAAAAGAATGTCACCTTTGTCTGGGGCAAAGCACAACAAAAACTTTTTATGAACTTAAAAAGAGGCTCACCGAAGCACCTCTTCTTGCATTACCGGATTTCACAAAAACTTTTGAGACAGGGTGTGACGCTAGTGGTATTGGCATTGGAGGAGTCCTCGTGCAAAATGGGCATCCTATTGCCTACCATAGCGAGAATCTTGATCGTGCTCTCCTTAATTATCCGATTTATAACAAAGAGCTTTTTGCCTTAGTTCGTGTTCTTCAAGTTTAGCAACACTACCTTTGTCCGAAGTAATTTATCATACATTTTGACCATGAGTCGTTGAAATATCTCAAATGCCAAGCCAACTTGAGTATGAGACACGCTAAGTGGGTCGATTTTATGGAATATTTTCCTTACATTGTCAAGTATAAGAAGGGAAAAGATAAGGTATTTTCGGATGCTTTGTCTCGCAAGCACACAAACCTTCTTACTCGACTTGAAATCAACATGTTGGGTCTTGATGAAATAAAAACTTTGTATACTTCCGACTCGTTCTTTGAACCAATTTTTGCAAAGTGCTCCATTGACAAAAGGGTTGATGATTTCTATTTGCACAAGGGCTTTGTATTTAAACAAAAAAAGCTTTGCATTCTGAAGTCGTCTCTCCTAATTTTGCTTCTCCAATAATCTCATGGTGGAGGCCTCATCGGTCACTTTGGTCATGACAAGACATTGGACATGCTTGCCACTCATTACTATTGGCCCAAGATGAAGCGAGACGTGGAGTGCTATGTTCAACAATGCAAGACATTTGTTCAAGCTAAGTCGCAAGCTAACCCTTATGGTCTTTATATGTCGTTACCTATTCCTTGTGCACCTTGGTCTGACATTAGCATGGATTTTGTGTTAGGATTGCCTAGGTCTATGCATGGTCATGATTCTATATTTGATGTTGTGGATCGCTTTTGCAAAATGGCATACTTCATTCCGTGCCATAAGACCGACGATGCTTCACATATTGCCAATTTTTTCCAGAGAAATCGTCCGTCTTCACGGTGCGCCAAGAACAATCGTCTCCGACCGCGACATCAAATTCATGAGCTAATTATGGAAGACCCTATTGGCCAAGATCGGTGCCAAGCTCTTCTTTTCATCTACATCGCATCCTCAAACCGATGGCCAAACAGAAGTTGTCAACCGAAGCCTCGGGACTCTCCTCAGTGTGTTGATCAATAAAAACCTCAAGGATTAGGAGGAATGCATTCCCCACGCCGAGTCGCCTACAACCGAGCAAAGCACTCAACAACCAAGATGAGTCCCTTAATGACCTTCTATGATTTCAAGCCCCTCACCGCACTTGACATCCTACCGCTACCTCTTCATGAGCGCACCAACATGGACGTCGACAACCGCGCCCAAGCTATGAAGAAACTTCATGAAGAAACAAGAGCTACTATTGAACAACATGTCCTTCGCCAAGCTTCAAGGTCAAACAAGGACAAGAGAGAGTTGATATTTGAAGAAGGTGACCTTGTGTCGATACACTTGAGCAAGGACCGCTTCCCCAAGGAACGAGATTACAAGCTTAAACCAAGAGGAGGTGGTCCTTTCAAGGTCCTCAAACGAATCAACGGCAATGCCTAGATCATCAACATCCCGACCTCCAAGGACCTTGCGAGCAATACATTCAACGTCAAGGACATTTCACCATACCATGGAGATGATCAAGATGACAACCATGAAGAGTTGAGGATGACTCTTTCCTAAGGGGGGAGCTGATGCAGCCCATCCTATGGACGCCTCTACATCTACACCACCAAGTCCCCCAAGTGGACCGATGACTCGCGCTCGAGACAAGCTCCTCCAAGCTAAGGTGAATTCACTCTTGTACTCATGTGACTTCGATACTGATGCAGCCTGTCCTACGGACACCAAGTCCAAGCACGTCCCCAAGTCAGCCAAGAAGACAGACGTGAGCGGTACTACAGCTCCCATCAGCAGTACTACCGCGCCTCGGTACCACCGCTCGGCCTTAGCGGTATAACCAGCCACGACTGAGGCCCGCGCCATCGCCTCTAGATGCCCTGGTACCGGCTTGTGGTAATACAACCCCCAAGTGGTACTACCGGGCCATACTACCAGTACTACCAGACCTGGAGACCATGTGCCACTGGAGCCGGAGCTACCATTCCCATCTAGTACTACTAGACCCGATGACGGGTACTACCGGTCACCACGGTGCATACACGCACTAGATCTGGGCCAAAACCCATGTACCCCTTATTATGTTGAAACCCTAGTTATATTCCCAAACTACCCCTATGTAAGTGGCTAGCCTATAAATAGAGCCCCCACCCCTCATGTATCCCTTAGGCATAGATGATAGACTAAAGACAACCCCCTTTGTGGAATCCCTAGTTTTGCCTCATCTCCTTCTACCAAAGGGGATCGCCTATCATCACCACCTCATTGGAGTTTGCATCGCGCCTCCCTCGTTGTACAAGGCCTTGGCATTGGTGTCCCTTTGCCAAGACGTCAAGACCCTCTCCAAGGTGTTCTTCCCTATCTGCTTGGGATGGAGGGAGCACGCTGAACAATCTTTCCTAGCGAGGATTCTATCGGACCGGTGGCCACTAGCGAGAGCAATCGGCCTTGTATCGTGTGAGTTTCGCATGTGTTCATCGTATTCTTCGCGAGGTGTGCGTCCGCTTCCGCTAACTTCTCCCTTTCCCCTCGCGTTCCCATCAATTTGACCACGAGATCCGTGAAGATCAGGCCACCCACGGGGTTACCCCTTAACATCTGGTATTGGAAGCTTTTGGTTGCCACGAATTTCTCCTCAATTTGGTCTTTCCCCCATAAATTCGAAAATTCCACAATTCGTGTTTTGTACCGATCTGTGATTTGAGTGTGTTTTGGTAGGTTTTGATCCGTGGATTACTTGCCAAACTTGTTGATCTACCTTCCATGTATTCTCATAGCCTAATTCCATCATTTTCCCCTTCGATTTGGTGTTTTTCTTGAAGATTTACCGCCCAAATCTCCCAAAAATTGCGAAATGGCGTCAAATCTGCACGTCCCAGTTATAACCAGTACTACCAGGCCGAAAAAGTGGTACTACCGCACTTTTTCGGTACTACCGGGGACCAAAAAGCAGTACTACAGCCCGGACCTGAAAGGAATCAGTAGATTCCAGATTTCAGCCTCTCACCGTTTTGAGCATAACTTTTGCATATGAACTCGGATTTTGGTCTTCTTTAGCTTTTTTCGAAGATGAGAAGGATCTCTACATCATCATATAAGTGGTTCATGCTATCTAATCCATTCAAATTTCGTGATCAAGGAGGAATCCACCTATAAAGGTTGAAGATCGGCGACGAAAGGTATAAAAATTCCACCACTTCTCCCCACTTTCATTCCTTTGTGAGCTACACTATATTTGAAATCAACAAACACCTATTGAGACTAGTTCCTCCTATGATTGCTTAGGTTATGCACATTTTATACCTTGTAGAATTCTGAGCAAAATTTGTGATCACGCTATCTCATATAGTTATGTTTTATAGTTGTTGGCGCAAGGAAGAGGCAAGTGAAAAAAGAAAAGAAAAAAAAATAGAAAATAAAATTAAAGAAACAAGTGCCTCATAGAATAGGAAGCGCAAGCTCGATGAACATCAAATAAGTGGTACTTATTGTGCATATCTTGTAACCCACCAATTTATTATAATCAAACTAGCATCTCTCCTTGCACTTGTGCGACATGAGCTTATAGTCTTCGCTAGGTAATCATTTGGTTCTTACTCACTTTCTCCGTCGCACAAGTCCCATTTAGCCCACCGTGTGTGTTTCCTTGTATATAATTACTATCTTCTGGATTGACTTGTTTTGCTTTGTGATCATTGTGGTTCTTTACTTGCCATTACAATATCTTGATTTCGAATTGTTCTTGGACATGCCACCTTCCATACCTATCCACCATAAGCTTTGTGTGTGTGTGTGTTTTTAGTGGTTAGTTGGTTTTGGTGTTCCATGTGAACTTCACTTTGATTGGTTTTGATTGCTCTCAAGTGTTGCCACTTGCACGATACTATCTTCCAAGGTAAAGTAAGGTTTGGCGTTGCATCCCTAACCCCCTACCACTTCCATATATACCACTTGTTCTTCTCGTCGGATTGATGAGAAGTACCCCATGAGGGGGTCCTCGAGGCGTGCGGAAGAAAGGGGTGTGAGATGTCCGGTGTTCTGGGACGGTGAGCACACAAGTTTACCCAGGTTTGAATCCACCGGCTTTGGACGGATCCTACTCCTGCTAGTAATCCAGTAATATGGCAGAGCCGGAATATGGGTTACAAGGGTTCGCCTGTGCGAGTTGAGATTGTAGACTATTCAGGGTGCCCTAAAGGCTCTCCCTAGGATGACTTATATAGATATCTGGCCTAGGGTTTACAGGAGAGATCTATCCGGCTACGACTAAGAGTCGGTTACATAGTACATCTTGAACTACAAGTAACACTATGGGCCTATGTCGGTAAGTCTTATGGGCCTTCCCATAGCCGGATTGGGCTCCGTCCCTTCTCTCTGACTGGGCCGCCTGTGAAGCAAAGCTCTAACCCGAAGTGGGCCACCCTAGTCAGCGAGGAACTCTGAGGATACCCGAAAAGTATATCCCCAACAACAGCCCCCAGAAGTCTCCAAGATCAAGAGTCGGATTCATCATTGTCTAGCTTGATCTTCGGCTTGTAGAATCTTGAAGGGTTCCTGAAACTTCAAAACAAAAGATACGATCCGGGTCTCAAAAAATAAGTCGGACCTATCAGTACGTTATTCGAATTTCCAGCTTGATATTCTAACTAAGCCGGAACTTGGTGTCTGATGTCACCTGACGCTAATTATGGTCAAGTCACGTCATTTGACAAATATCCTGTCAGCACGACCGTTGGTGGGTCCGCCATTCGCAGAACCGAGGCGGTTTTTCAATGCGTACACGGAGATCGAGGCGACGTAATCGTCGCGTGGGACCTTCCCAGTTCCTTCCACGACACGTGGCGTTTTCATAGTGCCGTTTGCACGAATCTTGGCGTGGTTAGTTGGTTATAAGGGGTGAGGATTTCTTTTCCACATCTTCACCTATTCCCTTATCGTTCCTTCTTCTCCACTTCTCCCTCATGCACAGAGCTCTTCTGCCTCCTAGATTCCTAGCGCCGACCATCCAAGCTCACCGGTGCACCGGAGAAATGGCTTCATCTTCATCGTCCGGCTTGGCTGGCTAACAGCAGCGGCGACGGTGGCGGCAGTGGCGGAGAAAGAAAGCAACTGTGCGGTTTGGATCTCGTGTCTCCTCAATGACGAGAAGCTCTACGTCGTGGAGAATGAAGGGCTCCTCCGTGCCGGCGACTGGCGGAGCGGTTGCGGCGAAACCATCCCCAACCTGCATGCCGACGAGTGGGTACACTTTGGCACCCACCTCGACAGAGGTTTCTCTTTCCCTCCCTCAGAATTCTTTTCCGAGGTGATTGATCACTATGGCGTTCAGCTTCACCATCTTCCTCCCAACTCCATCTTAGAGATGAGCTCTTACGCAATGTTGTGTGAGGGATACCTCGGCATTAGGCCGAGTCTCACTTTGTTCCGATTTTACTTTCATGTCCGTAGAAACTCTATTACTGCCAGTAATCCTTATATTCCCGGCACTATTAGGTTTTCAGTTTGACGCGAGTGTGTTTATCCTCGTATTCTAGCTAGTGAGTCGGTCAAACAATGGCCGGCCACCTGCTTTTATCATAAGGATGTTCCTGCTCCCGGCAAAGCTACTGCCTTGCCGGCTTTTATCGACGGAGCCGCCACAGCCCTTCCATCTTGGGACGAGGCTCCTCCGGCTCTCAGTGACAATCTGATCCTTGCCAAGAGGCGGATCGAAGACCTGATGAAGCACAAGGGCTTGAGAGGATCCGACCTGGTCCAGTGCTGGGTGGCATGCCGGATCTAGCCTCTCCAGCACCACGCTGGATCCAGCCTCTCTAGTGCTGAGCAACAAGATCCGAATCTCCGTAACACATCAAACGTCGGATGCCGATATCCTTAGCAATCCGGATTCCATGTAGTAGTGCTTCATACTGGGAAATATTATTTGTCTCTTTGAAGTTGATCAGCAACACGTATAGAATTTTATCTCGTTGGGGTGATTTGAGCACCATGCCAGCCCCCGAGCCCTCGCAAGCCTTAGACCCATCAAAATATAGGGTCCAATATTCCGAATCAGGGAGGGTCATATTCTCCTTCGTCTCTGTCCAATCAGCAACAAAGTCGGCAAGGATTTGGGATTTGATTGCTGCCCGAGGTTTGTACTCAATATCGATAGTTGAGAGCTCTATGCCCCATTTGGCGACGCGTCCTGTGGCGTCACTGTTATTGATTATATCTCTCATGGAGCTGTGCTCACCACGGTAATTTGACGCTCCTGAAAATAATGTCGTATCTTACGAGATGCTAAGAACACACCATAAGCCAGCTTTTCATAGTGCGGATACCGTTGTTTTGATTCTGTTGGGACCTCACTGACAAAATAAGTCGGACGCTGCACCAAGTGTTCCTGATTTTTCTCCGGTATCTCCACTACCATGACGATACTGACGACTTTGTTGGTCGTAGCATGATAAAGTAACATCGGTTCCTGTGGTTACGGTGCAACGAGGATAGGAGTAGATGAGAGTACTATCTTCAGGTCTTGTAGTGCAACTTCAGCTTCGTCGGGCCACACAAAATCCATGGTCTTTTCATAAGTTTGTATAATGGTGCGGCTCTTTCACCGAGCCGGCTTACAAACAGACTAACTACTGCGATGTAGCCAGTTAGTCTTTGTACGTCCTTCAGGCGAGTTGGCCTGGAAATATTGAGTATAGCCTTGATTTTGTCTCGGTTCACCTCTATGCCTCTTTGGGAGACGTTGAAACCTAACAATTTTCTGGCTGGGATTCCAAAGAAACACTTCTTCGGATTAAGCATTATGTTGTATTTTCGTAGATTGGCGAATGTTTCCTCCAAGTCGGAAATCAATGTTTCCTTGTTTCTGGACATCACCGCAATATCATCCACATATGCATGTACATTGCGTCCGATTTGATCATGGAGGCAACACTGCATTGTGTGTTGGTATGTTGCTCCTGCGTTCTTCAGCCTAAAAGGCATCGTAACAAAACAGAAGGTTCTGAAGGGGGTTATGAATGAAGTTTTGACTTTTTCAGATTCCTTCATCCGGATTTGGTGATAACCGGAATATGCGTCGAGAAAACATACGAGTTCCAAGCCTGCCATAGAATCGATAACTTGATCAATCCTAGGCAAAGCGAACGGATCTTTTGGACAAGCCTTGTTCAAGGCAGTATAATCAACACACATCCTTAAATCCGTGGTGTCCTTTTTAGGGACCATTACAGGATTGGCCGACCACTCAGTGTGGATGACCTCTTCTATGAATCCGGCTAACTTGAGCCGTGCTAGTTCCTTAGCTATTGCCTTATGCTTTTCATCGCTGAAACATCATAAGGACTGTTTGGCGGGTTTAGCGTTCGAGTTTACATTTAAAGAGTGCTCGACAAGTTCCCTAGGTACTCCGCTCATGTCATATGGCTACCATGCGAAGATATCTTGATTTGCTTTGAGGAACTTGACGAGCGCGCTTTCCTATGCGCTATCTAGGCCTACGCCTATCTGGGTCACCTTGGAGGGGTCATCATCCTTCAATGGCGTCTTCTTCGTCTCTTCTGATGCCTTGAACCCTAGATTTGGCTTTGTCACCTCCTTCTTCGTTGCGGGCATCTCGGACGGATCTATGCTCTTCTTGATCTCCTGGTAATCCTGGGCATGCAGCACGGCTTTAGCAAAGGCGGCATTTCCATCCTCGCACTCTCGCGCTTTCTTCGGGTCTCCCCTGATGGTGATCACACCGTTGGGACCTGGAATTTTCATCATATTGTAAATATAACATGGACGAGCCATAAAAGCCCAGTAAGCCAGACGTCTGAATATAGCGTGGTACGTGCTCTTGAATGGGACCACTTTGAAGGAAAGTGCCTCCGTCCGGTAGTTCTTTGGAGTTCCAAAAGTAATATCCAAAGTGATTTCTCCCAGGGAATTTTCTTGTCTTCCTAGGACAACCCCATGAAAGATCACAGAGATGTGGTTCAGCTGGGTCTCCGAGATCTTCATCCGGCGTAGCGTTTCGACATACATAATATTAATACTGGTGCCACCGTCCATGAGAGTCTTGGACAAACCATAACCGTCAATAAGTGGATTAACGATTAAGGCGTGTTTTCCTCACCTATGTAGCTTAGGCGGATGATCAGCACGGTCAAATGTGATTGCCACTTCCGACCAGTCCAAAAATTAAGGGACAGTCGGAACTGTTGCGGTGAGCTCATGTAGCACTGCCTTTTTGACCTTAGTTGGCTGAGATCCGAGGAAGGTGACATAAGTGTCTTTCTTGGTCGGAAATTTTTTCTTCCCTTCCGGCTTGGGATTTGAAGGATCAGCTTCCTCCATGTCAGAATCTTCCTTGGTCTCTTTATCTTTTTCGGGTTTCTTCTTCCCTTCTTCCGCTTAGCTTTGTAGCCAGTGGTATCATCTCTCTTTATGTCGTCGTTGAAACGACACTCGGCGTTTGTGTGGGACGAGCCCCCATTGGCGTCTAGGTGATGTACACATGGGTTATTGGCAGTGTCGGCCCAAGAGTAGGTTTTGCCAGGCTGCTGGTCTCCTCTACCTTGAACTCTTGACATCCCATGACCGCGTCCGCCGCCACCGACACGTCATCCTCGTCGTCTAGACCCGAAAGTAGAAGTGACCACTGCCGTTTGCGCGTTGGATTTTTCTTCCGTGGTATTCTTGCGCTTCTGAGCTTGTTCCTTTGGTTGTTTTGCCGACTATGGCATAGCCAGGGCATTGAGTAATCCCTCTGCGTCATCGTCTGCATCTACATACTTGCTCGATGTTTCTATCAGCTCTCTCAAATCAGTGACTTTGTCACACTTCAAGCGATGATGTAGTAAACCAATTGGGAGACCTGCAATGAAAGCTTCAATCATAGTTTGGTCATTTACTCCTTCACAGGAGTTCTTGGTGTCGATCCATCGTCTGAGGTAATCTCGACAAGTTTCTCTGGCTTTCAGGGTGCAATGTTGTAGGTCTCCGACCGTACAGGGCCTCCGGTACGTGCCTTTGCAATTCCGAAAGAACGCACTTTCCATGTCATACCAGTTGTGGATGGTGTTCTCCGGAAGTACATTGAGACACGATCGTGCTGTCTTCCACAACATGAGTGGGAGATATCGGGTTGCGACCAGGCTGTTTCCGCCTTTGGCGATGCAGCAAGCTTGGAAGAAATCCTGTAACCAAGTATCTGGCCGAGCTATGTTGTCGTAGGCTTGGATATGTCTTGAGATAGCAAATCCTTCCTGGAATTTTGTGGCTCTTATGCATGGTCCAAAGCACTTTGGGCCCACGCATATGTCATCATTTTTATAGCGACGCGCCTCTATATTGGAGTTGATGCTATGCCTTGCGTCATTCGGGGATAGAGATCGTCCCGAGTGTCGGCTGTGGCTACGGTGCCTTGGAGCCGGACTTCAGCTTCTGCCACCACCTCCTCCACCACGACTCCCTCCTTGGCCTCCTTGGGAGCCCTTGTGATGGCTACTTGGCGGAGAGGGTGGAGCGACTGGGTTATTTCCGGCTGATCGCCGGGGCGTCATTATTCTGGTTTCGGGGTGGGTCTTCATTGTGACGAGCCCCCTGCCGGCTTGTCTCGGCATGGTGTCCGTTGTTCCTTCGCTTGTCATCCGGACGGCTTGCGTATCAAGGAGGTGGCATTCTTTGTCGGTCCTCCTCCCGACGTTTCTCCTTTGCTGTCTTCCCAAGGCATCCCCATTTCTCCTCCAAAGAGGACTTTGTGGATCTGCGGGAATTGGTTGTCATTAGTATGACGTTTCCTGGTCTTCTGATGTTGCCTTGATTTGTAATTTTCTGCAGATGCCATGCATTTGTTCTCTTCCTCGATGTTTTTGGCTTCATCCAGGACTTGTTGTCGACGCGCTTCTAGGGCCTGGGCCCTTTCGTCAAGCTCTTCGGCAATAAGTTCGGCAGCTGTAGGGATAGGTGTGGTTAATGCAGCATCGATGGATTTACGCGCACCTTCAGTGATCACGTATCCATCCACCGGTTCTTCTTTTTTGGGCTCGTCTAGGATAAGTGCTCCATCTGATACTTCTTCGTATTCCTCGGCGATCACCTCTTCTGTTGGAGGATCTTTCGCCGGGGTCTTGTTCTTCTTGTTTGCCTTCTTGGCAGCGCCGGTAGCAAAGACAGCTTTGGGTCCGTTTCTCGGAATCAAGCTCTGATCGGTACTTTCGGACATCTGGACCTCGGGATTATCTCCGATTTCCATGTCGTCCTATGCTTTGGGAGAGTTTTCCCCAGATCCTTCATCCATGGCTTCTTCTTCCTCTGTAGCTTTGGAGTTATACTCCTCTTCATACTCCGCGGAGAAATTTCGGAAGTCTGCCGACGTCATCGATTCATCCAAGGTTGCGGGTACGTCGGTGTTTGTTCCGATCGCCTCTAGAACTGAGTCGGTGTTTTCTCCAGCATCGGCAGAACCGGATCTGGATCCAACATACCCGATGAACTATGATGCGCCCCTCCTGAGATAACTGCGGTCTTCATAGTAGGTTTCGTCGAAACGTTTGATGGTCTCGAGGATTTCATCTACGCCTGAGTTCTGCATTACCATACGCCGCAGCGTGTACCTCAGGAAAGGTATGTCCGTCTCGGCATCGTCAGAGCCGGAACCGTTGTTGTTGTTATGCTCCTCCTAGATTTCGACTTTAGCGGGTGGGTCGATCTGGGATTTGGTCTCTCTAGGGAGATCCACTCCAGATCCAACTGGGACCGCCAGGTCTGCCTCAGGCTCGGTTTTCTCCACTATCTCCGTAACTGGTGCAGGCTGGGTGGGATTAGGTTTTTCTATGATCCGGAACTCTGCCGCCTCCGTGGACAAAGGGGACCCAGAATTTTCTTTTGCCTCTATCATCACTGTAGCACCCCAATTGTCTAACAATTGTAATGCTACTTGTCCTAGTAAGATATTGGCTACTGTATATATATTATTATGGCATCATAATTATATCATGCTCATGTCATCATGCCACCTTGCATTTGAGCATCATATAAAACTCTTTTTCTTTTGGTTCTTCTCTCACATGCATTATTAATTGTATTTGCTTCTTGATATTATATTTGGCTATTGATATATTGTTCAAATGCCCAAGTTGAGTTGGGGGCATATCTTTTATTTCATTTCCATCACCTTTCTTTTCCACCACTTTATAACTCCACCATCCTACTAGACCATGAGCTTGTTTGACTTTATTTTGGATTTCTCTAGCTCATGTGCAATAGGGTGGATCTAGTCCATTAAATGCCTTTGCTTGACTTTATATCACTTCTTGGAAATGCATAAGATTAATGCCATCATAATATTATCGTTCTCACAAAATATATCATGGCATTATTATTTTGCATGGGCCATGCAAGCTTCTCCACCACTTTTCTCTCTATGGGTTTTTCTTGGTTTTAGTGAATCCTATCTTGGTAAAACATCTACCACCATCACACTATCCTCATAATCTCATTCACCTCCTTTTCCTCTTATTTTTTTAATTCCACATGCATGAACCATATGAGGCCTAATCCATCTTTTTCTTTCTTCTTTTCTTGGAATTCCTTTTCACCTTCTTCTCATGTTAACCCAATACTCATCATGCTTCACTTGTGTTGGTTTTTGCACAACATTTAACAATCTAAAAATCTAATAAAAACAAACCTAGCTTCTCTCTCTAAATTCTTATAAATCCTAACTCCACTCCCAAATCTCTCTCTTACCCTCCCTCTCTCTCTACCATGGGCACCACCTGCCTTCCTCCCTCTCCCTGGCCCACACCTCAGCCACCTTAGCTAACCCTAACCCTAGCTAATCCTACCCGAGCCATGCCCCAACTAACCTAGCCTAGCTAACCCTCTCTCTCTTCTCTCTCCGGCCGAGCCAGCCCCACAAGCCACCACGCTGCCTGGTCCACCTGCAGCCCCTCCTCTCTGCAGCTACCTGCCCCAGGATGAGCCCTAGCTCGCCCATGTGCTCGAGGAGAAGGAGGAAAAGGTGGCACCCGAGCCACCTTTTTACCTGCCGTGCCCACCTGCCTCTCCTCTCTCTCCCTCTCACTTTCCCCTCCTCCTCACGTCTCTGGCCTCGCCCAGATCCGCCCTAGAGCATCCCCCGCCTTCCCCTTCTTCCTCCCCGACGACAACCACCTGCCGCCGTTCGCCGCCAGCACCACCTAGCCCCGACGTTCCTGCCCGCGTGCTCGACCTGGAGGTGGCTGAGAAGACCGTGGACGATCCCCTGCGTCGCCCCGTGGCCGCTGACGCGAAGGAGGAAGCCCTGCACCGCCAGTACCATCGCCGCCGACGCCAAACCCTAGCCCGCCGGTGCGTCTGCATCCTCGTCGTTCCAGCGCCTCCCCGCCCGATCCAACACCACCGCCGAGCCGGCGGTGAGCATCCCTCCTCCCTGACATGGTCCGCCTCGCCGTACCGCCCTAACGTCGCCGTGCTTTTCGTCGAACACCCACCGCGCGCCAGAGCTCGCCGGCGTCTACAGTTTTCCCACGCCGCAGCAACCTTACCTAGGCCCCAGAACCTCCCCTATCAAATTCCCTTGCCTTACCGCACTGGTCCGCCCCCTCAGCGCGCACGCCCACGTCCCAGGATCGAACCCCCGCCCCGCGGCGCGCGCCGGATTCGCGTCAGACGGAGGAAAATGATAAACAGTAACCCACGCATGGTCGATTTGCAAAAAGCCCCCCACCTTTTTGATTCCTGCGACCCGGGCTCCTACCGACCCCACCAGTCAGCCGCGCTGACGCTTTTGCTAAAAACCCCTCGGCTTTTCCCGGCCGCAACCCGCGCTCCAGCCCCTAGCCCCACCTGTCAGCCCCTGTCTCCCTCGCCGCTGTCACGTGGGCCAGCGTCAGCTGTCTCCACCCCGCAGCCTCAGTGGCTAGCCAGACCCGCGGTGGAAAAAGTGTTTTCCGCGCGTGTGGCCCAGTCAGCGCCAGGCCCACCCGTCAGTGGCTGTGGCTAGAACTACCTGCGGTGTAAAAAGTAATTCCCTGAGTCTATTTTTATTCAAATCTTTTTCAAATTAATTTAAATTCAAATTCTTTTCAGATTCAAATAATTTTTAAAATACAAACCCAAATAATACATGTAATATATGTTTTGGAATCAGAAAAATGTGAGGAATTCAAATATGCCCTTAGAAATATATTTTGAACATTTTAATTTTCGAGATGATTAAAATTACAAGAGAATGCCCTTTTTCCTTAATTATTTAATAACTTTTGTTTTAAAACTCCAAATTTGACAAATAATATGTCTAAATCGATCAGCGCGACGAGCCCGTTCTATTTATGCAGTCCTTGTTCTGAATTGAAGCATGCATCATGTTGTCATTTAAAATCTGAACTGTTTATGACCATAAAACTTGGGCAAATAAATAATAAAGTGCTTTATTTCTTGTATCCACACCTCACCTTTGCCATGCTACTTTAATGCCATGTAATTGTGCATCATTCATCATGGCATGCTTGGTTGCTTGTTGCATTTTAATTCATATGCTTGTGCACTTTATTTATGTTGGCCCTTGTTTGTTTGGTTCTTCTTCGAATAGACGCCCAGCAGGAGAATTACCAGGAATCACAGGAGTATTACCCAGATCCATCTCTCGCTTCAACTGAGCTGCCAGGCAAGCACTACCACATGCTTGCATACATACAATACCTATTGCCTCTATCTTATTATTGCATCATTGAGTCGCGATTGCATTAAATTGAATCCCAAGTACTGCATAGCCTTTACTTTTAAACCACACTAAGCTTGTTCCGGTCCCATGAGCCATTACTACAGGAGTTGTTTGAGCCATGCGAGTCGTAGAAAAGCATGAGTAGGGTATGTGAGTGTCGGATGGATAATGAGGTACCTAAAAAACATAACCTGAGTAGTAATGGGATAACTAATGAAAGAGGCACCGGTGAGCAATATCTGCTATTTGGTTTTTCATGCTCACTTGTGTCTCGTAGGACCCCGAGTACATGATTCCTGTTCCTTGACTATTCGCACTATCCACATCCGGGAGGCCTTATGGACCCCCTTGAGCCAGAGCTTGATTCATTCTTATTTCTTGGGGCCACAATTAGTTTGGGGCTTTATTACTATTCTGTACTTATGCCATGTTACTGCTTTATTTAAGATTGTGCGAGGAGAACCTGTACTGTTTTGGATCGTGACACGTTTTCGCTGTATCGACAAGCCTAGTCACATTTTCGGGTTCCCAGTCGTTTACCGCCGTCCACACAAACCTTGGGTCCGTCTCGGAGCAGGCCAACTTCGTTGCGGGTAGCTTAATGGGGTGGCCCCCTGAAATGTTTCTGAATCCCGTGATTGCTTTGTCCTGAATGCCTCGTTGGGTTTTGATTTGGTTTTTCCGAGGTTGATCGAGTGTGTGTTGCTATTCGTGCACCCCTGCAGGGTAAATCTTTCTGAAAGCCGTGTCCGCGGTTATGGACGACTTGGAGCACAGTTTCTCGATCATAGAAAAGTATAACTAAAGTACCGCTTTTAATTTGACTAAGTACTTGACTAGTAAATAGTGCAACACTCATGGAATGGTTAATAAAACTGCCAACGGATGATGGGGGTTGTCCGTCCGCTTCCTCGTTGGTAAGCGAGGAGGAGGATGGATCTGTTAATTATACTGTTATAACTGTTGTTCATAATTCACGGACTTCCGTCTATCATTGGTTAGGCGGAAGGTTAGCGAGTCTCTATAGAATTGTTAGATATTATCTTTTGCTGCAATTGCGTCACCCCAGGTTGTGTCCCCTTTAGTGGCATAAAGACTTGCTGAGTACCCCTAGGGTCTCACACGATAAATTGTTTGATTCAGATGAACAGGTCTACCCGCAAGATGGATACTGGGTGGAAGAGACAGATGATGTTGGCAACGATCATTCGGTGTAGAGATTCCGGGGACGGGGATCCGTGTGATCTGTGGGCGGGATGTGTTTATTTATGGGGCATCTTATGCCAATTTGCTTCTTATCCGGACTCGGATCTTGTTTTCTGCTTCCGCCTGATACTCTGATGTGTGATGTATGAGGAGTTATCCTAAATTATTATATCTATCTAGGACATTTGGATCTTGCCGTATGGCGTTGCAATATTTCTATTTCTTTTAGATGGAATGGCTCTGAGGACTGTTGTATGTGGCTTGCATACATACTCACTTGTGTATGTAGTTGATCCCTTCGCCTGCCAATTACGCCGCTCGTTCTTGTCCCGTTGTTTGAAAGTGGTTAGGACGGCCGAAAGGTCTACCGTGAGTGGCCCTGGGCCCCACCGTACTATTTTAACCATTTTCGTTCATCCAGGCATTAACTAAGAGCGTAATTCACCGAGGTAGTTACAATTGGTATCAGAGCCATCCCGCCCTTCAGGGTCTCAGCCAAAATGGTCGTTGTTAGTCTAGAAAATATTTTGGTAGTTATCTATACTAGGGAAAAACAAACGTGAGAGTAGGACTGCTTCCATTTTTCTTCTTACCCACCCACCCACCCTTTTCTGGTATGGAAGTGTAACGTTTTCAATCCTCTTCTAAAATTCAAACTAGGATTCACGTGTTCTGGGCTCCGTAGTACCATAGGTTGTGTTTGTGTTTGTGTGTGTGTGTGTGCGTGTGAATTCCTTGTCTATCTGTTGCATCCAAATGTTATCACTATCTGCCTTTGGTTATCAACTATCGGTACATTCCATACCGACAGGCCTTTGTAAACCGACGCGATCTATTCTGATTCGTTGTACACCGATGCGATCTAACTTACTCTTTGTTAGCCGATGTTATCTTGTTGGGGTGTTCTTTACCGTAGTTAACAATCTTTAGGTTCATCTCAAGAAGAAGTTGTTGGGATATGTGTTTTACTGATTCATATGCGGAGTAATGATTTGAGTGCGGGATGGAGTCGCGACCATACCACTCCTTTTGTCATTTGCTTTTGTATATTGAACTAGTAGAGTTACTAATCTTGATTCGTTAAGTGGTTTTGCGCATATAGTGGTATTTTAATGCCGAAATTTGCGGAAATTTTTTCTTTGTTAGTTGTATACCACACTCCTTTTTCAGTCGTGTGTGTTATGCTTAATATCTTCTAGTTTCCTTGAACTTTGTTGATATTTTAATATCACCTCAGTGAATTGCATTCTTTAATCTTGAGTAATTCCATTTTGGTACTATTTTGGATTATTATCATTCTCCATTATAGTACTGACTTGTGTTTTATATCAATCACAGGATGGCACCACCACGCCGTTCTGAGGAGGATATACCACCTGAACTCTGGGCCGCTTTGGCAAGTATTGCTAATGCTTTGGGCACTATGCAGCAGAACCAGCAGCGCTTCGAGGAAAGTGTGAGGTGGAATGAGTTTGCTCCGCTACCTCCACCTCCCAAGCAAGGAGACATCAAGAGTTTTCTCAAGTTCAACCCACGCCAATTTGAGGTGTCTGATCAGCCACTTGATGCGGATGATTGGCTTCGTGAAGTGTCAAGGTTGCTCATGACTGCGGATGTTCCCGAGCAAGAATAGGTCAAGTGTGCTACTCACCTTCTGAAGGGAGATGCAGCTCTCTGGTGGGAAAATTACCTCAAGGCAGATCTTTCTGGTTTTCAGCCTACTTGGGAGCGGTTCACTGCTTCTTTCAAAGAGCAATATCTGTCAGAAATTGTCATGGAAAGGATGAAGGAAGTGTTTCTCAACCTCAAGCAGGGCACTGACAATGTCAACACCTACATCAGAAACTTCATGAACCTGTCTCGTTATGGTGGCGATGAGATCTCTGATGACAAGAAGAAGCAAAAGAGGTTTCGGCAAGGCCTCAATGCTTCCATCAAATATGCAATCACTCATGCAAGGCCAACATCTTTCCTGGAACTTCAACACACAGCTCTGCAGGAAGAAGCAAGTAGGCAAGTGTTTGAGGAGTCAAAGAAACACAACCGTGATACAACAAGCTCTTCTGCTATGACAGCTCCTTCTAAGCGTCGTGTCTGGGTTCCTAACACCCCACCGTCGCTCCCTGCTCCACCAAGACCTTCAAGCTACGCACCAAGGCCACCAAACTCCTTCACTGCGGCTCCCAGGGGCTACAACCACAACTACCCTAGAGCGCCTGGTGGAGTCCCTGGCTACGTTGCTCCACGTCCACCTGGTGCTTGCTATACTTGTGGAAACACTGGGCATCAGCACTGGAATTGTCCAATGAACAACAAAGCTCTTGCACCACCACCTCCAAGACCTGCAACAAGTGCTCCTATGATTCGTGCACCTCCACCTCGGGCTCTCAACATCAACACTAAGTCGGGGTCTACGGTTGCTCGTGCCAACTGTGTCAACGCCGCTCAAGCTGAGCATGCACCTGGAGTTGTCATGGGTATGCTTCCTGTTAACTCAGTTCCTGCACGAGTTTTGTTTGATTCGGGTGCTTCACATTCTTTTGTTTCTCACAAGTTTGCTCATGAGCAAGATCTGGCTATGGTTCCTTTATTACACCGTCTGGTGGTACAATCTCCTGGGTCAAACATGAGGGCTGCTCATATAAGCCATGGGAATCAAATTGAGATTGGTGGTTCTTCGTTTCTGGCTTCCTTAATTATTCTGGGCAATTCTGATATTGATGTTATCTTGGGCATGGATTGGTTGACAGCAAATGCAGCTGTGATTGATTGTGCTGAACGTTCGGTTTCTCTGAAAATTCCTGAAGGCCATATAGTCTATTCTCCAAGTCTGACTCCTGCAATTCAGCTTTATTCTTTGGCGGCTCTGAATGATGATGCTATGGAAGGTATTCAGAGTGTTCCTGTAGTTTGTGAGTTTCCAGATGTCTTTCCTGAAGAGTTGCCAGGTATGCCTCCGGATCGTGAGGTTGAGTTTGTCATTGAACTTGAACCTGGCACCGCTCCTATCTCCAAGCGGCCTTATAAAATGGGTCCTGCTGAGTTGGCTGAACTTAAGCGTCAGTTGGATGAACAAGAGAAGTTGGGTTTCATTCAGCACAGTACTTCTTCTTGGGGTAGTCCAACCATCTTTGTTAAGAAGCGAGACAAGACTGATAGACTTTGTGTTGACTATCGGGCACTCAATGCTAAAACCATCAAAAATAAATATCCCCTTCCGTGGATTAATGATCTCTTCGATCAGCTAGCTGGAGCTGTGGTATTCTCTAAGCTTGATTTGAGAAGTGGTTACCATCAAATCAAGATCCGCAAGGAAGATGTTCCCAAAACAGCTTTCACCACCTGCTATGGCCTGTACGAGTACACGGTCATGTCTTTCGGTCTCACCAATGCACCTGCCACCTTCTTGAGGCTTATGAACTCGGTTTTCATGGAGTATCTTGATAAGTTCGTTGTGGTCTATCTGGATGACATTCTAGTCTATTCTAAGTCGA
Organism: Avena eriantha; assembly: GCA_910589775.1. NCBI lineage: Eukaryota > Viridiplantae > Streptophyta > Magnoliopsida > Poales > Poaceae > Avena > Avena eriantha. The sequence continues at coordinate 413,962,586 of OU342742.1, forward strand.
AGGAAGAACATGAAGAACACCTTCGGTGTGTCCTAAACAAGCTTCGTGAGAACCGCCTGTATGCAAAGTTCTCCAAGTGTGAGTTTTGGCTGCCTCAAGTCACCTACCTTGGTCACGTCATCTCTGCCAAGGGCATCGCCGTCAACCCAGAAACTATTAAGACAATTATGGACTGGCTTCCACCCATAAATGTCAAAGAAGTCCGGAGTTTCCTTGGTTTGGCCAGTTACTGTCGTCGCTTCGTTCAAAATTTCTCAAAGATTGCGCAGCCTCTTATCGATCTCCTAAAGAAAGGCAAGAAATACCTTTGGACTCCTGCATGTCAAGCAAGCTTTGAAACACTCAAAGAAAAGCTCACTTCCACACCAGTCTTGGTTCCTCCAGATACATCAAAGCCATTCCAGATTTTCTGTGATGCTTCATTGCAGGGATTGGGTGCGGTCCTTATGCAAGAAAAGCAAGTTGTTGCTTACGCATCTCGTCAGTTGAAGACACATGAGATCAACTATCCTACACATGACCTCGAACTCGCAGCAGTTGTCTTTGCTTTGAAAGTATGGAGGCATTACTTACTTGGCAACCGTTGTGAGATCTTTTCTGATCACAAGAGTCTGAAGTATATCTTCACACAGCCTGATCTCAACCTTCGTCAGAGGAGGTGGATTGAAACAATCAATGATTTCGATTTGACCATCAACTACACCCCGGGCAAAGCCAATGTCATGGCAGATGCTCTCAGCCGAAAAGCTTATGTCAACAACCTCATGGTGGAAGAACAACAACCTCTCTTGTGCGAGGAATTCCGCAAGATCAACCTTGAAATTGTGGATCAAGGTTATCTTCTGAACCTTCTAGCAACACCTCTCTTGGAAGAAAAGGTCCGTTCCATTCAGCTTGGGGATCCTTACACTAAAAAGATCATCTCCAACATTCAACTTCCGAAGTATGAGTCTTTTCACGTAGATGACCAAGGCACTCTTTTCTTTGAACACCGGATGTCTGTTCCGAACTACCCGGGTTTAAGAGAGCAAGTTCTCAAGGAGGCGCATGATTCTGCTCTTTTATCCACCCTGGCAGCACTAAGATGTACATGGACTTGAAAACACAATATTGGTGGCCTGGTTTGAAACGGTATTGTGCCAAGTATGTCTCAGAGTGTGATGTGTGTCGCAGAGTTAAAGCTGTCCATCAGAAACCTTCCGGTCTTCTACAGCCATTGAAGCCTCCGGAATGGAAATGGGAGAAAGTAGAGATGGACTTCATCACTGGTTTTCCAAGGTCGCAGAAGGGCAACAATGCAATCTTTGTTGTCATTGACAGGCTTTCCAAAGTAGCTCACTTCTTTCCAGTCAAGGAAACAATTTCTGCAATTCAGTTGGCTGAACTCGATATCAACAGAATTGTCTCTCTGTATGGAGTTCCTCTTGAAATCAGTTCAGACCGTGGAAGCATCTTCACTTCCAAGTTCTGGGGAAGTTTCCAAAATGCTTTGGGAACCAAACTAAACTTCATCACAGCTTACCACCCTCAATCGCAAGGACAAGTTGAAAGGATCAATCAGATTCTGGAAGATATGCTCCGTGCTTGCGTTATCTCTTTCGGCATGAAGTGGGAAGAATGTCTTCCTTATGCTGAATTCTCTTACAACAACAGTTTCCAGAAAAGTCTAAAGATGGCACCATTTGAGGCTCTCTATGGTCGCAAATGCAGAACTCCGATTGGTTGGTCGGGCGCAGGTGAAAGAATATTGTTTGGCCCCGACATTGTAACTCAAGCGGAGGAGAAAGTTCACATCATTCTTGAAAATCTGAAGGTTTCTCAAAGTCGCCAGAAGAGCAATTATGACAGAAAGCACACGGACATGGAGTATGTCCCTGGTGATCTCGTTTACCTTCGTGTCACTCCCATGAGAGGCACACATCGTTTTGGTATCAAAGGAAAGCTGGCTCCTAGATACATCGGCCCTTTCAAAATTCGTGGAAGAAGAGGAGAAGTTTCTTATGCTCTTGAGCTCCCGGAACAACTCAATGTCCATGATGTTTTTCACATCTCTCAACTCAAGAAGTGCTTCAAGGATCCCGGCAGGACCGTGGACCATGAACTCATTAATCTCCAAGAAGACCTTTCTTATCAAGAACACCCCACAAAAATTCTTGAAGTCGCAGAAAGAAGGACTCGCAACAAGTCCATCAAGTTCTGCAAGGTGCAGTGGTCGCACCATTCCGTGGATGAAGCCACCTGGGAACGTGAAGATGAGCTCCGTGCCAAGTATCCTACCCTCTTTGAGTCTTCTTCTTCCTAGAATCTCGGGGCGAGATTCCTGTTTAGTGGGGGAGAGTTGTAGCACCCCAATTGTCTAACAATTGTAATGCTACTTGTCCTACTAAGATATTGGCTACTGTATATATATTATTATGTCATCATAATTATATCATGCTCATGTCATCATGCCACCTTGCATTTGAGCATCATATAAAACTCTTTTTCTTTTGGTTCTTCTCTCACATGCATTATTAATTGTATTTGCTTCTTGATATTATATTTGGCTATTGATATATTGTTCAAATGCCCAAGTTGAGTTGGGGGCATATCTTTTATTTCATTTCCATCACCTTTCTTTTCCACCACTTTATAACTCCACCATCCTACTAGACCATGAGCTTGTTTGACTTTATTTTGGATTTCTCTAGCTCATGTGCAATAGGGTGGATCTAGTCCATTAAATGCCTTTACTTGACTTTATATCACTTCTTGGAAATGCATAAGATTAATGCCATCATAATATTATTGTTCTCACAAAATGTATCATGGCATTATTATTTTGCATGGGCCATGCAAGCTTCTCCACCACTTTTCTCTCTATGGGTTTTTCTTGGTTTTAGTGAATCCTATCTTGGTAAAACATCAACCACCATCACACTATCCTCATAATCTCATTCACCTCCTTTTCCTCTTATTTTTTTTAATTCCACATGCATGAACCATATGAGGCCTAATCCATCTTTTTCTTTCTTCTTTTCTTGGAATTCCTTTCACCTTCTTCTCATGTTAACCCAATACTCATCATGCTTCACTTGTGTTGGTTTTTGCACAACATTTAACAATCTAAAAATCTAATAAAAACAAACCTAGCTTCTCTCTCTAAATTCTTATAAATCCTAACTCCACTCCCAAATCTCTCTCTTACCCTCCCTCTCTCTCTACCATGGGCACCACCTGCCTTCCTCCCTCTCCCTGGCCCACACCTCAGCCACCTTAGCTAACCCTAAACCTAGCTAATCCTACCCGAGCCATGCCCCAACTAACCTAGCCTAGCTAACCCTCTCTCTCTTCTCTCTCCGGCCGAGCCAGCCCCACAAGCCACCACGCCGCCTGGTCCACCTGCAGCCCCTCCTCTTTGCAGCTACCTGCCCCAGGACGAGCCCCAGCTCGCCCATGTGCTCGAGGAGAAGGAGGAAAAGGTGGCACCCGAGCCACCTTTTTACCTGCCGTGCCCACCTGCCTCTCCTCTCTCTCCCTCTCACTTTCCCCTCCTCCTCACGTCTCTGGCCTCGCCCAGATCCGCCCCAGAGAATCCCCCTCCTTCCCCTTCTTCCTCCCCGACGACAACCACCTGCCGCCGTTCGCCGCCAGCACCACCTCGCCCCGACGTTCCTGCCAGCGTGCTAGACCTGGAGGTGGCTGAGAAGATCGTGGACGATCCCCTGCGTCGTCCCGTGGCCGCTGACGCGAAGGAGGAAGCCCTGCACCGCCAGTACCATCGCCACCGACGCCAAACCCTAGCCTGCTGGTGCGTCTGCATCCTCGTCGTTCCAGCGCCTCCCCGCCCGATCCAACACCACCGCCGAGCCCGCGGTGAGCATCCCCTCCTCCCTGACATGGTCCGCCTCGCCGTACCGCCCTAACGTCGCCGTGCTTTTCGTCGAACACCCACCGCGCGCTAGAGCTCGCCGGCGTCTGCAGTTTTTCCGCGCCGCAGCAACCTTACGTAGGCCCAGAGCCTCCCCTATCAACTTCCCTTGCCTTACCGCACTGGTCCGCCCCCTCAGCACGCACGCCCACTTCCCAGGATCGAACCCCCGCCCCGCGGCGCGTGCCAGATTCGCGTCAGACGGAGGAAAACGATAAACAGTAACCCGCGCGTGGTCGATTTGCAAAAAGCCCCCGACCTTTTTGATTCCTGCGACCCGCTCTCCTACCGACCCCACCAGTCAGCCACGCTGACGCTTTTGCTAAAAACCCCTCGGCTTTTCCCGGCCGCAACCCGTGCTCCAGCCCCTAGCCCCACCTGTTAGCCCCTGTCTCCCTCGCCGCTGTCACGTGGGCCAGCGTCAGCTGTCCCCACCCCGCAGCCTCAGTGGCTAGCCAGACCCGTGGTGGAAAAAGTGTTTTCCGCGCGCGTGGCCCAGTCAACGCCAGGCCCACCCGTCAGTGGCTGTGGCTAGAACTACCTGCGGTGTAAAAAGTAATTCCCTGAGTCTGTTTTTATTCAAATCTTTTTCAAATTAATTTAAATTCAAATTCTTTTCAGATTCAAATAATTTTTAAAATACAAACCCAAATAATACATGTAATATATGTTTTGGAATCAGAAAATGTGAGGAATTAAAATATGCCCTTCAAAATATATTTTGAACATTTTAATTTTCGAGATGATTAAAATTACAAGAGAATGCCCTTTTTCCTTAATTATTTAATAACTTTTGTTTTAAAACTCCAAATTTGACAAATAATATGTCTAAAGCGATCAGCGCGACGAGCCCGTTCTATTTATGCAGTCCTTGTTCTGAATTGAAGCTTGCATCATGTTGTAATTTAAAATCTGAACTGTTTATGACCATAAAACTTGGGCAAATAAATAATAAAGTGCTTTATTTCTTGTATCCACACCTCACCTTTGCCATGCTACTTTAATGCCATGTAATTGTGCATCATTCATCATGGCATGCTTGGTTGCTTGTTGCATTTTAATTCATATGGTTGTGCACTTTATTTATGTTGGCCCTTGTTTGTTTGGTTCTTCTTCGAATAGACGCCCAGCAGGAGAATTACCAGGAATCACAGGAGTATTACCCAGATCCATCTCTCGCTTCAACTGAGCTGCCAGGCAAGCACTACCACATGCTTGCATACATACAATACCTATTGCCTCTATCTTATTCTTGCATCATTGAGTCGCGATTGCATTAAATTGAATCCCAAGTACTGCATAGCCTTTACTTTTAAACCACACTAAGCTTGTTCCGGTCCCATGAGCCATTACTACAGGAGTTGTTTGAGCCATGCGAGTCGTAGAAAAGCATGAGTAGGGTATGTGAGTGTCGGATGGATAATGAGGTACCTAAAAAACATAACCTGAGTAGTAATGGGATAACTAATGAAAGAGGCACCGGTGAGCAATATCTGCTATTTGGTTTTTCATGCTCACTTGTGTCTCGTAGGACCCCGAGTACATGATTCCTGTTCCTTGACTATTCGCACTATCCACATCCGGGAGGCCTTATGGACCCCCTTGAGCCAGAGCTTGATTCATTCTTATTTCTTGGGGCCACAATTAGTTTGGGGCTTTATTACTATTCTGTACTTATGCCATGTTACTGCTTTATTTAAGATTGTGCGAGGAGAACCTGTACTGTTTTGGATCGTGACACGTTTTCGCTGTATCGACAAGCCCAGTCACATTTTCGGGTTCCCAGTCGTTTACCGCCGTCCACACAAACCTTGGGTCCGTCTCGGAGCAGGCCAACTTCGTTGCGGGTAGCTTAATGGGGTGGCCCCCTGAAATGTTTCTGAATCCTGTGATTGCTTTGTCCTGAATGCCTCGTTGGGTTTTGATTTGGTTTTTCCGAGGTTGATCGAGTGTGTGTTGCTATTCGTGCACCCCTGCAGGGTAAATCTTTCTGAAAGCCGTGTCCGCGGTTATGGACGACTTGGAGCACAGTTTCTCGATCATAGAAAAGTATAACTAAAGTACCGCTTTTAATTTGACTAAGTACTTGACTAGTAAATAGTGCAACACTCATGGAATGGTTAATAAAACTGCCAACGGATGATGGGGGTTGTTCGTCCGCTTCCTCGTTGGTAAGCGAGGAGGAGGATGGATCTGTTAATTATACTATTATAACTGTTGTTCATAATTCACGGACTTCCGTCTATCATTGGTTAGGCGGAAGGTTAGCGAGTCTCTATAGAATTGTTAGATATTATCTTTTGCTGCAATTGCGTCACCCCAGGTTGTGTCCCCTTTAGTGGCATAAAGACTTGCTGAGTACCCCTAGGGTCTCACACGATAAATTGTTTGATTCAGATGAACAGGTGTACCCGCAAGATGGATACTGGGTGGAAGAGACAGATGATGTTGGCAACGATCATTCGGTGTAGAGATTCCGGGGACGGGGATCCGTGTGATCTGTGGGCGGGATGTGTTTATTTATGGGGCATCTTATGCCAATTTGCTTCTTATCCGTACTCGGATCTTGTTTTCCGCTTCCGCCTGATACTCTGATGTGTGATGTATGAGGAGTTATCCTAAATTATTATATCTATCTAGGACATTTGGATCTTGCCGTATGGCGTTGCAATATTTCTATTTCTTTTAGATGGAATGGCTCTGAGGACTGTTGTATGTGGCTTGCATACATACTCACTTGTGTATGTAGTTGATCCCTTCGCCTGCCGATTACGCCGCTCGTTCTTGTCCCGTTGTTTGAAAGTGGTTAGGACGGCCGAAAGGTCTACCGTGAGTGGCCCTAGGCCCCACCGTACTATTTTAACCATTTTCGTTCATCCAGGCATTAACTAAGAGCGTAATTCACCGAGGTAGTTACAATCACCGCTGGGGTGGGTGGGATAGGTTCAGAAAAACCAATGTAAACATCGATCTCGCCAAAAGACATGATGGTGTAAGCAGTCACAGCCTCCCTAGCAGGAATCCAAGTCTCATCGAGAATGATGAGGGGGACGTCGCTAGTGTAGAGGATGCGACCGATGGCGATAGTCTCGCCGATTCTGATTATTGCAGATTCCGCTCAGAACGCAGATCCGAAGCTCACTTGCCCCGGTGGGCGCCAACTGTCGTCGGATTGATGACAAGTACGCCATGAGGGGGTCCTCGAGGCGTGCGGAAGAAAGGGGTGTGAGACGTACGGTGTGCCGGGACGGTGAGCACACAAGTTTACCCAGGTTCGAATCCGCTAGCTTTGGACGGATCCTACTCCTGCTAGCAATCCAGTAATACGGTAGAGCCGGAATATGGGTTACAATTTTTCGCCTGTGCGAGTTGAGATTGTAGACTATTGAGGGTGCCCTAAAGGCTCTCCCTAGGATGGCTTTTATAGATATCCGGCCTAGGGTTTATAGGAGAGATCTATCCGGCTACGACTAAGAGTTGGTTACAGAGTACATCTTGAACTACAAGTAACACTATGGGCATATGTCGGTAAGGCTTCTGGGCATTCCCGTAGCCGGATTGGACTCCATCCCTTCTCTCTGACTGGGCTGCCTGTGAAGCAAAGCTCTAACCCAAAGTGGGCCACCCTGGTCAGTGAGGAACTACGAGGATACCCAGAAAGTATATCCCCAACAGGTCTTGTGAATCATGTCTAGGGACTCCGGAACCGAGGATGATATCTAGGAAGAAACCATGATGAGCCACCACGACTATGACTCCACAAGTATAGAGGACATGATGGAGTACTACACCGACAATTGCTCCGCATGCTTTGAGGACCCAGAGAATTGCACCTATGACGGCTCCACATGCATGGAAGACATGGATCATGTCATCAACTATGGCTCCTGAAGCATGGAGGACTTGGAGATCTGCATCGACAATGGATACTCATGCATGGAGTACATGGAGCACTACACGGACAATGGCTCCACATGCTTGGGTGATATGGAGTACTACATCAACAACGACTCCCCAAGCATGGATGACTTCGAGTGCTTCAACGATGACGCCTCACCAAGCATGGAGGACATGGCGAGCCTCACCCACTTTGAGGGCTCTTCCATGAGCCATGAAGAATACCTCCACCGCTTGGAGATGGAGGACTAATACGCCAAGCTAGCGGATATGCATCATCAAGAAACCATGACGTTCAAGGCCAAGAGTGCCACACCAAATGGCACCACCTACTTCGATGATCCACCCCCAAGGCGTCAAGCGCCACCACCTACATGGCGTCATGCACCACCATCTCCAAGGCAACGAGTGCCATCACCTCTAAGCCGTCAAGCGCCACCATATCCAAGGTGCCAAGCACGACCATCTCCAAGGCCTCAAGTGCATCTACCTCCAAGGCATCAGGTGCCATCTACTCCAAGAAGAGTGGCACCCAAACATCATCTTCCACACAAGGCGCCACGAAGCAAGAATCTTCATCGAAATACAACCTCTAGAGATCATCGCCAACAACAAGGGGATACAAGACGTCGTTCAAGGCATCTTCGCCATGAAGACGGAGAATACATGTTGATCACCATCCATAATGCTCAACCAAGCTCAAGAAGGTACCACCATCAAAAGAAGAGTACCAAGGAAAAGGATCATCGCCGCGAACATCATGTGGATGACCAAGTGCTTCTCCAACATAGACCTTTGGCAAGGCACGCCAATGACCTCTGTCGAAACCATCATAAGGCACCTTCAACTACTAGTGCCACCACCAAAATGGCACCAAGAGAAATCCTACTTCCACGCCATAAAGCTTCAACGCGAAGACTCGAAGTTCAAGAGGAAGCATCCAACTAGAAGAGCTTCAATGCAACTTCTTCTTCAAGCACTCCAAGAATGTCATTCAAGCAAGAGATGGACCTCTACTTCGCCAAGTTGGATGAGGCTGTCAAAAACATGACACCCAAGAGATAGAAGAAAACAAGTTGTTTTGCCAACAAGTGGATGCAAGAGCGAAGATGGCATCAAGGACCAATACTTCCAATTTGAGTGCCACCACCACAATGGCACCCAATCTACAAGACGACGACAAGGTTGAGAATGGTGAGCATGGAACTTTCCCTTCAACAAAGGAGGCACATGGAGTTGAGAGAACCGAGCCTATCCCCTATCCCTACATGCTTGAGTGATGATGTGGTACCAACCCCATGTGAGTATGAGAGCCACTTAACCCACTTGAGTGAGAACAAGAGTGAGATGACTGACTCCACATTACATGAGATTGAGTGCTTCCACTGGAAGGGCATGAGTGATACACCAAGTGAGTTGATAGGTCATGTGAGACCACTTTGATTTCTAACAACTTACCCTCTACCTCTAATGTGTTTTCTCATGATGTGCTAGGTTCCATGGATCAAGAAGCGCCGAGCTTGTAGATGATGATGCCTCAAACCGAGAAGATGTACATGGTGGATGAAGCTAAGGCCATCCCCATACAAGAAGAAGAAGTCGCCCACAGGAAGGACAATGCTACCACAACACCCACTTCATATGATAGGTATGAACAAGGTAAAAATAAGGGTCCTAGTGATGCCATGATCCCACTAGTGGACATGATGACTTGTGATGATTGGCATGCTATGGATGATATTTGTTCTATCACATATGATTCATTGATATTTCCATGTGATACTTTGCCTTTGCTTAATGTTGAGCATGTGAAATTATTTGATTGTGATGATGTTGCCATAGACATGCCATGCTCTAAACGTTACGTTGATGATATCATTGCCTATACTTTCTTAAACAATTGCTCTTTCCAATGTTTTGCTTGCAATGATGTTAAAAACGGTACCACTTGGACAATGCTTTGTCATGGTTGTTTTACAATTTCTCTCATTGCTTGCAATAAGATGAACAATTGCTCTTTCACTTGTTCTGCTTGCAACAATAATTATCGTATGTTGTCTATTGAGATGGCCCCCGTAGCTTTCTCAAATTTTGGAGATTTTGATGATTGCCATGATAAGCATGTTCCCCACTTGCATACTCACCATGCATCTATTTCATATTTTATTGACACTCATGGTGATGTCCACAAGAAGAGATATGTCATGATGGATGATGTATTTCTCTACCATGCACACACATTTTTCCTTTTGTGTATAATGTGTGTAGGTTCCTGCACAAGAATGTTAACCTCGGTTGAACACGAGTTGACAAAAAGAGCTCTAGAGAGAATCCCCCAAGTGAGTTCAAGATCGAACCCAGCTCTGATACCTTTTGCATGCTTTGCATCTTTCATGTTGAAAATTTTCTCTTTCCTATGGTTAGCTTGCAAGCATGTTAATGGTATTTTTTCACCTTGTGACAATCATGTTTTGTTGCTATTGGATATTGGTGCTTTGTGTGTTGCAACAAAAATGTTGAACAAATTCTCTTTCCAATGTTTTGTGTGCAACCATAATGCCATTATGAGCATGTATTGTCATGAGAGATTCCAAGTATCTCGTATTGTTGTTGCAACAAACATAAGGACCACTTGCTCTTTCATATGGCTTATTTGCAAACATGTTGATTGTGCTTCCGCTTGTGATACTCGTATGCCATGATATTTGATTTCAACGATTTGTGTGTAGCATCCAACATGTCGAACAATTTCTCTTTCCAATGGTTGGTTTGCGCACATAAAGATGTTGTTTTGGATATTCTTCCTCATGTGTTTTTGCCGAATTCTCCTAGCTTTGCATCAAAGATGTTGATCAATTTTAGTAAATTGCTTTGAGTGCCACACTAAGATGTTTTATGGAGTTTTTGAGTTCCCACATCTGGATAATGTTCAAACAATTTCCATGAACTTTGACCTTGCATACGCATTTTTTTTGCGATCCTTGAGTTATGCTAATTGTGTTGTGAACAAGAATGGGGACATGCCACAAATGACATGCTCCTTTATCACGCACGAACATATGTTGCTTGGTGTTTGTTGTGTGAAGGTATGAATGCATACATGTCAACTGCTACCACCCAAGAGATGAGAAGAAAAATCGAAGAGAGTTACCTATGGATGCATTCATCGAGCTATATCTACACCATAAGGTGATTTCCTTCTACTTGAGGACTCATGCTATAATCTTCATGAATTGGCTACTCTTTGAGTGTTGCTTCGCTTTTGTTGTGAGCTTTGCAGGCTACATGGAAAGTGAAGGAACATTGAAGAGCCGCCACATCAAGTTTCTCGAGGACGACTACATAGCGAACCCCAGGATCAAGAATGTCTCTCGACCACCTCTACATGAAGAGCGTCTAGAGTCGAGGATGACTCTTTTCAAAGGGGGGGAGCTGATGCAGCTTGCCTACGGACGCTACTACATCTACAATGCCAAGTCCAAGCTCGTCCCCAAGTCACCCAAGAAGACAGACGTGAGCGGTACTACCGCTCCCATGAGAAGTACTACCTTGCCCCGGTACCACCGCTCGGCCTCAGCAGTATTACTGTCCATGACTGAGGCCTGCACCATCGCCTCTAGATGCCCCGATACTGGCTTGCGGTACTACCTCCCCCAAGCGGTACTACCGGGCCATACCACCGGAACTACCGGACCTAGAGACCACATTCCACTGGAGCCGGAGCTACCGCTCCGCCTGAAGCTTCTACCACTCCCATCCGGTACTACCGGACCCGACGACCGGTACTACCGATCAACATGGTGCCTACGCGCACTACATCTGGGCCATAGCCCATGTACCGCTTATTATGTTGCAACCCTAGTTCTATTCCCAAACTACCCCTATGTAAGTGGCTAGCCTATAATTAGAGCCCCCACCCCTCAAGTATCCCTTAGGCATAGATGATAGACTAAAGACAACGCCCTTTATGGAATCTCTAGTTGTGCCTCATCCCCTTCTATCGAAGGGGATCGATTATCGTCACCACCTCTTGGAGTTTGCATTGCGCCTCCCTCGTTGTACAAGGCCTTTGCATCGGTGTCCCTTTGCCAAGATGTCAAGACCCTCTCCAAGGTGTTCTTCCCTCTCCGCTTGGGATCGAGGGAGCACGTTGACCGATCTTTCCTTGTGAGGATTCTATCGGACAAGTGGCCACTAGTGAGAGCAATCGACCTTGTATCTTGTGAGTTTTGCGTGTGTTCATCGTGTTCTTCGCGAGGTGTGCGTCCGCTTCCGCTAACTTCTCCATTTCCCCTCGTTTTCCCATCGATTTGACCATGAGATCCGTGAAGATCGGGTCACCCACGGGGTTATCCTGTAACAGATACACCCCTGGATGGCTTGCTACTTCATGCCCCAACACTATGCATCATCAGGTATGAATATACGAGCCAGAGGAGCGACGCAGCATCCAACAACTGCAAGGAGCCAGCGGTACTACTAGCCCCTAGAAGCGGTATTACCGCCCAAGCGGTACTAGCGCCTGGAGCATGCGGTACTACCACCCAGAACGTAGAGCATCCGCCAGCAGTCCCAGACCTCCCCGGTACCAAGACGGCGGCACTACCGCATTCGTCGAGCGGTACAATCGCCTATGCCTGAAGACTCACGCTAGCGCCTCAGCCTGCTCCGGTACCTGTGAGTGGTACTACCTCCTTCAACCGGTACTACCAGCCATAAGTTTTGGTACTACTGGTCATCCCAGGGCCTGCGCGTCAGAACTCGGCCTTTGGCCTTGTAACAAACCCCTTTGCTCAATTTTGTTGCCTAAAGTACACCTGAACTTATGGCTGGCCTATATATAGTCCCCCACCTCTATTGTAAACCCTAGGCATGATATTTGGAATTAGTGGAAACCCCTTGTGGATCTATCTAGTTCTTGCCTCATGCTCCTTTGACAAAGAAGCACCAAATATCACAAACCTTCGTGGATTTTGCATCGTGCCTCCTTGTTGTACAAGGCATTGGCAATAGCGATCCATTGCCAAGACATCAAGATCTCACCAAGTCTTCCTTCTCACTGTGCCGGTTCGAGAGAGAGATCCCTGACCGACGCTAATCCGAGGGATTGCGCTAGACCAGTAGTCGCCAGTGTGAGCAATTGTCTTGTATCGTGTCTTTGCGGTGTGTGTGTTTATCGTGTTCATCATGCGTGAGTCCACTGGTTTCGCCCTCTCCCTCTTCCCCACACTCACTCCTCCTTGATTTCAAGGGATTCGTGAAAGATCGGGGCATCCCCGAGGTTGCCCCTCAACACAACTTGAGTAAGAGACACACTAAGTGGGTCGAGTTTATGGAGTATTTTACTTACATTGTCAAGTGTAAGAAGGGCAAATATAATGTAGTTGTGTATGCTTTGTCTCGCAAGCACACAAGCCTTCTTACTTGACTTGAAGTAAACATGTTGGGTCTTGATGAAATCAAAACTTTGTATTCTTCCGACCCATTCTTTGAACAAATTATCGCAAAGTGCTCCATTGACAAAGGAGTTGACTATTTCTATTTGCATAAGGGCTTTTTATTTAAACAAAACAAGCTTTGCATTCTGAAGTCATCTCTTCAACTTTTGCTTCTCCAAGAATCTCATGGTGGAGGCCACATGGGGCACTTTGGACGTGAAAAGACATTGGACATGCTCTCCACTCACTACTTTTGGTCGAAGATGAAGCGCAACGTCGAACGCTACGTCCAACAAATGCACTACATGTGTTCAAGCTAAGTCGCAAGCTAACCCTTATTGTCTTTATATGCCATTGCCTATTCCTCATGCACCTTGGTCCGACATTAGCATGGATTTTGTGTTAGGATTGCCAAGGCCTAAGCATGCTCATGATTCTATATTTGTCGTTGTGGATAGCTTTTCCAAAATGTCACACTTCATACTGTGCCATAAGACCGATGATGCTTCACATATTGCCAACTTGTTTTTCAGGGAAATCGCCTGTCTTCACGGTGTGCCAAGAACAATTGTATCCGACCATGACGTCCAATTCATGAGCTACTTGTGGAAGACCCTCATGGCCAAGCTCGGCGTCAAGCTACTCTTCTCCTCCGCATCTCATCCTCAAACCGATGGCCAAACCGAAGTTGTCAACCAAACCCTTGGGACTCTCCTTCATGTGTTGATCAATAAAAACATCAAGGATTGGGAGGAATGCATTACCCATGCCGAGTTCTCCTACAATCGAGCTAAGCACTCTACAACCAAGATGAGTCCCTTCATGATCGTCTATGGTTTTGAGACCCTCACCGCGCTTGACATACTACCAGTACATCTCCATGTACATAACACCTTCCTTGCACTGAACCCACCTTTATAACCACCCTGTCACGGTGTAACGTTTGATGTTATCAAGATACTCTTCCAGTGTTGGTGATTGACATGATCTCATGGTCTAAGGATTAGGATTACTTCGTATGATGTTATAACAATATAAACATAATGAATTTGATCGTAATGCTATACTTCAGATGAATGTTCATCACATCATTCCACTAATGTTGTGACCTCGTTATTGACAACATCGAATGTCCATGATCAGGAAACCTTGATCATCTTGTTAATCAACGAGCTAGTTTATAAGAGATACATAACTAGGAACTTTCTATTTGTTTATTAAACACACATGTATTAACGTTTCCAAATTAATACAATTATAGCATGCAAAATAAGCATCTGTCATATACTTGAAATACATATAATAACAACTTCATTATTGCCTCTCGGACATATTCCCTTCAGTCTCCCACTTGCACTAGAGGCAATAATCTAGTTAAATTGTGATAAATCTAACACCCATGGAGTTCTAGTGTTAATCATGTTTTTCCCTAGGTTGAACTTTAGTCAACGGATCTACTACATTGAGATTCGTGTGTATTTTACCAATCTTTATATCTCCATCCTTGACATGCTCGCGGATGGAGTGAAACTGGCGCTTAATATGCTTGGAATTATTATGAGACCTTGGTTCCTTGGCGTTGGCTATGGCTCTATTGTTCTCACAATATATCACCATTGGGTCCAACGCACTAGGAACCACACCTAGTTCAGTTATGAACTCCTTCATCCAAACCGCTTCCTGCGCTGCTTCTGAAGCAGCAATATATTCTGCCTCTGTTGTTGATCTTGTCACCACATGTTTTTTGGAGCTCCTCCAACTAATTGTTGCTTCGTTCATTATAAATACGTATCCGGATTGAGACTTAGAGTCATACGGATCAGTGTCAAAGCTAGCGTTGACATAACACTTAGCGACCAGCTCTTCTTTAGCTCTGTATACAAGAAACATTTCCTTAGTTCTCCTTAAGTACTTAAGGATATTCTTGACCGCTATCCAGCGTTCCGAACCTGCATCAAATTGGTACCTACTAGTCAAACTAATAGCATGTGCCACATTCGGTCTTGTACATAGCAAGGCGTACATTACAGAGCTTATGGCTGAAGCATAGGGGATCTTATCCATTATCTCTCTTTCTTCCGCCGTAGACGGACTTCGAGTCTTACTCAAAATCTTGCCTTGCAACATAGGTAAGAACCCCCTCTTACTTTCCATTTTAAACTTCTTTAAAATCTTATCAAGGTATGTACTCTGTGATACCGCTATTAGGTGCCTTGCTCTATCTCTATAGATCTTAATACCTAATATATATGATGCTTCACCAAGGTCCTTCATTGGTTTTTTTTGTTTAGATAACTTTTAACACTTTTTAAAAGATATATATCATTTCCAATCAGTAATATTTCATCCACATATAATATCATAAATGGCACATTGCTCCCACACACTTTCTTACAAATACAAGCTTCTCCATAAGTTTGGACAAATCCAAACTCTTTGATCGCATCATCAAAGTGGAGATTCCAACTCTGGGATGCTTACTTTAGTCCATAGATGGATTGCTGAAGCTTGCATACCTTGTCAGCATCCTTAGGATCGACAAAACCCTTAGGTTGTATCATATACAACTCTTGTTCAATATTACCATTGAGGAACGCAGTTTTGACATCCATCTACCATATTTCATAATCAAAATATGCAGCAATTGCTAACATAATCCTAACCGACTTTAGCATCGCTACGGGAGAGAATGTCTCATCGTAGTCAACACCTTGAATTTGTTGAAACCCCTTTGCGTCAAGTCGAACTTTTTAAATGGTCACGTTACCATTAGCATTAGTTTTTCTTTTGAAAATCCATTTATTCTCAATGGCGTTTCGATTGTGAGGTAAGTCCACCAAGGTACAAACCTGGTTTTCATACATGGATTCCATCTCGGATTTCATGTATTCTAGCCACTTGTTGGAATCCGGGCTCATCATCAGTTCTTCAGATGTCGGAGGGTCATCTATTTCATCAACCATGAAATTCACAACAGGATTTCCGTACAGTTCAGGAGTTGCATGTGTTCTGCTTGACCTACGAGGTTCGGTAGTGTCCTCTTTTGGAGTTTCATGATCATTATCATTAGTTCCCTTTTCATTCGGTGAAGTCAACTCCAGAACAATTTCTGGCGCTGCGCCACTCGTCGTTTCATGAAGAGATGGTTCAATAACCTCTTAGAGTTCTACCTTCCGACTACTCACACCTTTCGCGAAAAACTCTTTCTCTAGAAAGGATCCATTCTTGGCAACAAAAACCTTGCCCTAGGATCTGTGATAGAAGGTATACCCAATAATTTCTTTAGGGTATCCTATGAAGATGCATTTTTCCGCTTTGGGTTCGAGTTTATCAGGGTGAAGTTTCTTCACATAAACATCACATCCCCAAACTTTAAGAAATGATAGCTTAGGTTTGTTTCCAAACCACAATTCATACGGTGTCATTTCAATGGATTTAGATGGTGCCCCATTTAAAGTGAATCTAGTGGTTTCCAGTGCATAACCCCAAAATGACAGTGGCAAGTCAGTCAAAGACATCATAGATCAAACCATATCCAATAAAGTAGGATTACGACTTTCTTACACACCATTACATTGTGGTGTTTCAGCAGGCATGAGTTGTGAAACTATTCCACAATCTTTCATATGTGCGCTAAATTCGTAACTAAGATACTCTCCTCCACGGTTGGACCTCGGAAATTTGATCTTTCTATTACGATGATTTTCCACTTCATTCTGAAATTCCTTGAACTTTTCAAAGGTTTCAGACTTGTGTTTCATCAAATAGATATACCTGTATGTACTCAAATCGTTCATGAAAGTAACAAAATAATGATATCCACCACGCGCCGACACACTCATTGGACCACATACATCAGTATGTATGATTTCCAATAATTCTGTTGCCCGTTCCATTGAACCAGAAAACGGTTTTCTAGTCATCTTGCCCATAAGGCATGACTCACATGTATCAAATGATTCGAAATCAAGTTATTGCAAAAGTCCATCAGAATGGAGTTTCTTCGTGCGTTTAACGCCAATATGACCTAGACGGTAGTGCCACATATATGTAGATATATCATCATGAAGTTTAATCCTTTTAGCATCAACATTATGAATATGCGTAATACTGTTATCGAGATCCAATAGAAATAAACCATTCATCACAGGTGCATGACCATAAAATATATCATTCATATAAATCGAACAACCATTGTTTTCAGACTTAAATGAATAACCACTTCGCATCAAACACATTCCGAATATAATGTTCATGCTTAGTGCAGGCACAAATTAACAATTATTTAGATTTATCACTAATCCCGACGACATATGAAGAGGCAGCGTTTTGATGATGATCACATCAACTCTTGATCCATTGCCAATACGCATTGTGACCTCATCTCTTGCTAGCAGTCACTTGTTCCGCAACCCTTGAATTGAGTTACATATATTAGCAACTGATCGAGTATCAAATACCCAGGTGCTACTGTGAGTACTAATAAAGTACACATTAATAACATGTATATCACATATACCTTTGTTTACCGTGCCGGCCTTCTTGTCCGCCAAATACTTGGGGCAGTTGTGCTTCCAATGGCCAGTCCCCATGCAATAATAGCACTTGGTATCAGACTTAGGGCCAGCTCAGGATTTCTTTTCAGGCGCAGCAATAGATTTTCTACCCTTCTTTCCCTTCTGTTTACCCTTCTTGTCTTTCTGAAAACAGGTGGTCTTATTGATTATCAACAATTGATGCTCCTTCCTGATCTCCACATCTACAGTTTTAAGCATTGACAGAAGCTCGGGGAGACACTTCTTCATGCTCTGCATGTTATAGTTCATCATGAAGCTCTTGTAGCTAGGTGGCAGAGATTGGAGAACATGATGATTGCCTAATTCAATGGGAATCGTTATTCCCAAGGACACAAGCTTATCGGCATACCCAGACATTTTGAGTACATCCTCACTAACCGAGGTGTTCTCTTCCATCATGTAGCTAAAGAACTTTTCAGAAGCATTATAACTCTCTACAACAGCATGGGTATCGAAAATCATTTTCAATTCAGCAACGGTATCAAAAGCATTGCCATTTTCGAAACACTTTCGAAGTTCTGGCTCTAGCCCATAAAGTATGCCGCAATGAACTAAGTTGTGGTCCTCCTGATGAGTGAAATAGACATTCTTTTCCTTGTCTGGGGCATCAGGAGCTATTGAGGGGCCTAGCGGTGCTTCTAGCACATACTGCTTTTGTGCAGCAGTGAGGAGAATCCTCAAATTCATGGCCCAGTTTGTAAAGTTGTTACCATTTGCCGCAAGTTTCTCTTTCTTCATGAAAACATTGAAATTAAAAGCAGGTGGTTCCATCTTCATGAAAAGATTATGATAGATTGAGTCCAACTAATCCAAATTACAAATGAACTCCCACTCAAAAACAACATCCCTCGTGTCTTTTTGGTGATTACAAGAACCAAATCCACTACACCAAGTCTGATCATCACATGATTCAGTGTAGTCTCAAAGGCGAGCATCAATATGGGCATCATATCAACTATATGACTCAAGCTTAACCTTCTGGTCCATGTTCCGAGGCCATGTCTGTACATGCTAGGATCGCCAAGTAAGAACCTTAGTACTCGCGTGTGTAAAACTGGCTTACACCCGTTGTATGAAAGCGTAGAGTCGAGTACACCCGATCATCACGTGATGTCTCAAAACACGATCCATAGAATGGTGCATACTAAGGAAGAACACATTTTATCTTGATATTTAAATGAGGGATCATCTTATAATGCTACTAAAACGCCAAACAAGCAATATAAGATGCAAACATCATATGTGTAAAGTGAAATGATATGGTTCTTGCACTTGATCACTATCATGTGCATCGAGGTATGATCTTTATTATTCATTTGCGTGTAAGGCCAAGGTCTATGCAACTTACACGTTAGGGGTGTTGTAAGAGTATCAACTATACATCAACTTACAACATTACCATATCATGACACCAGCCCAGCAACAATCTAAACTAGACGCTTACAATTTATCCATTGCAAGTTTTACGTGGCTTAGGGCTTTTGAAGATAAAACCGGTCTTCCCTACGAACATGGAACCACAACAATGATAACCAAATTATCCGCAACTCGTTGTAAATCGGATATTGACTATAGTAGGAGAGACAAACACCAGCTAGCCACTTATGCAATACTAGTTGCATGTCAAGCGTGGAACAAGTCTCATGTGCGAGGACATGTAAAGTTAGTCTAGGACGCTTCATCCCACTATGCCACCAATATCCAAAATACATATAAGATGCAATAACATGATCATCATCGCCACATACCCATATGTGTACTACCCGTGCAAAGCATCTATGCATAGATCAGGCTCTGATACCACTGTTGGGTTCGCAGCATAGAAAACAACATTTTTCCTATGATGCGAACTACTAAGCACCAAGATCTATCTACTAGATACAAGCTATGAGTGGATATACATCTGTAGAGAACATACCCTTGTAGATCGACAAAGTGTAATGAGGTTGAACTCAAGGATGATGTAGTCGAACGCTTGCTGATCTCAGGATCGAGAAGAAGTCCAGTGCCGCAACTCAGCAACACATTCGTGATCACGTTCAGTCCACCGAACAACCTCCACCTCCTCTCTCCAGGAATGCAGCGGAAGCATCAACTCCTTCCAGACAAAATGCCACCGGGAAAATGTATCTCGCTAATCTAACACCATTGGGGAATAATTCTAGAGTGGGAGAGAGATCCTTCACGAGGAGGTGTGAGTGATAAGGAGTGAGAGGGAGGCCATGGAGGAGCCCCTCCACCTCCTCTCATTCATGTGGCGAAGCTCCAATCACATTTTGTCCTCCATTTTGGCCACTCAAAATCCCACTCAAAATGCATTAAATTTCCACCAAATTTAATGCAACTCTCATTCAATTAAACTCTTTTATTTATTTTATTCAGGATTTTGTTAATTACTTTAATTAACAAACATTCACATAAAACCCCCTTCCATATTTCAATATCACATGTAGAACCAATTTCAGCAATTTCACCCGAAACTATTTCAGTGTCCATTGAAATAATTCCAGCGCTTTGCAATTCTTTCGTCTAGAACATATTTGCTCCAAATGCTGTCAGTATCCCTAAAGTGTGTTACCCTACGGTTCGCGAATAATGCAGACATGATCGAGACCATTCTCAAATCAATAATCAGAAGCGAGACCTAGAGATCCATACCGACTCCCACACATTCAAAGATGACTTCATTGATCATGAGAACCTTTAGCACTACTAACTAAATCCCTTTGTCTCGCGATATATTACATGTCTGAGATTTGATCATCGGTATCTCCATACCTAGTCTGATCTTGTTGCCGACATGCACTCTTTTCTCATTCATGTGATATAACATTCTAGTGATCATATCACTTGCTTGCAAGCTATCTTAATATGATATCACTGAGAGGTCCCAGAGTATATCGATCCATCATCAGGATGGAAAAATCCCACTCTTGATCCATGAGCCTCTACATAACACTTTCATAGCACTGAAAACCACCTTTGTAGCCACCTTGTCACGGTGTGACGTTTGATGTTATCAAGATACTCTTCTAGTGTTAGTGTTTGACATGATCTCGTGGTCTAAGGATTAGGATTACTTTGTATGATGTTATAAAAATATAAACATAATGACTTTAATCGTAATGCTATACTTCGGATGAATGTTCATCACATCATTCCACTAATGTTGTGACCTTGTTATTAACAACATCGAATGTTCATCATCAGGAAACCTTGATCATCTTGTTAATCAACGAGCTAGTTTATAAGAGAGGCATAAATAGGAACTTTCTATTTGTTTATTAAACACACATGTATTAATGTTTCCATAATAATCCAATTATAGCATGAAAAATAGACATCTATCATATACTTAGAATTCTATCATATACTTAGAATACATATAATAACAACTTAATTATTGCCTCTCAGGCATATTCCCTTCATATTCTTCCAAGAGATAAGAAAGCTGATCAGAAAACCTACTCTATTGGAGCTGATCAGAAGACACCTTGATCAACAAACTTTGTGGCTATCGTATGATTGATCCTTTATTGGGCACTGTCGAACAAGAACCGAAGTCCCCTAAAGCAAAAAAGAGTTGTGGGTGCAGGAACATGAACAACCCCTACTTCGATGCTGGAGATGGACTTCAACCTTGGAATCATTCCAGCTGGTGTTTGATGCACCCAATGCTTTTGTAAAGTGTCAATTTCCAGTTCTCCCTAGCATTTCTAGTGTCTGTTTTGGCATTCAGAACCTGTAGTCTAGTTTCCTTTTTCTGCTGGTGGTTTGGTTAGCTATTAGAGCTTTTGTGCTCAGGTTTTGGGCCTGCTGGTAGTAAGATGGAATGGTCGACGAATATATCCAGTGACAAATATGCAACCTTGGTTTCGTTATTCATACTAGAACTGGGAGGGGGAGCCCTCCTATTTCTCTAAAAAAATAAAGGGTAGAGGACCCCATAGGCTAGGGTATGGTTGTGGCCTGACCTAACATATGCATTGTTGTACTACTCCACCTCTACTTCTAGGTCACATGCTAGCTAGAGCTTCGGACGGTGTCAATGTTGTTGACTCGCAGGTCTGAGGTGTCATTGTGGCTATGATGCAAGGATGGAAGGTTGACCAAGAGATTAGATCAAATCGATATTATAGGCTATAATCTTTATAGAAAAATGGAACAAAAGTATGAAGTATTAATCAGGCCTAGGCTCCAGTATCCCAGACTTATGTGATATATTCTCATGAAACATAATATTCAATATAAACTTGACAAATTATTATCAAAACTTCATTTGACAAGGTATTAGTGTAAGTCCTACTTTCATCTAGATCGGGCACGGCGAGTCCACATGATATGCGCGAGGGAGGAGCGGGAGGCAGGCACAAGGGAGATCATCAGGAAGGACACGAAGATGACTGTGAAGACCGGAGTGTACGGCTAAAGCTAGCCGGAATGTCCGGCCTACCGTAGTGTCCGACCATCTACACCAGAGTGTCCGGCCTACGTGGTTTTTTCCAATCCGGACGTATCGGCTAGAGTCCATATTGTATCTAATTGTTAGTTTGGGTCTATCCAACTGGCTATATAAAAAGTCAGTCAGTTTAGAATTAGGGTTAGCTTGAAATTGAGATGTTTAGTCTAAAACTATTGTGAGTTGCTTGGTGAGCATCCCTACAGGGACAGCGATGCTGTGTTATCTATCGTATTGATATTGTGGAAAAGGTTCTTGTGTTCATCAAGGATTGTCGTGTTTTGGTTTGATGCGTGGTGATCTCCTCCATGTTGCTTGCTGGATTCGTTCCTTGTCTTCAGGTTGCGTTCATCACGTGATTGGGAGATTACCTACTCAGTGGACTCGCTATGAAAGATCGAGACAAAACTCAAGGATCATCGGCTTGATCTGTATCACGTGGTAGCAGAGCACCAGGTGCTCACGGTTAGATTGTGTTGATTGATCGGCTGAGTGTGTTCTTGGTTGAGATCAGAGAGTTGTTGGAGTGCAGATTGGATCTCGATGTCCGTGCACCGGAGTGTCTGACGGTTTCCTCCCGGAGTATCCATCCCACCGGGACAGTCCGGCCCTCCAACACTGGACAATCCAGCCTTGAAATTTGTATGTTCTGCACATCATGCTAGGAATCATGCAGTCGTTTCAGGGTGACTTGTTTGGCAAATGGTGCCCGTCTAGGAAGAGATTTAGTGATGTGTACAATGATTATCTTGACATCTTGGACAGAGTAGTATGTGATGATTCTCAAATCAGGTGGAGCCTAGTCCATATGGTGACATATGATGAATATGAGTTGTGGGAACATCATATGCAAGGTGGTTTTTATAGATGTGATACATACGAGTATTTGGATAATCCTACACGTATGCTTCTTGCATTACGACGTGTGGATGAGGAGATAGCTAGTTGGTGGAATAAGGAGACGTGTGAGAAGGATATTGTTGATGCAACTTGGAAGTATTTTAGTAAATTTTTGCATGGCTATTTTATTTCTCCTCGTTGTAAGGTATTTTGTACCAAGCCCGTGAAGGCAGTCCAACAGTCGCCCAAGGTTGCAGTTATGTCTATTCCATCTCATGTAAAGGAGGTTTCAGTAGTTGTTCCAGTGCAAACGGTTAGTGTGCCAATGACAAAACCTTCCGAAGAGAAGCAACCTATTGTTTCCAAGGTTGTTCGGTGCACTAAAACTATGGTGGAGGATATTGTACCATTGAGTGGGCTGAATTTGCAACTCAAGAAATTACAAGGTGATGCTTGCATGAAAATTGACAAGGGCCAGCGTTGGAATTTATTTCAGGCGCAGTGTTTGATCAAAGGCAAAGCATGCAAGTTGATTATTGATGGAGGAAGCTTTACTAATGGCATTAGCAAGGCAATGGTGGCAGCGGTGGGGTTGTTTGCATGGCGTATTCCTGAACCTAAGCACCTACAGTGGTTAAATAGTTGTGGTATGGTGAAGGTAACTCATAAGGTGCGTGTGCCATTTACAGCTGGTGATTATATTGATGAGATTGAGTGCGATGTGTTACCATTGGTGGTATGCGGGTTGTTACTTGGTCGTCCATGGCAGTATGATCGCAATGTAACACATGTTGGAAGAGCAAATACATATTCTTTTGTGCATGGTGACAAACAGCAGACTTTGAAGCCGATGCAGGATGATCACATAAAGTCTGATGTAGAGCTGGTGGTACATAAGGAGAAGGTGCGCAAGGCTAAGCCAAAATCTGGGCTAGCTAAGGTGCAGGATGGAGAGCAAGATGCACAGTGCAAAAATGTTGATATTGCTTCAGCTATGCCTGTAGATGACAAGACAGTGGAACTTGTTAGTGACAAGCGAGTTGAAGTGCATCCTCTTATTGCTAAGAGGAAGGATGTCGCACCATGTGTTCAGATGGTTGTTTGTGTTGACACAAGTGTTCAGACGGATGAAAGTTGTGCTCCTGATGTTCCAGTGCATGTGGCGCAGTGGGGTAACAAGAGCAATTTTGTTAGCACACATGTGAGGCATTTTGTTGGGACTATTGTGCGGATGCATAGAGGCAAGGATGGACATGTTCGTTATTTGTGTGGTCTAGGCATTACTCATCTTATGCCAGGTCGTGCAAAGAAGGTCCATGTTCAGCAACCACGGGTTCCAACAAGAAGTGAGAAGAAGAAGACGGTGGCGCCTAGGTCCAAGCTTGTATAGAGACGCAATGAGGTGTAGGCGCCAAGGGCTATTTCAAGTCAAGCAAGCCGAGAGGGAGGATGGAGAGCAGAAGGCAAGCAAGACTTGAAGATGGCAAAGACGTGTGAAGCGATTGTTCATATCACGCCACCTTTCCAACCCGACCCGCACGCGTTGGGGACAAGGCTTCTTGAAGGGGGGATGATGATATGGGCACGGTATGCGCGAGGGACGAGTAGGAGGCAGGCGCAAGGGAGATCATCAGGAAGGACGCGAAGATGACTGTGAACACCGGAGTGTTTGGACGAAGCTAGATGGAATGTCTGGCCTACCGGAGTGTTCATCCCATCTACACCGGATTGTCCAGCATACGAGGTTTCGTCCGATCCGAACGTATCTACTATTGTCTGTATTGTATCCAATTGCCGGTTTGGGTCTTACCAACCGGCTATATAAAGAGTCAGTCAGTCTAGAATTAGGGTTAGTTTGAAATTGAGTTGTTTAGTCTAAATCTATTGTGAGTTTCTTGGTGAGCATCCCTCCGGGGACGGCGATGTCGTGTTATATATCATATTCATATTGTCATGGAGGTTCTTGTGTTCATCAAGGATTGTCGTGTTTTGGTTTGAGGCATGGTGATCTCCTCCATGTTGCTTGCTGGATTCGTTCCTCTTCTTCAGGTTGGGTTCATCACGTGATTGGGAGATTACCTACCTGGTGGACTCACTGTGAAAGACTGGGACAAAACTCAAGGATCATTGGCCTGATCCCTATTAGGTGATAACAGATGATATGGGCACGATATGCGCGAGGGAGGAGCGGGAGGAAGGCGCAAGGGAGATCATCAGGAAGCACGCGAAGATGACGGTGAAGACCGGAGTGTCCGGCCGAAGCTAGCCAGGATGTCCGCCCTACCGGAGTGTGCGACCCATCTACACCGGAGTGTTCGACCTACGAGGTTTCATCCGATCTGGACGTATCTGCTAGATTCTGTATTGTATCCAGTTGTCGGCTTGGGTCTGTCCAACCGGCTATATAAAGAGTCAATCAGTCTAGAATTAGGGTTAAATTGAAATTGAGTTGTTTAGTCTAAAACTATTGTGAGTTTCTTGGTGAGCATCCCTCCGAGGACGGCGATGTCGTGTTATCTATCGTATTGATATTGTCACGGAGTTTCTTGTGTTCATCAAGGATTGTCATGTTTTGGTTTAAGGCATGGTGATCTCCTCCATGTTGCTTGCTGGATTTGTTCCTCTTCTTTAGGTTGCGTTCATGACGTGATTGGGAGATTACCTACCTGGTGGACTCACTGTGAAAGATCAGGACAAAACTCAAGGATCATCCGCTTGATCCGTATCATGTGGTATCAGAGCACGAGGTTGCTCACGGCGAGATTGTGTTGATTGATCGGCTGGATGTGTTCTTGGTGGAGATCAGAGAGTTGTCGCGATGCAGATTGGATCTCGACGTCCATGCACCGGAGTGTTCGATGGTTTCCTCCCGTAGTATCCGTCCCACCCGGACAGTCCCACCCTACAACACCAAGCAATCCGGCCCTGAAATTTTTCTGTTCTGCAGTTCGTGCTAGGAAGCATACAGTCGTTTCAGGGTGATTTGTTTGGCAAACTATGCACTTCTGGCAAGAGATCTAATGATGTGTACAATGATTATCTCGATATCTTCGACGGAGTAGTATGTGATGATTCTCCAATCAGGTGGAGACTAGTCCATATAGCGACATATGATGAATATGAGTTGTGGGAACATCATGTGCAAGATGGTTTTTACAGATGTGATACATACGAGTATTTGGATAATCCTTCACGTATGCTTCTTGCATTATGATGTGTGGATGAGGAGATAGCTCGTTGGTGGAATAAGGAGATGTGTGAGAAGGATATTATTGATGCAACTTGGAAGTACTTCAGTAATTTTTTGCGTGGTTGTTTTATGTCTCCTCGTCATAAGGTATTTTGTACCAAGCCTATGAAGGAAGTCCATCAGTCACCCGAGGTTGCAGTTATGTCTATTCCATCTCATGTAAAGGAGGTCTCAGTAGTTGTTCCAGTGCAAACAGTTAGTCTGGCAGTGACAAAACCTTCCGAAGAGAAGCAGCCTGTTGTTGCCAAGGTTGTTGGGTACGTTGAAACTACAGTGGAGGATATTGTACCATTGAGTGGGATTTATTTGCCACTCAAGAAAGTACAAGGTGATGCTTGCATGATAGTTGACTAATACATTGCAAATGTATCTATAATTTTGATGTTCCATGCTTAGTTTTATCCACTTTCTTGTGTTTTGTCCACACTTTGGAGTACTTTTCATATGATTTCTTGGACTAACCTATTAACAAGAGCCATACTGTCAGCTACCTGTTTTCGGCTGTTTTTGGTTCCAGGAAAGTCAGAAAATGAATATTCTCGGAATTGGACGGGACAAAAGCCAAAGTGCCTATTTTTCCAGAAGTCATCAGATGCCAGAATACGAGACGAAGAAGGGCTGGGGGCCAGCCACACCACCTGGCCGCGCGGCCAGCCTTGGCCCGCGCTAGGGGGTGGTCTAGCCGACCCCAACACCCCCTCGGCCTCTCCTTCCGCCTATAAGATGCCCTCGGGACGAAAACCCTAAGTTCCCGATCAAAAATCCACGAAAGAGTCTGTAGCCGCCGTCATCTCCATCCCCAGATCGGGAGGGATCTGAAGCTCTTCCCGGCACCCTGCCGGAGAGGGGCATTCACCCTGGAGGCCTTCTTCATCATCATGCAAGCCTCTGGTGTGATGCGTGAGTAGTTCATCCTTGGACTACGGATCCATGTAGTAGCTAGATGGCTCGTTCTCCTCCTTTGTGCTTTCATGTCTAGATCTTGTGAGCTCCTTTCATGATCAAGATCATCTATTTGTAATTCTGCATGTTGTGTTTGCGGGGATCCGATTGATATTGAGATGCTATTTCAGATTGATTATTGATTCTATCATGTCTTTGTTATTTGTGATCTTGCATGCTTTCCGTTGTTAGTAGCTATCTTGGCCAAGTTAGTATTTATGCTCCATAGTGGGTTCATGCCTCTGGTAATCTGGGGAAGTGACAGAAATCTCTAAGGTACTAGATGTGCTATTGCTACTAGGGAGAAAACAACAATACTTTGTTAATAGAACAATCATATTGTTTACTTTACACGCAGTTCATAAAGCAATAATCTATTGCTTGCAACTTAATACAGGAGGGGGTTCGGATGATAACCTGAAGGTGGCTTATTAGTCATAGATGTAGTTGGATGGTGGTCTATGTATAATGTTGTAATGCCCAATCAAGTCTCAAAGGAGTCAAGATGATTAGTATATGCATGTATTGCTTTCTCGATGTTTGGTAATTGCCCCGCTGTAATTTGTTGACCCAGCATGTTATCTATCTTGAGGAGAGCCACCTCTAGTGAACTATGGATCCCAGTCCTTTTCTTTACATACAATGTAAAATATTTTACTGCTTTGTGTTTACTTTCTGCAAACTTTTACTTCCTTCCATTCGATACGTTTAATCCTTTGTTTTCCGCAAAACACGATGAGATTGACAACCTCATCGCAAGTTGGGGACAAAGTTCTGTGGTTGTGTTGTGCAGGTCTCCACGTTGCTACTAGCACTGGTAGTGCGCCTTGCCAAGGCTCAGCTAGCAACACCTTTGGGGTGTTTCCTTGCTCCTACTGGTTCGATTAAACCTTGGTTTCATAACTGAGGAAAACTTGCTACTGTGCTCATCATACCTTCCTCTTGGGGTTCCCAACGAGCTCTACATCAACATCGCACCAGCATTTTCTGGTGCCGACACTGAGCCATCAAGCATTTTTCTGGCGCCGTTGCCGGGGAGTCAAGGACATCTTCACAAGGGCAGTCCCTAATAACCAATCTCTTTACTTTGATATTTTTGTTTTGCTTAGTTTCTTTTTGCTTTGTTTGCTTGTTTTGTTATCAAAAACACACAAAAAATAGTTTTGCTAGTTTGCTTTCTTATTTGAAAACACACAAAAATGACCACTCTTGAAAACACTAAGTTGTGTGACTTCACTAGCACCAACAACAATGATTTTATGAGCACACCTATTGCTCCACATGTGCCTAAAGATACTTTGTTTGAGATAAAACCTTCTTTACTCAATCTTGTTATGAGAGAACAATTTTCTGGTATTGGTAATGGAGATGCTGCTTCCCATCTAAATAACTTTGTTGAACTTTGTGAGATGCAAAAGCCTAGGGATATAGATGGTGATATTATTAAGCTGAAATTGTTTCCTTTCACTTTGAGAGGAAAAACTAAAGAATGGTTGAATTCCTTAACTAGGAATAGTATTGATTCTTAGACTAAGTGCAAAGATGCTTTTATTGGAAAATACTATCCTCCTGCTAAGATTATATCTATGAGAAGTGAAATAATGAAGTTTAAACAATCTAATAATGAGAATGTTGCTCAAGCTTGGGAAAGAATGAAATCTTTGGTAAAGAATTGTCCCATTCATGGACTGACTGCTTGGAAGATCATCCAAACTTTTTATGCAGGATTGAACTATTCTTCAAGGAACCTATTGGACTCTGCTGCTGGAGGTACCTTTATGACTATCACTTTGGGTGCAGCAACAAAACTTCTGGATAATACGATGGTTAATTGTTCTGAATGCCATACTGAGAGAGCTCCACAATGTAGGAAGGTAAATTCTATTGACGAAACCTCCTCCTTGAGTGATAAGGTTGATATTATTATGTCTATGCTTGTTAATTGGAAAGCCCATATTGATCCAAATAATGTTCCTTTGGCTTCTTTGGTTGCTCAAGAAGAGCAAGTTGATGTGAACTTCATAAGAAAAATAACAACTTTGGCAATAATGCTTATAGGAGTAATTTTGGTAACAACAATTATAAGCCATATCCTCCCAATAATGGTAATGCTTATGGAAATTCTTACAACAATAATAGGATTGCTCCCTCTGAACTTGAAGTTATGCTTAAAGGGTTTATTAGTAAACAAACTTCTTTCAATAAAACTATTGAGGAAAAACTCTCTAATGCTGAAATAAATATAGCATCTTTGGCTGAAGCTCAATCTTCTTTGAATAAAATGGCTGCTAAACCTGAAACTAATGATAATCCTTTTGCAGCTACTAATGCCATACAAGTAAGAATTGATGAAAATGTTACACTATTAGTTGAATTACATGCTAAGTGCGAAAGATAAGATGAAATTGCTAGAAACATTAGTGTTTCCACTATTACCACCACTAGTGTTGACGCTAGTAATAGTTGTACTACTTGAGATGATAAATTTGATTTTGATCTTGACGGTTGCAATATCTCTGAAGTTATTAAGTTCCTACAAAAGCTTTCTAAAAGTACTAATGCTAGTGCTATGAACATGGCCTTTACAAAACACATTACTGATGCTCTCATAAAGATTAAAGAAGAAAAGATGAAACATAGAGCTTCTATTCCTATAAAACAAGAAGATGGTTGGGAACCCATCATCAATATGAAAGTGAATGACTTTGATTTCAAAGCTTTATGTGATCTTGAGAGTAGTGTTTCTATTATTCCTAGAAGGATTTATGATAAGCTTGATTTGTCTCCACTTAAAGATTGTTATTTGAATGTCCCACTTGATAATAATACTAAAAAGAAACTCATGGGGAGTCTTAATGATGTTCTTATTATGGTTAACAATGCCTATGTCCCCGTTGATTTCTATGTTTTGGATGTTGAATACAATGCTTCTTGTCCTATTGCTTTGGGGAGACCTTTTCTTAGAAATGTTGGTTCCATTATTGATATTAAAGAAGGCACCATTAAATATCAACTCCCACTCAAGAAAGGTATAGAACACTTCCCTAAGAAGAGAGAGAAGATTTCTTTTTCCTCTCCTATGAAAACAAAATTTGGTCTTAATGCTTCTTCATTTGAGAACACTTGATTCTTTCTTGCTTTTTATGCCTAACTTAAAGGCGTTAAAGAAAAGTACTTATTGGGAGATAACCCAAAAGTTTTAGATGAGTCTTGGAAGTTATTACCTCTGTAATAACCGCTCCTTATCCTTTTTATTTGCTTTTTGTGCCAAGAGTAACCTCTAATGAGAGAGAAGTAATGATTGGGAAAGTTGATGTCCCGAAACAGATTTCTATGCTTCACCATAAAAATTCGTGTAAAATCTCTGAACGTCTTTTTGAGGCGTGAATTTTTTTTGTTCTGCCCCAGGTTGTTATATAACGTTTGTTAGTTCAACATGTTTTGATTTGAGCAAGAGAAGGTCTTCAAAAAAATTTGTCTTTACCTGCTGGTCTGTTTTGACAGATTTCTGCCATTTTCTGCATTTGCTTCTTGTTGGTTCCTTTTTGAGTTCTTTTGGGGAATTGAGCTTTTTGAGGGAAGTGCTACAGTATCTAGTGTTCTAATGGAAGTTTATTTGGTGTTAGAACTGAACCTTAACACTTATTTATCATGAGTGCACTAATTTGGTAATAAAGATTGTGTGAAGTTTTGTATGAAGGAAAAATTTCAGGTGTATGGAAGGAATGAGTAATGAGATGAAGGATGGACTAAAGCTCAAGCTTGGGGATGCCACACGTGTCACCCCAATAAATATCCAACAAGTACAAGCGTCAAAGCTTGAGGATGCCCAAGGCATCCCCCTCTTCATCAATAAATATCCCAGGTTTCTTCCAAACGCTTCATTTTTATTGTTTCATGCACAGTTATGTTGTTCTTGGAGCGTCTTCTTTTCGTTTTCGTTTTGGTTTTTCGTTTGCTTGGTTTGCTTAGTTTGCTGAATAAATTGGTTGGACCCCCTCTTTCATACATTGGTTTGCAAATAGTTTGGTTTGGACTGGAAAGAGTAGGAAAGTTCATGCTTATGTGGTAAAAAGAGCTCGTTTTTGACTATCGCCTATGCTTTGTCATGCCATGCTTGATATTGTTTTGGCTTTATGCTTAGTATTATTTTTTGTAGCATGACTTGTTATAAACAATTGAGATTGCTTAATGTGCCTTGGATGAATCATGCGTTGTTTTAGCATATTAAAGCATAGTATAGTGGTAATCTCCTTTGATGCTTTATTTGGGTTGACTTGGCGCATGCTCACACCATGTTATGACTATTCAAGTCACCATAGCCTTTATGATCCTTTAGTTTTCAACTTGTAGAATCACTTTATGCTTTGATCAATGATGTTTTGTCGCTCTGCATGATTATGGCCATTACTGCTCTCATAGTTTGTCGCTCCCAGTCTTTTGCTAGCCTCCACAACCAAGTATGAGTTCCATTCATGCATCCAACTCCCTAAACCAAGTTATTCCAAAGAATCCACCATACCTACCTATTAGCTTATTCTATTCCAAGTATATTCATGTTTTTGTTTACCTTCCAAATTAAACTTGTTATGAGAAAACTAGTGATTAAAGCTCTCACGAACTTGATGGCACACTTTACCTTTTTGCATCTAATAAACTTGAACCATTGTGTCCTTCTTTGTTGCTTATATGCTTGCGCTTTATAAGTTGAAATTAGCAGAACCATGTTTCATGGGGAACGCTTTCAACATTGCACATGTACTTTGTACCTCGTTGATGTCATGTTCTTTTGCTTACGATCCTAGCGGTGTGAAATAAAAGTGGAACCTGTAAGATCATGGAGTTTATATGTGTATTAGAGAAACGCCTGGGCCGCTAGCCTAAGCCATGCCTAATCATGGTGGAAACTTGCAGCATCACCATAATGAGCACTCTATGAAGCATCCTCAATAAAAACCTATGCAAATAGGAAATAAAAAGATCGCTGAGATGCTCATTGTCTGCTTGCCTTGTTATTTTGATTATGGGAAAGCTCCCGTATCATGTGCAATGGGTACCCCGTTGGCGGTTCTTAATGATACACATGTACTTACAATGACAAGATCTTACTCGTGACTAAAGTTGAGTAGCATGAGGTTCGGTCTTCGTAAGTAAGGGGCATGAGATTTTGGTTTATAACTTGTCAATCATATCCTCTTAGTTGTGTCACTTTAACCTTAATCACCTTAAAGATGCTTATGATAGGGGCAATGAGAGCTGAAAGCTATAAGTACCATAATTTTTGGAAGCTCTTTATGAGACTTGAATCCCTACTTCCTTCTATGAAGGCCTTTCTTCCACCATTATATTGAGTCTCCACCTTCTATCTTTATGCACCTACTTTGAGAGCATAGTGGCCATTCTTAGTTATATGTGCATTGTCCCAAATACTAGTTGATTGATTCATAACTTGATATTGCTTGTTTTAAACTATTGCATCTAGTCACTGTTATGACATTTGAATGTGTCCTATGCATTTATATTTGCTACTCTATGAAGGACAAGCTGAATACTATTATGCTATGTTTTCTTTATGTGAAACAAACAAACGTGTTGCAAAGCATTATTATTCATGAATCTTTTGTTTGTGCCTTTTCATGTTGCATCATAGTTTCTTTGTCTTATTGCTAGAACTTTGTCTTTCACGCTATGATTGAAGTACTATGATCCCAGCTTTGAATGTTTTACAAATACTTTGATCAAGTATTTGATGGTGCATGTCACCTCAAAAATTATTCTTTCTTTTTATCACTTACCTACTTGAGGATGAGCAGGAGTTAAGCTTGGGGATGTTGATACATTGCAAATGTATCTATAATTTTTGATGTTCCATGCTTAATTTTATCCACTTTCTTGTGTTTTGTCCACACTTTGGAGTACTTTTCTTATGATTTCTTGGACTAACCTATTAAGAAGAGCCACAGTGCCAGCTGCCTGTTTTCTGTTGTTTTTGGTTCCAGGAAAGTCAGAAAATGAATATTCTCAGAATTGGACGGGACAAAAGCCAAAGTGCCTATTTTTCCGGAAGTCATCAGATGCCAGAATATGAGACGGAGAAGGTCTAGGGGCCAGCCACACCACCTGGCCGCACGGCCAGGCCTGGCCTGCGCCAGGGGTGGTCTGGCCGACCCAAGCACCCCCTCGGCCTCTCCTTCCGCCTATAAGATGCCCTCGGGACGAAAACCCTAAGTGCCCAATCAAAAATCCACGAAAGAGTCTGTAGCCGCCGTGATCTCCATCCCTAGGTCGGGAGGGATCTGAAGCTCTTCCCGACACCCTGCTGGAGAGGGGAATTCACCCTGGAGGCCTTCTTCATCATCATGCAAGCATACGGTGTGATGCGTGAGTAGTTCATCCTTGGACTACGGATCCATGTAGTAGCTAGATGGCTCGTTCTCCTACTTTGTGCTTTCATGTCTAGATCTTGTGAGCTCCTTTCATGATCAAGATCATCTATTTCTAATTCTGCATGTTGTGTTTGCGGGGATCCGATTGATATTGACATGCTATTTCAGATTGATTATTGATTCTATCATGTCTTTGTTATTTGTGATCTTGCATGCTTTCCGTTGTTAGTAGCTATCTTGGCCAAGTAGATGCTAGCAACTCCAAGAGTTAGTATTTATGCTCGATAGTGGGTTCATGCCTCTGGTAATCTAGGGAAGTGACAGAAATCTCTAAGGTACTAGATGTGCTGTTGCTACTAGGGACAAAACAACAATCCTTTGTTCATAGAACAATCGTATTGTTTACTTTACACGCAGTTTGTAAAACAATAATCTGTTGCTTGCAACTTAATACTGGAGGGGGTTCGGATGATAACCTGAAGGTGGATTATTAGTCATAGATGTAGTTGGATGGCGGTCTATGTATAATGTTGTAATGTCCAATCAAGTCTCAAAGGAGTCAAGATGATTAGTATATGCATGTATTGCTTTCTCGATGTTTGTCAATTGCCCCGCTGTAATTTTTTCACCCAGCATGTTATCTATCTTAAGGAGAGCCACCTCTAGTGAACTATGGATCCCGATCCTTTTCTTTACATACAATCTACAATCTTTTACTGCATTGTGTTTACTTTCTGCAAACTTTTACTTCCTTCCATTCGATACGTTTAATCCTTTGTTTTCCGCAAAACACGGTGAGATTGACAACCTCATCGCAAGTTGGGGACAAAGTTCTGTGGTTGTGTTGTGCAGGTCTCCACGCTGCTACTAGCACCGGTAGTGCGCCTTGCCAAGGCTCAGCTAGCATCACCTTTGGGGTGTTTCCTTGCTCCTACTGGTTTGATTAAAGCTTGGTTTCATAACCGAGGGAAACTTGCTGCTGTGCTCATCATACCTTCCTCTTGGGGTTCCCAACAAGGTCTACATCAACATCGCACCAGCATTTTTCTGGCGCCGACACTGAGCCATCATTGACAAGGGCCATCATTGGAATTTTTTCCAGGTATAGTGTATGATCAAAGGCAAAGCATGCAAGTTGATTATTGATGGAGGAAGCTGTACTAATGGCATTAGCAAGGCAATGGTGGTAGCGTTGGGGTTGTCCGCATGGCGTATTCCTGAACCTAAGCATCTAGAGTGGTTAAATAGCTACAGTATGGTGAAGGTAACTCATAAGGTGCGTGTGCCATTTACAGTTGGTGATTATGTTGATGAGATTGAGTGCGATGTGTTGCCACTGGAGGTATGTGGGTTGTTACTCGGTCATCCATGGCATTATGATCGCAACATTACACATGCTAGAAGAGCAAATACATATCCTTTTGTGCATGGTGTCAAACAGCAAACTTTAAAGCCTATGCAGGATGATCACATAAAGTCTGATGTAGAGCTGGTGGTACATAAGGGGAAGGTGCACAAGGCTAAACCAAAATCTGGGCTGGCTAAGCTGCAGGATGGAGAGCATGATGCACAGTGCGACAATGTTGATATTTCTTCAGCTATGCCTGTAGATGACAAGACAGTGGAACTTGTTAGTGACAAGCTAGTTGAAGTGCATCCTCTTATTGTTGAGAGGAAGGATGTTGCAGCATGTGTTCAGAAGGTTATTTGTGTTGACACAGGTGTTCAGACGGATGATAGTTGTGCTCCTGATGTTCCAGTGCATGTGGTGCAATGGGGTAACAAGAGCAGTTTTGTTAGCACACTTGTGAGGCATTTTGTTGGCACGGTTGTGCGGATGCATAGAGGCAAGGATGGAAATGTTTGTTAGTTGTGTGGTCCAGGCATTACTCATCTTATGCCAGGTCATGCAAAGAAGGTCCATGTTCAGCAACAACGGGTTCCAACAAGAAGTGAGAAGAAGAAGACGGTGGCGCCTAGGTCCAAGCTCGTATGGAGACGCAAGGAGGTGCAAGAACCAAGGGCTATTTCAAGTCAAGCAAGCCGAGACGGAGGTTGCGGAGCGGAAGGCAGGCGCAAGGGAGATCATCAGGAAGGACGCGAATATGACTGTGAAGACCGGAGTGTCCGGCCGAAGCTATCCAGAATGTCCGGCCTACCAGAGTGTTTGGCCCATCTACATCGGAGTGTCCGGCCTACGAGGTTTCGTCTGATCCGGACGTATCTGCTAGAGTCTGTATTGTATCCAGTTGTCGGTTTGGGTTTGTCCAACCAGCTATATAAAGAGTCAGTCAATCTAGAATGAGGGTTAGCTTGAAATTGAGTTGTTTAGTCTAAAACTATTGTGAGTTCCTTGGTGAGCATCCCTCCGAGGATGGCGATGTCGTGTTATCTGTAGTATTAATATTGTCGCAGAGGTTCTTGTGTTCATCAAGGATTGTCGTGTTTTGGTTTGAGGCGTTGTGATCTCCTCCACGTTTCTTGCTCCTCTTCTTCAGGTTGCGTTCATCACGTGATTGGGAGATTACCTACCTGGTGGACTCGCTGTGAAAGATCGAGACAGAACTCAAGGATCATCGGCTTGATCCGTATCACATCTTGACATATTTTTATAAACATTTTAGTAGTTCATATCATCTAACACCAATTAATATTATTAATCCATTACGGGAGAAGTGATCTCTGCCTCTCATGTGAAGAAATTTGAATCAGCAAGCTCATCATTCTAATTGCCATAGCCGTTGTAATCCATACCTTGTTCACCTCAATACTTTATACATTATGGATTTGTGTCAGAATAACTTTAATCATTCATCCATTTGCAATACATTTATCTTGTAAAGGTTGGATCCCCGATATGTGAGTAGTTACCCCTAGTTAAATGTTGATGGTTATGTGGTAATATATCTACTGGAAATAATATATTTATAATTTTTCTTCGTGATGTTGTGCAAATGTCGAGTGCATAACATGTATGCGCCATCGAGGGACACGCATACGGGAACAACATTTCTATTAAGTGGGGATGGGAGATGCATTGATGACGAAACCATTTTTTAACCATGGTATAGGAGAAATATACACACTATACTAAGTTAGAAGTTTGGCGAGCTACCTACCTAATGAGGTCATTCTAGCGTGTGCTTATGTCTGTCAGTTATTATATAAAATCTATCTTAATCATCCATCAAGACCAGTTAAATCCATCTTAATCATCATTCGAGACCAGTTAACAACAATTTTCTTACAATGAGTGACACCTCTTCATTCTTTCCAATCGGCCCCACCCTCTTCCCTGGCCCATGTCTTAGTGGTTGGATCATAGTGAGAAAAACTAACCAATATGAGTCACTACCTTCAACCTTATCGTCTCACACCCCTCCAATCTCTCACCCTGATTCACGCCATCATCGCCATTCCTCGCATCTATTTTATGTGTAATCTACGGGGTAAACAAATTAATATTCCTATTGATGAATGTTTGGTGGGGAGGTAGTGGTGTGCATGCTACATGGGTAAATACGTTAGCATGACTCTTGTTTTGTCTCCACACTCCCATAAAACATATATGCATATTTGGATATTCCTTGCATACCATTAGCAATGGCAATGGTGAAATTGGATGTATTGAGAAAGGCTTTATCATTGTATCATCCAACAACCTTCCTTGTACGTTTAATTTCACTTTTCTCCCATATCTTTATTGACTTTTTTACTTGTATTTGTCCTATCCGTCATATACAAATCATGTGTGCTATATTGTGGTCCGATTCTTGCATACATAAATCATATTAGCATTACACAAGGCAATTGGTCAATATCTAAACTCCTTGTGTGGCCTCTACTCTTCCTTTGAAAACTCTCTACAAGGAACCATGTGCACTTTTTGAACATCATCGGGCTATGCCAAAGCGCTGGTGTCCACCATATGAAGATCATATAGTCCCAACGAAGAAAAGGATGAGGAGAAGGGTTCAACATGACGAAGACCAATGAAGTGAGATGCTACCACTACAAAGACATGCAAACTGCCCGCCAAGATCTGAAATAATCTGAACTCTACCTTTAGATCCAACACCAACATAATAGAGATCCACCACGTAGGAGGGTGATACAGATGAATCTTATTCACCATAGTTATTGCAACACCTGAGCCAAACCATATGCTGCTAAGCACACACCGAACAAGGCTCGGGGTTCCACTTGCTTCTGTCGCCACCGGAGCAGCCGGTGGAGGTGAGGGAACCTCGGTATGCCGGTGCCAAGGCGCCTACCCCTATGTCCTCTTTAGATATAACTCATGTCAACGGTTGTGCTGGGATCTAGACTTTGTGATACGAATCAAGCCGATGATCCTATAGTTTTGTCCCAATCTTTCACAGTGAGTCACCCGGATATGAATCCTTCCAATAACGCCGATAAACGACACTTGTCGTCAGATCGATGACAAGTACGCCATGAGGGGGTCCTCGAGGCGTGCGGAAGAGACGGGTGTGAGACGTATGGTATTCCAGGACTATGAGCACACAAGTTTACCCAGGTTCGAATCCGCCGGCTTTGGATGGATCCTACTCCTGCTAGCAATCCAGTAATACAACAGAGCCAGAATATAGGTTACAAGGGTTTCGTCTGTGCGAGTTGAGATTGTCGACTATTTTCGTGTGCCCTAAAGGCATATCCTAGGACGGCTTATATAGATATCCGTCCTAGGGTTTACAGGAGAGACCTATCCGGCTACGACTAAGAGTCGGTTACAGAGTACATCTTGAACTACAAGTAACATAACATGCCTATGTTGGTAAGTCTTCTGGGCCTTCCCGTAGTCGGACTGGACTCCGTCTCCTCTCCCTGACTGGCCGCCCATGAAGCAAAGCTCTAACCCGAAGTGGGCCACCCTGGTCAGTGAGGCACATTGAGGATACCCGGAAAGTATATCCCCAATAGCAGCCCCCAGAAGCCTCCAAATCCAGAGTTGGATTTCATCATCGTCTAGCTTGACCTTCGGCTTGTAGAATCTTGAAGGGTTCCTGAAACTTCAAAAGAAAGGATAGGATCCGGGTCTCAAAACGAGTCGGACATTATGAATACATTATTGAGGTTTTGAACTTGAAATTCAAACTAAGAAGGAACTTGGCCTCTAACGTAACATGACACCAGTCAAGGTCAAGTCGCATCACTAACAGACATTCCCGTCAGCACCACCGTTCGTGGGTCTGCCTTTCGTGGAACCGAGGCATCATTTGAATGTGTGCGCAGAGATCAAGGCGGCGTAATCATCGCATGGGGGTTACCCAGCTCCTTCCACCACATGTGTCACAGTTATTGTTCACTCTTGCACGAATCTTGGCGCAGATGAATCATATAAGGGGTTGAGATCTCTCCCTTTCCTCTCCACCAGCACCAGTGCCTCTTCCTTCCTCTCGACGCTTCCCACGAACAAAGCTCCTCTACCCCCAAAATCTCCTAGCGCCCCCCATCCTAGGTCACCGGTGCCTAGAAGATGGCTTAATGCTCATCTTCCACCACGGCATTGACATCAGCGACAGCGTCAGCAGTGGAGAAGGAGAGCTTTCACGGGTGTTGGATCCCCTGCGTCCTAGATGATGCCAAGCTTCGTGTCGTCGAGAATGAGGGGCTCCTCCGTGCTGGCGACTGGCAGAACGGTTATGGACAAACCGTTCCCACTCCAAACACTGACAAGCAGGTGCATTTCGGCACCCACCTCGACATAGGTTTGAGCTTTCCACCCTTAGATTTCGTCTCTGAGGTTATAGATTATTACGGAGTTCAACTCCACCATCTCCCCCCCGAACTCTCTCTTAGAGATGAGTGCTTATGCCTCTTTGTGCGAGGGTTATCTCGGCATTAGGCCGAGTCTCATAATCTTCCAGTATTACTTTCAGACCTAGAGAAACACTATCACCGCCGGTAATCCTTACATTACCGGGACTCTTAGATTTTCTGTTAGGAGAGAACGTGTTTGTGGGACCCCTGGATTATTCATCCGAGAAATCCCTGTTATGCATAATTCCACGTTCCCATGATCAGTGATCCGTGGAACATAACCGACAGGTATCATTACAATCATCTGAAACATAACGAAAATACAAGACTTACATAATTTCCATTATGGCTACATCAATCTTAGCAGCGGAACATCGCCAAGCGCAGAGCCCAATCGTGCCTCAACCTACAGGCAACTGACTGGGAAGACAGCCTAGCTTGCTGGACGTCACCTTAAACTCCTAAAAGTATGGCCAAGTAAATAGCCAGGGACACAGCCGTGAGTACTTTTGAATGTACTCGCAAAACCACCGAGATAAGTGAACAAAGGAAATGCAATTATGGCTGTGGCGAGGTAGCTCTACCTGGGTGGCTTTTGAAAAAGCCTAACTAACTTTGAAGTTATGGCATCTCCATATCTTTGTTGAAATAGAGTTTTGAAAACATGCTTCTATTTTATAAACCAAGATATCTCCATATCTTTGTTGAAAAAGAGTTTTGAAATCAGTTTTGTAGTTAAAACCCTTTTTAAAACTTCTTCGACCCCTCTGGTCAAATCAAAGCTTTTCGAACTCGGGTTCCCCCGGAACCTTCGTCCTCAAAGTACTTGTTTCCCAAAGAAGCACAGTTTGGGTACTCCTAGCCAACACCTTTACAACCGTCCTTGACCGTGGACATGGCTATTCGAATAGGTTATACTCTGCAGAGTTTGCACACTTTACCCATAAGAATCAATACATCCGCTGGGATACAACCACGGCCCACTACCACGGTAGATGGGGGTCCAGATAATC
Source organism: Avena eriantha (assembly GCA_910589775.1). Lineage (NCBI taxonomy): Eukaryota > Viridiplantae > Streptophyta > Magnoliopsida > Poales > Poaceae > Avena > Avena eriantha. The sequence continues at coordinate 414,003,082 of OU342742.1, forward strand.
AAACCTAACTTTTTGCTTATCTACACTAGCAAAGGCATGCTTTTCCTCTTGGGTTGATCTCCCCAGCAACGAGTATGTGGCTCCCAGCCATAGTCCTTCCTTCCGTACACGCGCGTACCCAAGCCGCAACTTGGTGTATACCTTAAATTTGGTGACTCCACTTCCTTCCGTACTACCTAAGTCATACCGTCCACGAGAGACCCAATTGTTGCACCAGACTCCTGATTGTTCAGGCTCATTCTTGCCGAGGCAAGCGACTGGCTTCAGATCCGAGATCTAGGACGCCGGCCCGGGATTCCAGGGATTTCTCCCTATATGCATGGTATAAGTTGCCTCGGCTAATACGGACAAACTACGAGTTAAGCCCCAACAACCTGGGGTAATGTGGTTCCACGGATAAAAATTGTTCCAGTAAAGGCGTAGAACATCCCATCACATTTCCTCTTCTTCTCATCACCCTTTTCCTTGGTTAAAACTTCCACGGGGAACGCTGCCTCTTCCTAGGGTTTTACAAAGCCGTTTTTGAAACATTTGTAGTGGGGAAAAGTCCCAAAACAATTTATTTTCTCAAAACCGGGGTTTCCAAGGAGGTAGGATGCTAACCATCGTACTCTCGGTCTAAAGGGAAATAAAATGGTAGGTTCATTGGGGTGGTGCCTCGAAGGGCATGAAATCATAACTTGGAGGAGTGATGACCCACAAGTATAGTGGGTGTATCGCAGTATTTTCGAGGGAAGTGAAACCCAATTTATTGATTCGACACAAGGGGAGCCAAAGAATATTTATAAGCCTTAACAACTGAGTTGTCAATTCAGCTGCACCTAGAAACAATCTTGCTCATAGCAGTTTATCAGTAGCAACAGTTTTGTAGTAGGAATCGTAAAGTAACAGCAGTAGTAAAGCAAAGACAGTAGTAACAAAAGCAGTAAATAGTGGGATTCGAGTGCGGTAGGCATATGGATGGATGGACGGGCGTTGCATGGACAAGACAATTCACATAGCAATCAGAACATAGGGCAATTGCAGATAAATAAGATAAAGCACCCAAGTACTAGACAATCCTAGGCATGTGTTCCATATATAATCATACATGCTCGCAATGAGAACTTGCACAACATCTTTTGTCCTGCCAGCCCGTTTGCATCGGGGCCTCTAGGGAACTACTGGCAATGAAGGTGCTCCTTTTAATAGAGCACCGGAGCAAAGAATTAACGCTCCGTGAACACATCTGATCCTCACATCAAAGCCATTCCCTTCCAGTTATCCCGATTTCTGTCACTTCAGGGCCATAGGTTCCGGACAACGATGTGTGTATACAACTTGTAGATAAGACCAGAAACAATACTATCATAATGAATCAATAATAAGTTCAGATCTGAAATCATGGCACTCGTGCCCTAGTGACAAGCATTAAGCACAACAAGTCGCAACAAAGTCATAAAGCAATAATAAAAGATACTAGGCACCATGCCCTAACAATCTGATGCCATTACATGAACAATCTCATCCAATCCCTACCATCCCCATAGCCTACAGCGGGGGATTACTCACTCATAGATGGGGGAACACATGGATGGTCGATGGAGAAGCGATGGTGATGATGATGGCGATGATTTCCTCTAATTCCCTGTCCCGGCAGGGTGCCAGGACGGAGTTTTTGGTGCTGTTTCGTGGAATCTGGTGGTGGCGGTGGAGCGGAACTCCTTCTGGAAAATGGTCAAACCCCCCGAAGTTTTTGGGTCAGATGGCTCACATAGGTGAAGAGGGAGGCCGAGGGGGTGCCTAGGGGGCCCACACCACCCCCTGGCGTGGCCTGGCCTAGACCGCGCCACCAGGTGGTGTGGCCACCCCAGGGCTCTTCTCCGTCTCGTATTCTGGCTCCTGGAGTCTTCGGGTGAAATAGGATTTTTGGCATATTTTCCGGGATTTTTCCTGATAGTTGATTTTCTGCACAAAAAGTAGACACCAAGGCAATTCTGCTGAAAAAAGCGTCAGTCCGTATTAGTTGCATCCAAATCACACAAGTTTAGAGGAGAAACAATAGCAAAAGTGTTCGGGAAAGTAGATACGTTTTGGACGTATCAACTCCCCCCAAGCCTAGCTTATTGCTTGTCCTCAAGCAATTCAGTTGAAAACCGAGTGCGATAAAAGAACTTTCATGAACAGATTTGCTTCATATGATGTAAATATTCTCAGCAATGTGATCACATACTTAGACAATTCGTAATAAAGAGTATGCAACTAAGTCTACTTAATAGTCTTTGCAAGCTATGGAGAGATTCCAACTCAAGAATAATAAGTAGCATGAAGCACAAACATAAGCAACATTACAATGCTCATAAAAAGGTATGATAGAGTGGTATCTCGCTTGCCTTTTATTATGAATGCCAAGGCACCTCTGACGTTCAAGTGATGACTAGAAGTAAAGATATCAAGGATACAAGCATCAAAGTCATAACACAAATAATCAAGTAATGGGACAAACACAAAGAATGACAACTATGCTCTCAATAAGGTGCTCAAAGAATATGTGGAGACTCCACAAGTAGAAGAAAAGGTTTTGAATAATTTGAAAGGCTTCCAAATGCTGAAAGTATGGTACTCGTTAGCTTTGAGCTCTCATTGCCCCTGTCATAAGCATCTTTAATGTGGTTAAGGTGAAAGTGACACAACTAAGAGGATATGCTTGACAAGTTATAAATCGAAGTCTCGTGCCCCTTACGTACGGAGACCGATCCTCATGCTACTCAACTTCAGTCACAAGTAAGCTCTTGTCATTGTAAGTATATACGTATCATAGAGAACCGCCAACGGGGTACCCCTTGCACATGACACGGGAGCTATCCCATAATCAAAATACAAGGCAAGCAGACAATGAGCATCTCGGCGATCTTTTTATTTACTATGTGCATAGATATTTATTGAGGATGCTTCATAGAATGCTCATTATGGTTATGCTGCAAGTTTCCACCATGATTAGGCATGGCTTAGGCTAGCGGCCCAGACGTTTCTCTAACATACATACAAACTCCATGATCTTACAAGTTCCACTTTTATTTCACACCGCCGGGATCCATAAGCAAAAGAACATGATATCAACTAGGTACAAAGTACCTATGAAGTGTTGAAAGCGGTCCCCATGATACATGGTTCTGCTAACTTCAACTCATAAAGCGCAAGCATATGCACAACAAAGAAGGACGCAATGGTTCAGGTTTATTAAGTGCAAGAAAATAAAGTGTGTTATCAAGTTCATGAGAGCTTTATTAACTAACTTTCTCATAACAAGCAAACATTTTATTCGGAAGAAAACAAGGCATATTGAATATGCACGGAAGTAGAAAATGATGCTAATGGGTAGGTATGGTGGACACTTTGGAAATGTTTGGTTTAGGGAGTTGGAAACTTGAGTAAAACATACTCAGTGGAAGTGAAGGCTAGCAATAGTAAGGGAGCGACAAACGACAGATCAATAGCTGTCATTATCATGCTTGCAACAAAACAGGACTACTCATGGCATCAAGGTGATTCGAGATCCTCAAGGAAAAATAATTCATGAAGGCTTAACTGATTATTACAGTCATGTGCATGCGTGAGCATGTGCCAAGTCAATCAAATGAAACATTCAGAGGAGGATTCCACGGTGCCATACCACTTTATGAATAGAGTAATGCAAGCAAACATACATAAGACATGCTACCAACTATTAGCGAGCTGGAGCTAATCATAAGGAAGCAAGAACTACTAAGCATCCAAAGAAAACATGCACTCTACATGAACGGACTAAGCATGCCCACAGTGATGAGTACATGTACAAAAATGAAAACAAATAGAGTTCGTTACCAGCCTCTTACCACGCCTCAAGTTGTCATTAATCCTCATTATTGCTCTTCACTTGTGTGGCTTGAATAATAATATGAGACCAAATATCCACTGAGGACTGCTGAACCCTATAGCAAACTCACAAAAACCAAAGGAGAACGACAAATATTTTTGGTGTTTTCGATTTTTAAACAAGAACCAAAAGGGAAAAAACAAGCAAAGCAAAATATTTTTGGGTTTTTTGAATTGTTCAAACAAAGCAAAAAGGGAAAAGCAAACCAAGGCAAAAAGAAGAAGCAAACCAAGGCAAAAAGAAGAAGCAAACCAAAGAGAAACAACAGAAATATTTTTGGTCTTTTTGTGTTTTTAGAAAGCAAAAACAAAGAAGAACGAAAACTAAAAAGAGAACGAAAACATGAATATACAAAGTACCGACGCAACATGATATGGAGATGAGTGCGGTGTCGGCGTACCTCCCCCCAAGCTTAGGCTTTTGGCCTAAGTGGGTATCAATCCATGTACGAATAGGGGTTCCAAGCGGGCGGATCTTGGTAAGAATGGTCGTAGCTAGGCCCATGAGAATAAGAAGAAGCTCCCCAATCATAAGCGGGTTGTTGATATGAAGATTCTCCCTCATTCGAGGGCTGGACCGAATCATCCGTGACCTCTCTTCTAGTGTCCTGTTCCTGTTGGGAGAGCTCTCCCAAGTACGTGTCAAGCTCCTCCTCAGTGAGGGACCATCCTTCCTTGTTATCAAGGTTAAACAAAACAGGTGCAGGCAAAAGAACAACATGCTCGGACTTGCTCTTTCTCCAACCAGCTTTGAGAAAGGTTATTTCATAAGATAAATCACTCAAACTAGCCCATGAGGAAATAAATTTATGCTATATCATGGAATTAAAATCAAGCCTCTCTATGGGAAACTGTAGGTCTAGATGATGAGGCACTAAACCATGCAATGCTAGTAAATGAGAAGCAATGAGGCCTCCACAAATTCCACCTTTCTCACGGTTAGCAGCAAGACGGAAAGCTATCAAAGCACCCAAGTTGTAAGACCTATCTCGTCTAAGAGCAGCAGAGATAAATGCTAAATCAAACAAAGATAACTTATTGGCAGTTTTCCTAGCAAGAACACACTTGGCAATAAAGTAGGCAAAGTAGCGAATGGAGGGAAGATGAATGTTATGGATTTTTCTACTCTCCTTCGAGAAGCTACTCCCTTGGCAAATTTCTGCATATAAATCAATGAGTGGTTCAGGTCTCTCTTTAATCTTCCTACATGATCCCCATTGAGGTACCTTAATAGCTGCACAAAAATCATCAAGAGAAAGGTTGACATCAATATTGTAAATTTTGTAATGGACCATGCGGTTAGGCAAAGAGTGACTAAATTGGAAATCCTGCACCACAAACATGGTTAGCTTCACAAATTGACAAGGTTCATCTTCCAAAAATTGCTCTAACCCTGCATTAGAAACCAAAGTGTGGAAATCTTGTAGAATTCCTGCAGCTTGCAAGAAAGTAAAACAAAGAAAAAAAGGATGGGTGAGCATCTCCATCATCCCTTTCACTGCCAATGCGTGTTGCAATGAGGTCTTCATTATACGATGGCCTAGCTTGAGAGGTTGTTCTTGAGGGCCTCGACCTCGTAGGTGCATCACTCTCAAATATCTCTCCAAAAGTACGGTTGTTCATGACTTGGTATTCTGAAATTTAAACATCTATTAAACAAGTGATTGCAAAGTAAATATAATGAAGAGTTCTACTCATAGGGACTTGCAAGAGGCCTAAACATGCATCAAAACTATATCTCTAAGCATCAAACAAGCTTACAAGCTCTCAAAACCAGTCACCTACAGAAGCAAAATACTCAACATATAATCCACTAAACACAAATCTACTTGGACATGGGGAGGAGTCACATACCAGGTAACAAATGTTCCAAATTTCAGCAAGGAAGATGGGCTGAGCAAGGAGATCGAAAAAATCGAGAGCAAGCACAGCAAGAATGTGATTTTGAGCTATGAACTAGAGCTTACTCGGGAGAGAGAAGAAAGTGGCAGGTGAGAGAGTTAGTAGGGGGCCAGGGGTGGCCCACACCAGGGCATGGCGCCACCACATGGTGTGCCTACCTGGTGGGCCCCCCTGGTACCTACCATGTACTCCTCTGCCCCTTTTTTCACATAAAAATTTAATATGAATTTTCTGGAATTTTTTGAGACACTTTATTTTTGGGCATTTTTCAGAAATAGAAGAATGATTTTTCTGACAGACAGATTTTTTTTTCTTTTGGAAGGGTGATGCAAAGACAAAACAAGGCTAGAACTACAGAAGTTCTAGCATGCAAGAAACTAACAACAAAAAGAAAACTAAACGAAATCATAAACTAAAATGCAAAGGATAGAAATAAATGGAGATAATTATAGTGAAAACATTGTTTTGTTCAATGGAATCCTTTTGTTAACAAGGTTGATCAAGTCTTGCTACCAAAACAATTGGATATGAGACAAAACTTTGTATTCCTCTAATGATTATGTTACCTCAACCTTGATAGCAATGGTCCCAATCATAATAGTTTCAAATTTTTCTCTTGGTATGGGACAATATATTTCTCCAACTTGAATGCCTTCAACATGTTCAATTGAATTCAAGCCATAAGTCCTTTGAATCTTCTTGGGGAAATAGACAGTATGTTCCTTGTCATTAACATTGAAGGTCACCTTTCCTTGATTACAATTAATAACAGCTCCTGCAGTATTAAGAAAAGGTCTCCCAAGAATAATAGACATATTATCATCTTGAGGCATTTCAAGCACAACAAAATCAGTTAATATCAAGCAATTGTGAGCCACTTGAACAAGTACATCCTCACATATACCCACAGGAATAGTGGTAGATTTATCAGCCATTTGCAAAGATATATCAGTTGGTATCAATTTTTCAAGATGAAGCCTCTTATAGAGAGAGAAAGGCATAACACTAACTCCAGCTCCCAAATCACACAAAGCAGTTCTAACATAACTGTTCTTAATAGAGCAAGGGATAGTTGGAATCCCTGGGTCTCCGAGTTTCTTAGGAACCTTACCATTGAAGGAATAATTAGCAAGCAAAGTAGAAATTTCTTCATTAGGAATCTTCCTTTTATTCGAGACAATGTCCTTCATATACTTTGAGTAAGGAGGCAATTTAATAGCATCAGTCAAAGGAATTTGCAAGAATAAAGGCTTCATCCACTCACAAAACTTATTATAGTGTTCATCTTCCTTTGACTTGTGTTTCTTATCAGGGAAAGGCATAGGTTTTTAGACCCAAGGTTCTCTTTCACTACCATGTTTCTTAGCAATAAAATCTTCTTTAGTGTATTTAGTATTCTTAGTGTGGTTTTCAAGTTCTTCTTCAAATTTTTCTTCACTAGGAACTTCATTTTCTTCATTACCACTTTCAGTTTCAGCATCAGAGATAGATATACTATTAGGATCTATAGCAGGTTCAGAGGGTTCTACAACAGTTTTATGTTTCTTTTTTCCTTTTCTTACGAGTAGAACCACCATTTTCAGCTTGTTGAGAATCCTGCTCAATTCTTTTGGGATGCCCCTCAGGATATAGAGGATCCTGGGTAGTAGCTCCACTTCTAGTTATAATTTCATAAGCATGTTTTTCTTTAGCAACATTAAGTAGCAAGTCGTTTTGCACTTTAACGAGTTGATCTATTTGAGTTTGAAACATTTGGAAGTGTTTAACAATCATTTTAACATCATTAGAGGTTCTTTCCCCAATGTCTTTCAACTCAATAATAGCTCTAGTGTTTTCCATTAGATGATTTTGCACCCTTTTATTAAAGTTATCTTGCTTAACAATAAAGATATCAAATTCTTCTAAGCATTGATCAGGAGGTTTCGAGTAAGTGATATCACCTTCATCAAAGTGTTGGAGAGAGTGTACCTCAATAGTGGGTGAGTAGGGAATAGGCTTACATAATTCTTCTATAGGAGGTAAATTCTTGACATCTGCAGCTTTAATTCCCTTCGCCTTAAGACATTTCTTAGCTTCCTTCATCACTTCATCATTTAATTCAATAAATCCCCTCTTCTTTGATGTTGGAAGAGGCACAGGAATAGATGGTTCAGGTACAATTACTTCAGGTGTAACTTGTTTAGGAGGATTCCAATCTTCATAATTCTTGCTTATTTTAGCCATTAATTCCTCAGCTTCTTTAGGAGTCCTATTCCTGAAAACACAATCAGCACAACTATCTAGGTATGTCCTAGATTCTTCGGTTAGTCCATTATAAAATATATCAAGAAGCTCATTCTTAGGTAACGAACTTCCAGCCTGTGCATGAATCAAAGCACAAAACCTTGCCCAAGATTCAGGCAATACCCCTTTTTCTCCCTGTTTAAAATCAAAAAGTTCCTACAAAATAGCATGTCTAGCACTGGGAGAAAAATATTTCTGCAGGAAAGTACTAATCAAGCACTCAGGGCTATCAATAGATCCAGGAGGTAAATTACTAAACCAAGTTTTAGCTTCTCCTTTTAGTGAAAAGGGGAAAATCTTAGGAACAAAGTAAGTACGCATCTTAATATCATCAGAAAACAAGCCACCCATAGTAGAAAGTTCATTCATATGTGCTACCGCACTTTCGTTCTTAGTACCACAAAAAGGTTCTTTCTCGACAATAGCTATGTAAGATAGATCGAGAGAGAAATCATAATCTTCATCTATAATGTTTATGGGAGAAGCAGCAAACTTAGCATCAGGAGATAATTTGGGTCTAATAGTATGCCTCTCAAGGAGACTCTTAGCAGTGCTCCTATCATGGGTGTTCTTACATTCTTCAATAAACTCATCAGTCATCTCAACATAATCTTCTTCAGTATCATAACTCTCACTAAACTCAGGTGAGCTAACAAGTGTGGTAGTGTCTTCATTAGGAGTTTCGGTATTTCCAGCTATAGTTCTAGCAATCGTAGCATCTAGGAAAGGACCTAATGAACCACTCTTATCAAGCACAGTAGAAGCAGCATCATAAGCATCAAAAGTTTCAGATTCAGCAGTAGTAGCAGTGTGTGTAGCATGTGTATGTGGTGGTGTAATGAGCTTACTTATAACGGACGGTGAATCAAGAGCAGCAGAGGTGTTCAGAACCGTACCTCTTCTTGTAGTGGATGGTAAAATAGGAACCTTGCCATCATGAGACTTACCCATGATGGATGGAAAGCAGCGAACAATAGAGAATCCAAGTGAACCTTATAAGTAAAGCTATGCTCCCCGGCAACAGCGCCAGAAAATAGTCTTGATGACCCACAAGTATAGGGGGTGTATCGTAGTATTTTCGAGGGAAGTGAAACCCAATTTATTGATTCGACACAAGCAGAGCCAAAGAATATTTGTAAGCCTTAACAACTGAGTTGTCAATTCAGCTGCACCTGGAAACAATCTTGCTCATAGCAGTTTATCAGTAGCAATAGTTTTGTAGTAGGTATAGTAAAGTAACAGCAGTAGTAAAGCAAAGACAGTAGTAACAAAAGCAGTAAATAGTGGGATTCGAGTGCGGTAGGCATAGGGATGGATGGACGGGCATTGGATGGACAAGACAATTCACATAGCAATCAAAACATAGGGGAATTGCAGATAAATAAGATAAAGCACCCAAGTACTAGACAATCCTAGGCATGTGTTCCATATATAGTCATACGTGCTCGCAATGAGAACTTACACAACATATTTTGTCCTGCCAGCCTGTTTGCAGCGGGGCCTCTAGGGAACTACTGGCAATTAAGGTGCTCCTTTTAATAGAGCACCGGAGCAAAGCATTAACACTCCGTGAACACATGTGATCCTCACATCAAATCCATTCACTTCTGGTTATCCCGATTTCTGTCACTTCGGGGCCATAGGTTCCGGCCAACGACGTGTGTATACAACTTGTAGATAAGACCAGGAACAATACTATCATAATGAAACAATAATAAGTTCAGATCTGAAATCATGGCACTCGGGGCCTAGTGACAAGCATTAAGCACAACAAGTCGCAACAAAGTCATAAAGCACTAATAAAAGATACTAGGCACCATGCCCTAATAATCTGATACCATTACATGAACGATCTCATCCAATCCCTACCATCCCCATAGCTTACAGCTAGGGATTACTCACTCATAGATGGGGGAAACATGGATGGTCGATGGAGAAGCGACGGTGATGATGATGGCGATGAGCTCCTCCAATTCCCCGTCCCGGCAGGGTGCCAGAATGGAGTTTCTGGTGCTGTTTCATGGAATCTGGTGGTGGCGGCGGAGCGGAACTCCTTTTGGAAAAACGTTGACCCCCCGAAGTTTTTAGGTCAGAAGGCTCCTTATAGGCGAAGAGGGAGGCCGAGAGGGTGCCTGGGGGGCCCACACCACCCCCTGGCGCGGCCTGGCCTGGCCCGCGCCACTAGGTGGTTTGGCCACCCCAGGGCTCTTCTCTGTCTCTTATTCTGGCTCCTGGAGTCTTCGGGTGAAATAGGATTTTTGGCATATTTTCCGGGATTTTTCCTGATAGTTGATTTTCTGCACAAAAAGTAGACACCAAGGCAATTCTGCTGAAAACAACGTCAGTCCGTATTAGTTGCATCCAAATCACAGAAGTTTAGAGGAGAAACAATAGCAAAAGTGTTCGGGAAAGTAGATACGTTTTGGACGTATCAAGGAGCCAAGTTACTATCGCAGTATTTGTAACACAAAACATGCAGTCATGCAATTTATTAAGAGGATATAAACAGGTAAAAGAGAGTAGGACATATATCAAAGTCCGGGAATGGTGGCTTGCCTGTGATTAGCGATAAGTCCCTGGACTTCCTGAGATGGCCAAGAATACCCGGTAATATAATAATAAGAAAACCCGTTCTTCTCGTCGTCTGACACTCACACTATCGTCGTCATCGGGTACACATGCAAGCAGACAATACCACAATCAATACAAGGCATACCACATCGAATCATACATCAAACAAACATGAGAAAAACTACTGGACTTGGGAGGTTTTGGAGAAGTTGGATATGGGTGGTGGAATTTACGAGGTTGCCACTTAGGGTTTTCTCTTGGAAAATAGTTGTTAAGGTTAGATACCAAGTACTTGTGTTAGGGTTCTGAGGTCAGTAGGATACCAATGTGCAACAGTGATATCCTCTGCTAGGTCTTGTCAAGACAAAACCAACACAAGTGGTTTCACTTGATTATCAATTTTCTAGAATTAGTTATGCTTTTTATAGTGAATTAAACTCTAGTTTAAGGAAATAATTCACCAGAAATTTTTTGGAGCTCCAACAATTATTTCCTTGGATTGTCAGGTAGTACTTGATGTACTGAACCACCTAGAGTTGGAATAAAGTCAAAAGAATGACCAGAATGCCCTCAGGAAATTCATAAATACAGTTCTGTATAATTCTTCTTCTTTTTACCAGATTAATTCTACCGAGGCTAAAGAGTTCGTTCCAAGAGCATGAGCTAGGTATTTACAATAATTTTCTGTAGAAAGTGGATTCACCCTTTTTGGAGTTGTAAAACTCCTTGAGTGATTTATTTAGTGAAAATACCCATCATAGAGGTATTTAAATCACTAAAATTCATCCAGAGCTCAATAAATTCGGAGATTCTTGGATTTGGGTGATATTGATACTAGGGTGTACTGGGAGGTGGAATCAGGTCAAAACCACATTTGGTTAGACCTGGGAAATTATCTAAGATGGAAAGTTGCTATTTTTGTTATTTTTACTAAAGGAAGATTACAATTCACCTTAGGCTTAGACCTGTGCTGGAAAAGAGGTATTTCAAATACCTTCCAGTAGGTCCTTGGTTCATTTCAAATGGAGATGTGGAACTCTCCAAGGAAAATAATTAGTGAATTAGGTTTTTTTTAGCAGGTTAATTACTAGCAAATAATGGATTTTAATTTGAACCTAGGGTTGCCTCTGCATGTTTGAGAAAACACCAAAGAACCACCAGAAATTTAGATCTTGTCATTTGGACTTGATTTACAATTTTATTTGCATTTAAACCTAGCAGAAACATTTCTAGAATTAAAGGGTTTGCTAAAAAGAAAAAGAAAAGAAAGTGCAGCGGGCTGGATATGGGGAGTAATGGGCCGCACAGAGGGAATAACGGCCCACGGCGCTCAGCGGGACGCGCGGGAGGAGGGGGTTATGAACCTGACGGGTGGGGCCTGTCAGTCAGCGACAGCGGGGTGCGAAGGGGTATCGGACGCTGTCGGCCGTTGGGTTAAGTCGCGATGGACGGCGCTCAGTCGTCGTCTAGCCGGGGCTCGCCGGCGACGAGTCCAACCATAGCAGAGGGTGGCGCGGAGCGGGGAGCTCACCTGAAGGCTCGAGGAGGGTCGGGGAGGCTATAGGGCGACGCGGTCGTCGACGCTGAACAGATCGGTGGGCGGCATGAGGAGGGTTGACGCCGGGAGGTTGTTCGCGCGACGGCGACCGAGGAAGAACTCATCGGAGCTCAACACCGACAATGGAGGAGAGAGTCCTAGGCAAAAATAAGAGCATGTTTAGGTAGAGCAGAGCTAGGGGAACTCGAGGGCTGACATGCAGAGAGAATGGAGTGGAGGGGGGATGCCTTGCTCGATTTTGGGGAGGAGGCCGAGGCTCTCCTTCTCTTCTTCCTCGGGCAGCACAGAGCAGAGGAGGGGGTGGGGTGCTCGGGGGACGCAAGTAAGAGTGAGAGGGAGCAAATGAGGGGCAGAGGGCTGGCTGGGGGTGGCCTGCTGGCTTTATACCAAGGGGAGGGAGTAGATGTGGTAAATTACCATCTAGGACAAGGGGGAGAGCAAAGCTGGCCAGTGATTGGTCTAGGGGGAGGTGGAGAGGGGTATTGTTGGTATTTTCTAGTGCTGAAGCTCAGAGAGAGTGGTGGCATTAGTGGTAATTAGAGGGGGACAAATCTTGTAAGATATTTGTTGTCTCTCTCTCTTACTACTAACACAAGGGCACAATGGGGATTTGGTGGGGTAGAGCTACAGTGCTGGTCGACCAGGGTGTGTCCTGGTACTAAAGGTAAGCATTGGTCAAGATTGAATGAGATTTGGAAGTGATTAGAGTGGTGGTTTGCTTAATTGACAAATATTGATCTAGTTGATGGTTGTGAAGGAAGTCCAAAATCTTGTATGGGCCCAGGGGAGAAAATGGTACTGGTAGATAGGTGAGGTCAAGGTAGACTTCTAGTATTTAATTGGGATTTTTATGTGGAGTTTAAGTCCACTTAAATTCAATTACTCAAAAAGGGCAGAAGTGATTCCTTGGTGATCATTTGATATTTTTACATTGGACAAGGATGGATTTTGGTGTGGAAGGGTCCCAAATGTGAATACACACTTAGGGGAATTTTCCCAAGATTTTTTGGGGATAAAAAGTATTTAAAGCAATTATTATTCCAATTTAGCCATTTAAGAAAATGGGAAAAAAGAAATAATAAAGCTTCTCAAAAATATTTATTTTTGAGATGGAAAGATAGGGGATGATAGTTGGGACTCACATGAGACAAAATTTGGGAAAGTGTTTTGGTGAAAACCAAACTTTCCTTTATGAAGGGAGTTTTGGAGATTTTGACTATTTAAGGAATTAAATAGTTTTGGGGCCATAATTATTATCGGCCATTATTGATAAATATTGAGGATCAATGCAGATGAGATAGTCAAGGTGTAGCAAGCATTTCCAACCTTGTGGAATGAAATTCCAACTTGAAAAGGATGGAAAACAAGGAGTTGATGATCTAGGGTGATGTTATATTTATACCACCAAAACATGCTTGCATCTTGGAGCTTAGAGCTCACCTTGGTGCAAGGGATAGATGGATAGGTATAAAAGGTCATATAGATGACCATGGAAGAAAGAGTTTGAATTAAATGCATTTGAGGTGTTCTAGAAGATATGGCAAACTTCGTTGATATTAATGTTGCCATTCAAAAAGTGCCATGAAACTTTATAAACTAGGTGGGTTTAAGCAGCACAGAGATCCATTTGGGGAAAGTGAAGTAGGTTCTGATAGACATCAATGAGTACAACACAACCATGCAGAGAGTAGGTCCATAGGAGATTGGATGGGGGTGTGAGCGTCTAGCAAGGTTGGCAAGATGACTAGTTTTTCAGGAAAAGTTATTTTCTTGCCTGCAAAACCATCATGGACAAGTGGGTTGGAGGAGGATCTAACCAGGGGCAATGTGGGCCTTGGTAGTCCTTAGGATGGTTAACAAGATGGTTCAACTGCATTTCCAAAAATGCACATGGTTTGGGAAAAGGAGGCATTCAAAAAGGTGATGCTGAAACTGTTTCCAGAGTTAGCCAAATTTGGTAGTTTTAGAGGAATTTGACTAGGGTAAGAGAGGGAAAGTTATTGGAGGAGTTGCAAGGTATCAGAGCTTTATCCAGTGGTTGATAAGGAAGTGTAGAGTGAGTAGAATATATCCTTGCTTGATATTGGTCTTCATGGAATTGGGAACATCTAGAATGGAGATCCTCAGAATGGATCTGACTGAGGGTTTTAGATGATCACCTAGTGGCTAGGGATCTTAACAAGGTTTGCTTTCTTGCTTTGGGATTGATGATAGGGAAACATCTAGATCCTAGAGATGAGCTCCTAGGGTGGCTCATACTACTTCCTAAGCAAACAGGTCAATCAGCAGATCAAAGAAACTCATCAGACAACAGATCAAGGCAACTCATCCTATACTAGGCATAACCACTACAGAGGTTACCATCAAGCCTAGCTTGGGGTAAGGTTGGGGCATTTGGAAGAGGTTGAGTTTGGAATAAGGTGAGAGTCCTTGGTATCTCTACCAAGAGTAGAATGCAAATGCTTGAACAAGAGTTTTGGGAAAACTAGAGGTAAGACTAATTGAGTGCTTTGTCTTGAAAACATAAGGAGAAAGTATTATATATCTCTCCATAGTTTGGTTAATAGAAGCTACCAAAATAATTTTGGTTACATAGGCATCTTAGCTCCTGTTTTGAAAAGTTAGAACGTTTGAGAATATGTAAAGTAAGCCAAGATAGTTTTGGTAAATAGCTTTTGTCAACTGAGGTTGAGGTAAGGAGTATCCTAAGATACACTTCATAAGCACAAGGTCAAACAAGCCACAAGCAAGCACTGCACTAAAGCACAAGAAAAAAAAGTTTTTGTTCCCCTTGATTTTTGCATTCTAGACACTAATCAGGGTTGCTGAAACTGGGATGTTACGGACCTTTCCCCCTTAAAAGAATCTCGTCCCGATATTCCGGATAGTAAGGTTAGGGGATTTGTTTCGGAGTTAGTACCATGTGTTTCTTGCGGGCTAACTTGTCGACCTTGTCTTCGAACAGAAGCATCTGAACAGCGAGGTTGAACTTCAATCTTCTTGAAACTCGAGTTAGAGCTGGCTTCAACCGTGGTGGCGGGGAGGGATCTTCCTTCTGTAAGGGTCTACGGTACTTCTCTTAAGTGGGTTGTTGCATCCAAGTCTGTGACCAAGTCTATAAAGTCTGGGATAAGTCTGCGCTCTAAGATTTGTGTCTTCGGGTCTCACGGTCGGGCAGAGAGGTTATCTATTTTACGGGAAAGATGCAGTCTTTCCCCCTTAGGATTAGACTTAGGTAGGTCGGAGTGTCACAACTAGGGAACTTCTTAGGAGGGCGACAAAAGACGGTTCTTAAGGTAGCGGACATCGACTTAAGAGAGGGTATCAACATAGGTGGCGTTCCACGGGGACATGGACTAGTTACTACAGGCTGCACTCGTTGACTTCCGGGAGGTCCTGGAGTGGATTAAGGGGGCTTCTCTCTTGATCTTTACTTCCACGGGGTGCTGTCATCTAGGAAGGCGTGGGACATCCTTAGTCTTGAGCTGCACGGCAGTGAGCGGTAGGGTGACCATCTTTTCTGCGGAAGGGGACCTTGGATGCCGTCGAGCTTCTCTTTTGCGGAAGTCTTGTCGGGCTTACCCTCGGGGCATTCTCTGCTGAAGTGACTGGGTAGTCCACACGTGAAACAGAGATTCTTCTTCCGTCGTAGCCGAGTTGACGATGTTTCTAAGCTGACATCGGGAGGTTGACAGGCCTTGCCAATAAGGGGATATATTGGACATCTTATGGGGACATTGTCTTGGCCTTCATAGAGGAAGCAAGTGGTAAGTCGAGTTGGGCAAACTTTTTGGGAATGGGGTTCTCCGCAGTTGGGTCAGTGGCCGGAGCATCTGCTGGCTTGGTGTCTTTCATCTCCACAGTGGCTACTTGCCTTCTTCGAGCTTCCAATCTTCATGGCCATCCTGGGGAGGTCTTGTTGGTGGTAGATGATGAGGGTTGGGTCTGATGCAATGACTTGGGTAAAACACGCAAAAAGGAACAATTCAACCAAGCATAGCAATCAAGGAAGTCATTACATACCAACCAATTCTGCACCCGAGGGTGCTAATAGTACTTAGGCATTACAAGACGCGTTTAGGGACGATATATGACTCTACCCTTATTGCTAGCTGGTCGAGTGCCGCGACGCGGGGTGTTTACTCGGAGGGTGCATCGGTGGAGTCGGGGCTAGCTTCGAGCAGATCAGTGGAGGTTTCCTGCGCCTTATTGAGGGGCTTGAACCTACGGAGGTACTGACTGGCGGTGGTGCACTTCCTGCTTTTCTTGGTGGCGGCTTCTCCCGAGGTTCCTTCAGTGGCAGTTGCTTGTGCTTGATTCCTTTGCAGGGTTTCCAGAGCTTCCTTACGGTTGAGGATGGCTTGTAGGCGGCGAAGCTCCATCTAGGAGTGGCGGTATTCGTCAATAACTGCTGTTAACGCCTCATTGCTAGAGTAGCTATAACGGGTTTGAAGGAGAGAGTAGGATACACCAGGCTGGGGTCTTGAGTTCCTCTGGTGTAGTCGACATTTCCCTTCATGGGGAGGTAGAAAGTTGTGGGTTGTGTCATCTCCGGGAGGGAACTACGGATGCGCATCAAGGCTTCTCTGGCTACCAGGTCAATAACAAGCACTGGACTAGGCATCCGAGGTCCTATGGAGTAGATAGGGCTTCCATTGGTTCCTGGCTTGGCTAGTATGATAATTTGTCCCACATAATCTCCTAATTCCATTCCCTTGTGGAGGGTGTAGGTAGGTCTCTGCTGATAACCGCAAAGTTGCATCGAGTCCCAGAGTAGACGGGGAAAATCCATATTCAGCCACTCTTCATCAATAGGTTCCATCTACAGAAAGTTTTGAGGTTCAGGTTGGGTTAGTGACAGGTGTGCATGATTTTAAGCTTATGAAATTAGTTTAATGCAAGTAGTTTTAGGAGTCAGAGAGGGGAAATACATAAGCACTTTTGCAAATAGTCATATGTTCTCCCTTGTCTTTTAGAAAATAGGTTTGTCGCTTCCTATCTAACATCCATGCTAACTAAGGTCTCCTACAGTCAAGATGGCTCTGATACCAAGCCTGTGGGACCCCCGGATTATTCATCCGAGAAATCCCTGTTATGCACAATTCCACGTTCCCATGATCAGTGAGCCGTGGAACATAACCGACAGGTATCATTACAATCATCCGAAACATAACGAAAATACAAGACTTACATAATTGCCATTATGGCTACATCAATCTTAGTAGCGGAACATCGCCAAGCACAGAGCCCAATCATGCCTCAACCTACAGGCAACTGATTGGGAAGAAGGCCTAGCTCGCTGGAGGTCACCTTAAACTCCTGAAAGTCTTGTGAGTACTTTTGAATGTACTCACAAAACCACCGGGATAAGTGAACAAAGGAAATGCAATTATGGTTGTGGCGAGGTAGCTCTATCTGGGGTGGCTTTTAAAAAAGCCTAACTAACTTTGAAGTTATGGCATTGATACATTGCAAATGTATCTATCATTTTTGATGTTCCATGCTTGGTTTTATCCACTTTCTTTTGTTTTGTTCCAACTTTGGAGTACTTTTTATATGATTTCTTCGACTAAGCTATTAACAAGAGCCACAGTGCCACCTGCTTGTTTTCTGCTGTTTTTGGTTCCAGGAAAGTCAGAAAATGAATATTCTCGGAATTGGACGGGACAAAAGCCAAATTGCCTATTTTTCGGAAGTGATCAAGTGCTAGAATACGAGACGGAGAAGGGCCAGGGGCCGACCACACCACCTGGCCGCGCGGCCAGGCTAGGCCCGCGCCAGGGGGTGGTGAGGCCAGCCCTGGCACCCCCTCGGCCTCCCCTTCCGACTATAAGATGCCCTCGGGACGAAAACCCTAAGGACCCGATCAAAAATCCAGGAAAGAGTCTGTAGCCGCCGTCATCTCCATCCCTATATCGGGAGGGATCTGAAGCTCTACCCGGCACCCTGCCGGAGAGGGGAATTCACCCTAGAGGCCTTCTTCATCACCATGCAAGCCTCCGGTGTGATGCGTGAGTAGTTCATCCTTGGACTACGGATCCAGGTAGTAGCTAGATGGCTGGTTTCTCCTCCTTTGTGCTTTCATGTTTAGATCTTGTGAGCTCCATTCATGATCAAGATCATCTATTTATAATTCATACATGTTGTGTTTGCGGGGATCCGATGGATATTGAGATGCTATTTCAGATTGATTATTGATTTTATCATGTCTTTGTTATTTGAGATCTTGCATGCTTTCCGTTGTTAGTAGCTATCTTGGACAAGTAGATGCTAGCAACTCCAAGACTTAGTATTTATGCTCGATAGTGGGTTCATGCCTCTGGTAATCTGGGGAAGTGACAGAAATCTCTAAGGTACTAGATGTGCTGTTGCTACTAGGGAGAAAACAACAATCCTTTGTTCAAAGAACAATCGTATTGTTTACTTTACACGCAGTTCATAAAGCAATAATCATTTGCTTGCAACTTAATACTGGAGGGGGGTCGGATGATAACCTGAAGGTGGATTATTAGTCATAGATGCAGTTGGATGGCGGTCTATGTATTATGTTGTAATGCCCAATCAAGTCTCAGAGGAGTCAAGATGATTAGTATATGCATGTATTGCTTTCTCGGTGTTTGTCAATTGCCCCGCTGTAATTTGTTCACCCAGCATGTTATCTATCTTAAGGAGAGCCACCTCTAGTGAACTATGGATCCCGGTCCTTTTTCTTTACATTCAATCTATAATATTTTACTGCTTTGTGTTTACTTTCTACAAACTTTTACTTCTTTCCATTCGATATGTTTAATCCTTTGTTTTCTGCAAAACACGGTGAGATTGACAACCTCATCGCAAGTTGGGGACAAAGTTCTGTGGTTGTGTTGTCCAGGGCTCCACGTTGCTACTAGCACCGGTAGTGCGCCCTGCCAAAGCTCAGCTAGTAACACCTTTGAGGTGTTTCCTTGCTCCTACT
The DNA here is from genome assembly GCA_910589775.1 of Avena eriantha. Lineage (NCBI taxonomy): Eukaryota > Viridiplantae > Streptophyta > Magnoliopsida > Poales > Poaceae > Avena > Avena eriantha. The sequence goes on from OU342742.1 coordinate 414,022,245, forward strand.
GGTTCGATTAAACCTTGGTTTCATAACTGAGGGAAACTTGCTGCTGTGCTCATCATACCTTCCTCTTGGGGTTCCCAATGAGCTCTACATCAACACCGCCATCAAGCATTTTTCGTGGCGCCGTGCATTGAGCCATCAGGCATCTCCATATCTTTGTTGAAATAGAGTTTTGAAAACATGCTTCTGTTTTATAAACCAAGATATCTCCATATCTTTGTTGAAAAAGAGTTTTGAAATCAGTTTTGTAGTTAAAACCATTTTTAAAACTTCTTTGACCCCTCGGGTCAAATCAAAGCTTTTCGAACTCAGGTTCCCCCGGAACCTTCGTCCTCAAAGTACTTGTTTCCCAAACAAGCACAGTTTGGGTACTCCTAGCCAACACCTTTACAACCGTCCTTGATCATGGACACGGCTATTCGAATAGGTTATACTCTACAGAGTTTGCACACTTTACCCACAATAATCAATACATCCGCCGGGATACAACCACGGCCCACTACCACGGTAGAATGGGGCCGGATAATCAAACCTAACTTTTCGCTTGTCTACACTAGCAAAGGCATGCCTTTCCTCTTGGGTTAATATCCCCGACAACGAGTATGTGGCTCCCAGCCATAGTCCTTCCTTCCGTACACGCGCATACCCAAGCCGTAACTTGGCATATACCTTAAATTTGGTGACTCCACTTCCTTCCGTACTACCTAAGTCATACCGTCCGCGGGAGACCCAATTGTTGCACCGGACTCCTGATTGTTCAAGCTCATTCTTGCCGAGGCAAGCGACAGGCTTCAGATCCGAGATCTGGGATGCCGGCCCGGGATTCCAGGGATTTCTCCCTATAAGCATGGTAGAAGTTGCCTCGGCTAATACGGACAAACTACAAGTTAAGCCCCAGCAACCTGGGGTAATGTGGTTGCGCGGATAAAAATTGTTCCAGTAAAGGCGTAGAACATCCCATCACATTTACTCTTCTTCTCATCACCCTTTTCTTTGGTTAAAACTTCCACTAGGAATGATGCCTCTTCCCAGGGTTTTACAAAGCCGTTTTTGAAACATTTGTAGTGGGGAAAAGTCCCAAAACAGTTTATTTTCTCAAAACCGGGGTTTCCAAGGAGGTAGGATGCTAATCATCATACTCTCGGTCTAAAGGGGAATAAAATGGTAGGTTCATTGGGGTGGTGCCTCGAAGGGCACGAAATCATAACTTGGAGGAGCGAAGTTACTATCGTAGTATTTGTAACACAAAACATGCAGTCATGCAATTTATAAAGAGGATATAAACAGGTAAAAGAGAGTAGGACATATATCAGAGTTCAGGAATGGTGGCTTGCCTGTGATCAGCGATAAGTCCCTGGACTTCCTCAGATGGCCAAGAATACCCGGTAATATAATAATAAGAAAACCCGTTATTCTCGTCGTCTGACACTCACACTATCGTCGTCATCGGGTACACATGCAAGCAGACAATACCACAATCAATACAAGGCATACCACATCGAATCATACAGCAAAAAAACATGAGAAAAACTACTGGACTTGGGAGTTTTTGGAGAAGTTGGATATGGGTGGTGGAATTTACGAGGTTGCCACTTAGGGTTTTCTCTTGGAAAATAGTTGTTAAGGTTAGATACCAAGTACTTGTGTTAGGGTTCTGAGGTTAGTAGGATACCAATGTGCAACAGTGATATCCTCTGCTAGGTCTTGTCAAGACAAAACCAACACAAGTGGTTTCACTTGATTATCAATTTTCTAGAATTAGTTATGCTTTTTATAGTGAATTAAACTCTAGTTTAAGGAAATAATTCACCAGAAAATTTATGCAGCTCCAAAAATTATTTCCTTGGATGGGTAGGTAGTACTTGAAGTACTGAACCACTTAGTGTTGGAATAAAGTCAAAAGAATTAACAGAATGCCCTCAGGAAATTCATAAATACAGTTCTGTATGATTCTTCTTCTTTTTTACCAGATTAATTCTACCGAGGCTAAAGAGTTAGTTCCAAGGGAATGAGCTAGGTATTTAGAGTAATTTTCTGTAGAAAGTGGATTCACCCTTTTTGGAGTTGTAAAACTCCTTGAGTGATTTATTTAGTGAAAATACCCATCACAGAGGTATTTAAATCACTAAAAGTCATCCGGAGCTCAATAAATTCGGAGCTGCTAGGATTTGGTTGATATTGATACTAGGGTGTACTGGGAGGTGGAATCAGGTCAAAACAACATTTGGTTAGACCTGGGGAAATTATCTAAGGTGGAAATTTTTGTTTTTGTTATTTTTCCTAAAGGCAGATTACAATTCACCATGGGCTTAGACCTGTGCTGGAAAAGAGGTATTTCAAATACCTTCTAGTATGTCCTTGGTTTATTTCAAATGGAGATGTGGAACTCTCTAAGGAAAATAATTAGTGAACTAGGTTCTTTTTAGTAGGTTAGTTACTAGCAAATAATGAATTTTAATTTGAACCTAGGGTTGCCTCTGCATGTTTGAGAAAACACCAAAGAACCACCAGAAATTTAGATCTAGTCATTTGGACTTGATTTACAATTTTATTTGGATTTAAACCTAGCAGAAACATTTCTGGAATTAAAGGGTTTGCTAAAAAGAAAAAGAAAAGAAAGTGCAGCGGGCTCGATCTAGGGAGTAATGGGCCGCACAGAGGGAATAACATCCCACGGCGCTCAGCGGGACGCACGGGAGGAGGGGGTTTCGAACCTGACAGGCGGGGCCCATCGGTCAGCGACAGCGGGGCGCGAAGGTGTATCGGATGCTGTCGGCCGTTGGATCAAGTCACGATGGACGGCGCTCAGTCGTCGTCCACCCGGGGCTCGCCGGCGACGAGCCTAACCCTAGCAGAGGGTGGCGCGGAGCTGGAAGCTCACCTGAGGGCTCGAAGAGGGCCGGGGAGGCTGCAGGGCGACGCGGTCGTCGATGCTGAACAGATCGGTGGGCGGCACGAGGAGGGTTGACGCCAAGAGGTAGTTCGCGCAACGGCGACCGAGGAAGAACTCGTCAGAGCTCAACGCCGACGATGGAGGAGAGGGTCCTGGGCAAAAATAAGAGCATGTTTAGGTAGAAGAGAGCTAGGGGAACTCGGGGGCTGACATGCAGAGAGAATGGAGTGGATGGGGGATGCCTTGCTCGATTTTGGGGAGGAGGCCGAGGCTCTCCTCTTCTTGTTCCTCAGGCAGCACAGAGCAGAGGAGGGGGTGGGGTGCTCGGGGGAGGCAAGTGGGAGTGAGAGGGGGAAAATGAGGGGCAGAGGCTGGCTGGGGGTGGCCTGCTGGCTTTATACCAAGGGGAGGGAGTAGATGTGGTAAATTACCACCTAGGACAAGGGGGAGAGCAAAGCTGGCCAGTGATTGGTCCAGGGGGAGGTGGAGAGGGGTATTGTTGGTATTTGCTAGTGCTGGAGCTCAGAGAGAGTGGTGGCATCAGTGGTAATTATAGGGGGACAAATCTTGTAAGATATTTGTTGTCTCTCTCTCTTACTACTAACACAAGGGCACAATGGGGATTTGGTGGGGTAGAGCTACAGTGCTGGTCGACCAGGGTGTGTCCTGGTACTAAAGGTAAGCATTGGTCAAGATTGAATGAGATTTGGAAGTGATTAGAGTGGTGGTTTGCTTAATTGACAAATATTGATCTAGTTGATGGTTGTGAAGGAAGTCCAAAATCTTGTATGGTACAAGGGGAGAAAATGGTACTGGTAGATAGGTGAGGTCAAGGTAGACTTCTAGGATTTAATTGGGATTTTTATATGGAGTTTAAGTTCACTTAAATCCAATTACTCAAAAAGGGCAGAAGTGATTTCTTGGTGATCATTTGATATTTTTACATTGGAAAAGGATGCATTTTGGTTTGGAAGGGTCCCAAATGTGAATACACACTTAGGGGAATTTTCCCAAGATTTATTGGGGATAAAGAGTATTTAAAGCAATTATTATTCCAATTCAGCCATTTAAGAAAATGGGCAAAAAGAAATAATAAAGCTTCTCAAAAATATTTATTTTTGAGATGGAAAGATAGGCGATGATAGGTGGGAAGCACATGAGCCAAAATTTTGGGAAGTGTTTTGGTGAAAACCAAACTTTCCTTTATGAAGGGAGTTTTGGAGATTTTGACTATTTAAGGAATTAAATAGTTTTGGGGCCATAATTATTATGGGCCATTATTGATAAATATTGAGGATCAATGTATATGAGATAGGCAAGGTGTAGCAAGGATTTTCAACCTTGTGGAATGGAATTCCAACTTGAAAAGGATGGAAAACAAGGAGTTGATGATCTAGAGTGATGTTATTTTTATACCACCAAAACATGCTTGCATCTTGGAGCTTAGAGCTCACCTTTGTGCAAGGGATAGATAGATAGGTATAACAGGTCATATAGATGACCATGGCAGAAAGATTTTGAATTAACTGCATTTGAGGTGTTCTAGAAGAGATGGCAAACTTTGTTGAAATTAATGCTACCATGCAAAAAGTGCCATGAAGCTTTATAAACCAGGTGGGTTTAAGCAGCACAGAGATCCATTTGGGGCAAGTGAAGTAGGTTCTGATAGACATCAATGAGTAGAACGCAACCATGTAGAGAGTTGGTCCATAGGAGATTGGATGGGGGTGTGAGCGTCTAGCAAAGTTGGCAAGATGACTAGTTTTGCAGGAAAAGTTATTTTCTTGCCTGCAAAACCATTATGGACAAGTGGGTTGGAGGAGGCTCTAACAAAGGGCCAATGTGTTCCTTGGTAGTCCTTAGGATGGTTAACAAGATGGTTCAAGTTCATTTCCAAAAATGCACATGGTTTAGGAAAAGGAGGCATTCAAAAAGGTGATACTGAAACTGTTTCCAGACTTAGTCCAATTTGGCAGTTTTAGAGGCATTTGACTAGGGTAGGAGAGGGAAAGTTACTGGAGGAGTTGCAAGGTATCAGCGCTTTATCCAGTGGTTGATAAGGAAGTTTAGAGTGAGTAGAAGATATCCTTGCTTGATATTGGTCTTCATGGAATTGGGAACATCTAGAATGGAGATCCTCGGAATGGATCTGATTGAGGGTTTTAGATGATCACCTAGTGGCTAGGGATCTTAACAAGGTTTGCTTTCTTTCTTTGGGATTGATGATAGGGAAACATCTATATCCTAGAGATGAGCTCCTAGGGTGGCTCATACTACTTCCTAAGCAAACAAGTCAATCAGAAGACCAAACCAACTCATCGGACAACAGATCAAGGCAACTCATCCTATACTAGGCATAACCACTAAAGAGGTTACCATCAAGCCTAGCTTGGGGTAAGGTTGGGGAATTTGGAAGAGGTTGAGTTTGGAATAAGGTGAAAGTCCTTGGTATCTCTACCAAGAGTAGAATTCAAATGCTTGAACAAGAGTTTTGGGAAAACTAGAGGTAAGACTAGTTGAGTGCTCTGTCTTGAAAACATAAGGAGAAAGTATTATATATCTCTCCATAGTTTGGTTAATAGAAGGTACCAAAATAGTTTTGGTTACATAGGCATATTGGCTCCTGTTTTGAAAAGTCAGAACGTTTGAGAATATGTAAAGTAAGCCAAGATAGTTTTGGTAAATCGCTTTTGTCAACTGAGGTTGAGGTAAGGAGTATCCTAAGATACACTTCATAAGCACAAGTGCAAACAAGCCACAAGCAAGCAGTGGACTAAAGCACCAGAAAAAAAAGTTTTTGTTCCCCCTGATTTTTGCATTCTAGACTCTAATCAGGGTTGCTGAAATTGGGATGTTACAGTGTCTATCCTAGGTTTAAGGCTAGTGAGTCAGTGAAACAATGGCCATCCACGTTTTTCTACCATAAGGACAAACCAGCTCCTGTCAAAGCAACTGCTTTGCCGGCTTATGTTGAAGGTGCCGCCATGACCCAAGAGTATAGGGACACAGATGCGCCAGCTCTCACTGATGATGTGCTTCTTTCCAAGAGGCGGATCGAATATCTGATGAAGCACAAGGGCCTTAAAAGGTCCGAATTGATTCACTTTTGGCTAGCACGCCGGATTCAGCCTCTTCAACACCATGGTGACCGGCTTATGCACTCCATCACAACGTCCAAGAAGGCCTCTCTCCGGTTCTGCTCTCGTCCTTACTCGAAAAAGGACTATGAGTCCCAAATCAGATGATTGATAAGGGAGCAGATCGAGAGGAAAATCCCGAGGCTATCCTTGGACATGCATACGGCTGATAATCTCGTGGTACCACTAAGTTTCCAACAATAACTCGAATTATGTGTTCATCTATACATTATTGTTTCTTTTCCGCAATACTGAGATATTTCTTCTTTTCATCTTGCTAACCTCCCTGAGTTGGAGCTTGCTCCTCTCGAGGGATATCCTCCTAAGATTTCTCAGGATGATGTAGAATTAGTTCCACTGCTAGAGACCCTTACCCGAAAGCGTAAGGCTCTGACAGTTTCCATTGGCACAAAGGAAGTGCCCATTGTGAAGAGGTAACTTTCCTCATGAGGTCTCTGTATTTTATTTCTTAATTCTTTCTGAGGTGTAATGATCTTTGTTCTATTACCTCCTCAGAGCTAAACAGCTCACCAAGGGCAAGGGGAAAGGAGGCTCGTCAAAGCCCCTGCGCTAGTCAAAGTTAAATTTGACTTCTCCTGCTACATCGCCTCCGACTCCTGTCCCGCAGCCTTCTGCAGCGCCGGAGATTACTCCATCTTCGCATGTCGCAGAAGATCCGGCTCTTCATTCTGAGCCCGCAAACCTTGATTCGCAGACCGACGTCCCCATGGGTGACTCGGCAGTTGATAAGGGTGAACCCTCAATGGGTAATGATCCCTCGGCAACAGGTTTTACTGAAAACATCCTCAGCAATCCGGGTCTTGCCAAACTTGGCATTACTTGGAAATCTGCATAAGAGATCCAACGACTGGCCCAACAATGCTTGGAAAGACGAAACATCACTGCCGAGGAGGAGGCACAAGAAGCAGAAGACATCAAGTACTCCGAGCTTCTTGAGCAAATCCGTCTTCACGACAAGAGGCTGAGAGCCAGTGTGGTTCCTCCTTCACTGGTAATCCTGCTGACCATCGCCGAGAAGTTAAGCACCGAGGTGACCTTGAGCTTAAGAGAGCTTACTCATGAACATCATGTAAGTCAAATTTCCAACTCAACTTTTTTAATTTGCTTCATATCATATCCTCTAGCCCCCAAGCATCAAGTTGGTAGACAATTCGGTTTTATGCTTTCATAGGATGCCAAAGAATGAACTAGTGTAGCTCCCAAGGCTCATGCTGATATTAGTAAAAATATTAGCCCGAGTCTTTAGTAGACTTCTGACTGTGGGTATTCTAACTTATAGAAAGTTAATTCGTATAAACAGGAATTATTGAACAATATCTGCAACAAGCGGAGAGAGATCAGAGCTCTCCGTCTTGAAAATGCTCAGTTAAAGGTGTCAAGGGATGAGGCTGAAGGTAAATATTTCAGTCCTTAACCTTGCTCTTTATTTCATAGTAGAATTATTTATTCAACTTTTTTTCTTTTGCTCATAGCACTGGTCCAATAATCATGTGCCATGATTGAAGAAGACGAGAATCTTTAGACCCTGGAGGCGGAGAACACCGACTTACGTCGGGAGCTAGACAAATTGAAGGCAGATCACGAGCGGAGCATTGCTCAAGTCCTCGAATCCTCTTCTATGGCCACCGAAGAACGTGATCAAAGGATCACATCCCAGGACCAAAATATCTCGGATATCAATGATTCTTTATTCAGAGAGAAGGACATCTCCGAAGCACTCCAGGCTGAACTCCAGAGCCTTAGGGCAGAGAAGACCAAAGTTGACGATGTCATCTTCGGTATGTTTAATACTTTCTGATTTTCTGTTTTTCTGACTCTAGGAGTTCAGATATATTTACTAACCTTTGCATTATATGCGCGGGTCCTCTGAACTTAATAGATTCTTCCTCCGCCGAGTCTCGCACCAGCCGGTTTACACTAGTCGGTGATTTGCTTCACGATTTCCGCCAATCTTTGGAGGATATTGGTGGAGTACTCAAGGTCCCGAATATGAACAGAATGTCTGGCTTTGAGGTGCGAGACAAGGCCAAGGAGATGCCCCAGCTCATCCAGGACTAGAACATGTCCTATGCGTGGACCGCAACACAGAACGCCCTCACCATGGTTATGAGCCACCATGGAAACATGGAAATCTGGCAAGTAACCAGAGGGTAATGTAAAGTGGATGAAGACGGACAGGAGCAGAACATCAAGGCCATCATGGACTCCTGCGCCGGATACGGATGTCATGTAGCTTATCTAACCAGCTACAATATTCCCTTCTTCACTCGCTTGGAGACGCTTCCTCCGCCTGCCGAGGAAACAGCTGAAGTCTCCGATGACGAACAAACCGTTTCGGATTTGAAAATCTCAGAAAGATATCAATGCAAGGTCAATGTCTCTAATGATCCGGCAGCTCCTACCTCTTCCCCTGTATCGTAGAGCATCAGAAAAACATTGTGTTATTCTAAAACAATTCGGGTTGAAATAAGTAGTGTAATACTTTTGCTAGTGCTAAGATTTGCTACTGCTATTTAGCACTTTTGGCTTTATTTTTATGTGCCTAAAATGTTTACATAAGCACTTATGTTTTTGTCTATACTTATCGTTTATATGGCTTTCCGCCTTGTCCCTTTCGTGAGCCAGCCAACCTTCAACACGAAAACTTTGCCGAGCAACAGAGCTCAATTTATAAACTAGTTGAAACTCGGAAACAAAGCCGGCTTCTAGTACCAACAATTCACTACTCGAAAAATGCCCGCATCCGGCAATCAGATAAATAACCAAAGTACAAACTAGAAATTTTAGATTTATACCCAAAGGTAGCATTTTTAGAATCAGAAATCTTAACCAGAACAAACATGACCATGAAGTACTTTCAAGTATTATGGCATTTTCGATTGTGACATGATCATTCGGAAATAAGATGGTAATATAAACCTTCTCAGAAAATTGAGGCAACCAATACTTTATTTCTCATTGTACATGTACACATATATGATTACAAAGAAAGAAAATTTAAGAATAAAAGGGACATAGCTGAGCAATAAAAGGGACGTAGATTACCAAGTAACAACCCACATACATCCAATGGCAACACATCGCACTCAATCTCATCAACATAATCACCAATTGTAAATGGCACCTGCACCTTATGAGTTACCTTCATCATACCGCATCTATTTAACCACCTTAGATGCTTAGGTTCAGGAATACGCCATGTGGACAACCCCAACGCTGCCACCATTGCCTTTCTAATGCCATTAGTACAGCTTCCTCCATCAATAATCAACTTGTATGCTTTGCCTTTGATCATACACTACGCCTGAAATAAATTTCAACGCTGGCCCTTGTCAACTATCATGCAAGCATCACCTTGTACCTTCTTGAGTTGCAAATTCAGCCCACTCAATGGTACAATATCCTACACTATAGTTTTAGCGCACACAACAACCTTGGCTTGTACCTCGGAAACAACCACCTTGTCCAACTCCATGGACTTCTCCAAAAACCTAGTGCCCAGAAATTGCTTGAAATGCTCCGAACTAGATGTCTTACTTGTGATGCCTTTCAGTGATCTTGCTTCCTGCCACCAACTAGACACCATTGTATCCACTCGTCGATAGGCAATAACATATTCCGTACGACCACCAAACTTGCTATACCACGTACAACATCGTGCAAAACCATCGACCATGTGAGATTCCCATGTCTCATATTCTGCGAACATTGCGGTACTGTCGAATCTCCATTTAGTTGTAGTTTCATCAAATTGATAGCCGACGACGATACTAATATAGTCATGATATACATCATCGGACTTGTCAGTTAAATGTGTATACCTTGATGAACCAATATCTCTGCACAAGTATTTGTTTCAAACTGACAAAACACGTAGATTAGACCGCCAGGCACACACGGCAGCTTCGATTGCCAGAATTCTGCACAAATATACGTACCAAAAACTAGGCAGAAGGTGCAAACTGAACAAATCTTAGCAGTAGAAAAAAACATGGTAGGAGAAGCTATCGCTTTGGTTACCGTCCGAACGAAAACATGGCTGGCCGTGATCTTTAGATGAGCCGGGATGTGAAGGAAGGGAGCCTGGCTTGGGGCTTCCCAGGCGGACGAACGGTTAACCCCGATCGTGAGGCGGCTAGGCGAGGACTCTAGGCAGCACGGGCTTCCCTTGATTGCTCCTGGATTGCAACGCATGGGGGCACGCTTTGAACATTTTTTGAAGTGGCGGCTGTCGATCGGATCTGGATGGCAACTAGCGATCGTGGCACTCAGCTCTGGCTCGATCCGATCAATCCCATAAATACTAATCCGATCAATCCCAAACAAATCCCTGTTCAGATCCGATCTCAATCTGCACTTGTGCTCCCACACGATGCAAACACAATAGAATAAATTGGCCCTCAATCTGGTAATCAAATGAACAACTAGCAGAAGCAGGCGCTGACTCAAATCAGATCCAATCCAGCAAAAACTTGGCGGCAATCCTCAGCACAATTCTAGCCGATCAATCAACACTAATCTGAAACTGCCTTGAAGAACAATCACCAACCAATCTGATTAATCAATAGAAAATACTCGCAGTGGTAAACCTAGTTAACCGGTACCACATGATACAGATCAAGCCGATGATCCTATAGTTTTGTCCCGATCTTTCATAGCAACTCACCCAGATAGGAATCCTTCCAATAACACTGATAAACGTCACCTGAAGAAGAGTAATCAATCTAGCAAGTAACATGATGAAGATCACCACAACAACGACAATCCTTGATGAACACAAGAACCTCCGCAACAATCTCTATAAGAATCTAATAAACGGTATTGTCGTCCCCAGAGGGATGATACACGTTGGAGCACAATATAGTTTTAAGAGTAAACAGTTGAACTCCCCTAAACCCTAGGCGGCTGGCTCCTTTATATAGGAGGACTGCAACTAGTCGGTTGGATAGACCCAAACCGAACACACAAACGGACTCGAACCTAACCTGGACCGGACTCAATAACATAGCAATAGTATTTGACACAACCTTAGACTTATCATTACATCGTAGGTCTTCCTGGCGTGCCAATCATGAATGTGATGCCCGCATCACCTAGCTTGGTGGAATCCTAAAATTAGGCTTCACTTCCTTCTTCATGCCCATATCACTTTGTGCCTCACCTGGTATTACATGAATGTAATCCACTTAGGCTTTTTTGGTACTAGAGTATTTGTGTGGGGGGGGGGGGGGGTAGAGGGGATAGTCTACAGGGATTGGGTGAAACCCCTACCTTCACCCAAACCCCTCTAATCCCCATAAAACCTCAATGCCGCATCCACTAGGTAGAGTTAGCTTATTGAATATTGGGAAAATATAGTAGAATTTAGGGAAAAAGTGGGGAAATATTGAGATCGAACTAGTCCAATAGTCTAGAACTAAACATGGTTCTAACAATAAGTGAGGATTTAGGGTTTAGTGGAGATAATCCCCTCTAACTCTAGTACCATACAAATCCTAAGGAATATCTTGCTTTTCCACCAAGAAACAATCCACGAGCCAAAGCAGAAGTTTACAACTAGTAGGAGTAGTACTACACAACATAAGCTTTGACGAATGCTCCTCGCCGATATTGAGGTTGATTAGCATTAATAGGTGGATATCGTTGTTGCTTTTGTGTCGACCAAGGATTTGTCGACGGTGGCGTATAACCGCACAAGCAGAAGACACGCGGATTTTCAGTTCATTTATTCTCCAATATAGTTATCGCATATCCTCAATCATTCCTATTAAATGGGAGTTGGTGTTGGTATGTCACTTTCGACATCAAATATTGGGAGGATCACGGTACAATATACAGCCAATGATAGCCATCGTCTGATGGTACATCGTCTAGATGCTCTTCTTGCTAATTACAATCATGTGCCACCGATAAGTGGAAAAATACTAGTAAAAGAAAAGGGAACCAACCTGACCCATCATCCCCGCCGTCCTCCCATGGAGCCCTATCACAGGGTCATGACACCGCCACTCTCCTCGCATTGTCCATTTCCGGTGCGCACCATGCTTCCTCTCCTGTGTCGATCCAATCGGCTCATCTCCTATCTCTCTTGATCCCCTGGCCTCTAGCATCACCGGCCATCTCTCAACGCCCACCACAATATCTAGCAGGCTATAGGCACTGTCCTCTTGGCCGCCATGTCTACGCCCGTTGATCGCTGGCTGCCACACTAAAGCAATCACTTTCCTTCCATTTTCTCACACCTAGGACGAAGTTGCACATCCAATCAAATTACAGGCAAACCACCTCAGCTCAGTGCCTCGGATCTCTCTTCTTCCCACTATGCCTCTTCCCTGACAACCAATCACCGGTGATTGTTCCCACGAACTGATCCTCCCTATCGTTCATCCAACAACTAACATCTCTTCCATCTAAAGGGAAGAGGATAAGATCAAGGGGAGCCACCATGTTTGACGTATGAGAGGAGATCAACTGGTGGATGGTGTCCGCTCCACTCCGGCAATATCCTTCAGCGGCGGATGTGTTAGTCGTGCTACACCATCCTGTATTTCTAGCAGATGCATGGTGTTGGTCCCTATCATTCAGCCTTCATTGCTACCCTCCTAGGCTACAATTCATGTGATGACAAGGAGCCAAAGACCACAGCTCCTTGATATGCATGCCAATTCCATCTTCTTACCACTGCCTTTCAACATGTTTCTCACTTTACATGCTTGTATTATTACCCTAATGGTTTAATGAACATAGTTTTTGTAAGTAATGAACTTGGCATTCTATGCATCATCAGTCATGAGGTACGGTTATAGAGATGACTTAGACTAATTTAGAGACATGTTAATGTAAGTGTAGTAGGAATTTTATTTCAAAGTTATGAGATCATTGGTACCGTGTAATATATTCTCTTTTTTATCCAATGTATGGAATCGCCTAGTCATATAGAATTGCCGCCAGGTTTCTATGCGTGCTTTAGTTAGTTTTCTAGTTTTAATTTTTGTTGTAAAGTTACTTTTGTCTTTCACATTTTTTCACGCAAAAGGCCCCAAGAGGCCTAGAAGCTGCATTAAAGTAAAGGTGCATCTATTTCCCTACAAAACCTAAGATTTGAAGGTAAGGTCTCAAACCTTACACAAAGGACCTCTAGGAAAAAACAAGAATCATGATGTAGTCCTTGGTTCTCCCTACCACTACCGGGCCTCGGTCGCCGGCCGCCTTGATGTCACCGGGGATCAACCACTTGGCAAGATGGCGGGATCTCTGATGAGAGGCATATAAGAAGGCCTTCATGCTAGAGGTTGGAAATAACGGTCGCCATTCGACTAGAAGGGGCAGATTCAAGACAGAACTCGCCGTCATCATCAAGCCTCTACTGATGATCTCCACATATCACATCTTTAGGAGCGGCAGGAGTGGGTTAGTGATGAAGGCCAATCGTCGTCTTAGCATCGTCACCTTGATGGCATCGACACGGCGGCATGGTTAACATCCACCCAAACCCTAGCTTCGGACGAATGGACCCCACCACTAGAGGGCCAGGAAACCACCAGATCAAAGTAGTGGACACGGCCACCACTCCACCCTCCCTTGCCGCCATGGTTGGCCAAGGGGGAATGAGCAACAGCAACTAGCACCCCACGTCACAGCTCCTTCTCGCCTCCATGGTCAGCTAGGAGCAACACCACAGCAGCACCTCCATAGATCTGGAGACGGTCAACGACCATAACAACTTTATTGTTGAAGAAGGGCTCCACCTCACCCACCACAGCATCTAGCCCCGACCATCGGAGCACCAGAACGAGGGCCGAGAGAACAAGCGATCTCGAGATCCTGCCGGAAGGATCTAGAGCCTTCTTCTTGGCATAGTTCCAGACGAGAACACGAATTCTAGACATCTACTAACTTCTCCTAGACCGACTCCCACGTCTCCCATCCACCACCCCCGCTGGCAAAACTAGCGAGAGGGGCTTGGGCGAGCCTCCTCTCGGTGATTCCTTCTACGGCCTTTCACATTTGATTATCCAATTTAGTTGTTGATATGGGGTGGCCCGATCTTCTCAGCAAGCACTTGTCGATGATGATAATGGTGGATAGATAACTAGCATGTAGCTATGAACTCTCGTGCTCGAACCCTGATGCCAATGCAACAGCTCTTGAACCCTGTGGCATATTCACAACACCACGTTATTACGCACGTAGCCGTCGACCATGAACGGTAGTTTGCAATCTACTAATTCCAAATGGAACAATAGATCACATTCAATTGCAGTAGATAATTCGATCATAGGGTAATTCCAGAGGTTCTAAAAAGAAACAACTCCAAAATAGTTTTACCATGGTCTAAACCCTAACAATGGGGCGTCCCAGGGCTTATAAGGGCGGATGGGGCGACCAGAAACCGAAACTAAGACGCGTACGACTCAAATTGATGCATGCCGACTCGGACCAGATTCGGTTGGTGGGCGGATAGTCTGGTGGAATTGGGCTGGACATTCCGGTCTGGCTGGACACACTGGGTGGAGTCAGCCGGACAGTCCGGTCTAGCCAGAATCTTCAAAGTTTCCGGGTGGTGTCCGATTTGGTGTACTGATTGTCCGCACCAATTCTTCACTCAGGCAGGCAGGCGGGACAGTCCGGGTGGACTCGGCCGGACACTCCGGTTGCTGTAGAGTTTCTTGCCTCCGTCTTGATGATCTTGTCTTGCGCCTCCCTCCCGCTCCTCCCTCGCACATCCTTGGGCGATCATGTTGGGCTTCTCTTGTAGCCCTTCTCCTCCTTGCGCCATGCTTATTTCTCCAACGAACTTGATCATACATAAATGCATAGACTTAGGTAGTATAAAGTTCTCATCAATTAAAGTACCAGATTCATTTAGGAGTGAATTCACTTGTTGCTCAAGCAGCTTAGCACTAGCTCTTGTAATGGGTCCAATTCTAATCTCATTGGATTGATCCTTCCTTGCAACAGCTAGAACATCTTCAGTAGTAATTGGGGTAGGTGTAATTGTAGGGATGTCCTCATCATCTCCCCCTTCAAAAGGCGTCGACCTCGACGCTCCAAGGTCTTCTCCATCATATGGTGATAAATCAGCAACGTTGAATCTGTTGCTAACTCCACCAAATTTAGCAATAGGTATATCAATTGAGTGGGCATTATCATTAATCTTGACTAACACCTTGTAAGGACCAGCACCACGTGGCTTCAATTTTGATTGTCGGAGTAGTGGGAACTTATCCTTTCGCAGATGCACCCTTACCATGTCGCCAGGCTTGAACAAAACTTCCTCCCATGTTTGATTCCTTGCAGCAGCAATGTTCTTGCCTTTCTTCTCAATGGCCTCTCGAGTCTTCTCATGAATCTTCTTCACATATTATGCATGCTTGGATGCCTTCATATCAACTCTCTCATGTAATGGCAAAGGCAACAAATCAAGTGGCGTCAATGGATTGAAGCCATACACCACCTCAAAAGGACAAAGCTGAGTAGTCGAATGCACAACCCTGTTGTATGCAAACTCAACATGTGGCAAACACTCTTCCCACTCCCGCAAATTCTTATTTATCATAGTCCTTAGCAATTGTGACAATGTTCTGTTCAGCACCTCTGTTTGACCATCTGTTTGGGGATGGCATGTAGTACTGAACATCAGCTTTGTTCCCAGCTTCCCCCATAAGGTCTTCCAAAAGAAACTCATGAACTTCACATCACGGTTAGAAACAATCGTCTTGGGTACTCCATGTAATCTCACGATATCCCTAAAAAACAGGTTAGCAACATGTGACGCATCATTGCTTTTGTGGGAGGCAATAAAATGAGCCATCTTAGAGAACCTATCCACTACCACATATATAGAATCATGATCTCTCTATGTTTTAGGTAGACCTAGCACAAAATACATACTAATGTCTTCGCATGGTGTAGTCGGTGCAGAGAGAGGTGTATACAAACCATGAGGCTTCTATTTTGATTTGGACTTGTGGTATGTAATGCAACGACTCACAAATCTGTACACATCACACCTCATCTTGGGCCAATAAAAATGATCAGCTAGCATGAGCAATGTCTTCTTACGCCCAAAGTGACCCATCAAACCACCAGCATGTGATTCCTGCACTAAGAACAAACGCAATCACGATTCTGGAATACATAGTTTGTTAGCTATAAACAAATATCCATCATGTATATGATACTTATCCCATGCGTTTCTAAGAGCACACAAATGATATGGTTCAGCAAAATCATGGTCAGTTGTATAAAGTGCACAAATACTCTCTAATCCAGGAAATTTAACATCAAGATTTGTCAATAGCATGTTTTTCCTATACAAAGCATCAGCAACTACATTCTCCATCCCCTTCTTATACTAAATGATGTAAGGAAAAGATTCAATAAACTCAACCCACTTAGCAAATCTTCTATGCAAGCTTGATCGATCTTTCAAATACTTCAATGCTTCATCATCAGAATGTATGATAAATTATTTTGGCCACAAATAATGTTGCCAAACTTCAAGAACTCTGACAAGTGCATACAATTCTTTATCATAAATAGGATAAATCAATCTAGCACCAGCAAGTTTCTTAGAAAAATATGCTATAGGGCGACCCTCTTGCATCAAAACACCACCAATACCTATACCACTAGCATCACATTCAACTTCAAATTGCTTCGAAAAATCAGGCAATGCAAGTAATGGTGTAGAAGTAAGCCAACGTTTCAATGTATCAAATGCAATATCTTGGGATGTGCCCCACACAAATTGCACACCTTTGTGAGTCAATTCATTCAATGGTGTAGCACTAGTGCTAAAATCCTTCACAAAGCGCCTATAGAAACCAGCTAATCCATGGAAACTACGCACTTGACTAACATTCATGGGAATAGGAAAATTCTGAATTGATTCAATTTTAGATTGATCTACTTCTACCCCATGCTTAGATACAACATATCCCAGAAATAGGACCTTATCTATTGCAAATGTTCACTTCTCAAGATTAGCATACAATTTGTTACCATGCAACACTTGCAAAACTTGTCGAATATGGTTACAATGTTCAGTTTCATTATGGCTATAGATAAGTATATCATCAAAATAAACAACCACAAAGCATCCAATAAATTCTCTAAAAACATGATTCATTAATCTCATGAATGTACTAGGTTCATTAGTAAGTCCAAACGACATGACTAACCACTCATACAACCCAGATTTTGCTTTGAAAGTAGTTTTCCATTCATCCCCTTCTTTCATCCTAATTTGATGGTAACCACTACGCAAATCAATCTTAGAGAAAATAACGACACCACTCAATTCATATAGCATATCCTCTAAACGTGGAATAGGATGACAATATCGAATAGTGATGTTATTAATAGCTCTACAATCTACACACATGCGCCATGTACCATCTTTCTTAGGTACTAAAATAATAGGAACAACACAAGGGATAAGAGAAACGTGAATGTACCCTTTATCCAACAACGCCTATACTTGTTTCTGTATCTCCTTTGTTTCTTCAGGGTTGGTCATGTAGGGTGCACAGTTTGGTAATGTGGCACCAGGTATCAAGTCGATTTGATGCTCAATGCCTCGCAATGGAGGCAACCATGCGGGCACATCATCTAGAAACGCATCGCCAAAATCCTGCAAGACAGTAGATACACCAAGAGAAATAGGGGTCATGTCGTTAGAAACCAATACCTCGCCGTTATACATGAGCACAAGCGGCATGGCTGTAGGATCCTCACTAAACTCTCTCATATCTTCCTTGGTGGCTAATATCAAAAGATTAGGCACTCTGTCACTTTTCGTTATATCACTCTTTTCGGGCTCTATTACATCATGTACAGCTGCAACACTATCTCGCCTATCTATAGATTCATTCTTCAAGTTTACTTCTATCTTTTGATGAGACTCATTCACAATCTGTTGTGGTGTCATTGGCTGCATATTAATTTTCTTACCCTTGAATTCCATGTGATAGGTATTGGCACGGCCATTGTGTTGCACATGGCGATCATAAAGCGAAGGCTGGCCCAATAAGAGATGGCAAACAGTCATAGGAACCACATCAAAATCAATAGAATCCATGTATGGCCCTATTTCAAAATTCAAACGTACCATATGGTTTACCTTCATCTCACCATTGTCACTCAAACATTGTATGTAGTATGGCTTGGGATGAGGTAAATAAGTCAAATTCAGCTTGGCACATAACTCCTTGCTTGCAAGATTTCTGCAGCTACCTCCATCAATGATTACTTTGCAAGCTTTGTTAGGGCCAATGAGTGATTTTGTTTGGAACAAGTTGCAGCGCTGAGAATCAACAATAGGCTACACAATAAGGATATGAGGGGACACCACAATGGTTGGTGCACGCTCAGGGAAAGCATCCATATCTTCCTCGCTGTCATAACCATCACCACAAGTAGGATCAACTTCATCGCCACTCCCATAATCACCTTGTTCATTGACAAACAAAACCTTGCGGTTTGGACAATCTTGCTTGTAGTGTCCTCTACCTCCACAAGTATGGCACTCCACATCGCGAGTACGCGATGTTGACATATTAGAACCTGAGCTAGAAGCATGAGCATCGGGTTTCTTAGCATTAGAACCATAAGATGGTGTAGGAGCATGCTTCGATGAAGATGGAAAAGGTTGGGTAGTAGCCACTGTAGGTGGCGCCATAGGTGTTGGCGGTGTAGAACTGGCCGAAAAACGAGTGGTAGACGGAAACCTGGCATGTGCCTTAGCTTCTTTAGCTAGCTGTGATTCGGCCTCTCTAGCATGATGCAATAGTTCATTCATAGACTCGTACTTGTGATGACGAACAATGCTCTTGATTGGTAACTTCAAATTGTTGAGAAATCGATGCATGGTCATCTCAAGGGATTCACGAACTCTAGCACACTGCATAAGCATGTCCATCACCATGTAGTACTCATCAACTGACATGGTTCCTTGCCTCAATTGTGTCAACTTGTCAAAAACTGAACGCAAGTAGTTGGTGGGTACAAAATGGTCGTGCATGATGCGGTTCATCTCGCGCCAAGTCATCACAAGAAGGTTATTGTCATCCCTTCTATTATGCACAATAACATCCCACGAACACAAAGCATATCCATCAAATTCTGACGCTGCAAGCTTTACCTTCTTGTCTTCTGTATAATCATACAAATGCCAGAGCTTCTCGATCTTCAACTCCCATGTGAGGTAATCTTCAGGATCAAGTGAGCCATCAAACTTGGGAATTGAGAATTTCGGCTTGCCCAAACCATCATCCACAGCTTGGTTAGGGACACGTTGAGCACGCCCAATAGGAGCAAAATCGCGTGCATATGCAGGTGCAGCTTCAGGCGCAAGGGGAGTAGCACATCCCCTGCCAAGGTTTGGGGCAGCACCAGCAACACTTCCTACA
This sequence comes from Avena eriantha, assembly GCA_910589775.1. NCBI lineage: Eukaryota > Viridiplantae > Streptophyta > Magnoliopsida > Poales > Poaceae > Avena > Avena eriantha. Next base: position 414,041,708 of record OU342742.1, read on the forward strand.
TCATCGTCTTCAACAGCATCATCGGGTGGTTGTTGTTGTCTTTGCTCAAGTGTTACCGTCAAAGAATCAATAGAATGCTACGAAGTTGTGACATTGGCGTTGATAGTTGTCACTTATGTTTGTATTTTAGTGACTGCCTCTTCATTTTCTCCCAAAGCCACTTGCATGTCCTGAATATTCTTGTCAATGGCATCTGTTGTGTGAGTGAACACACGTGTCAAGTGGGATTTCAATGCTTCATATTCCCGCTAATCAACAAGATCATCATCCTTGTTTTTATGTGACACAACATCATCATCACTAAGAGATATGATTAGTAGGTTAGTGCAAAAATCAAAATCTGTTTGGTGGAAACACTCACAACTCACTCACAACTGACAAGAAAGCAAATCTCATCGTTCCAAAGTGAATAGAGATGCTTTACGAAAATGAAATCAAAGACTGATGGACTGATGTGATGAAGTGAATATCAAGGGTATGGAGAATGACCACAGGACACACAGGTTATTTATGGTGGAGCTCTAGGTATGGTATCCTAACTACATCGCAAAAAAGTGCTAGTGTTGATCGTACAAAAACCTAAGAAACACAACCGGCGGAGATAAACGTGGCAAAGCAACTTATGAAAAGGAATATTGCAATGCACAAGAGATACGCTAGTAAAATCTCAAATTAAACAGGCACAAGATTGCTCAATCTACAAGTGCTATGATCAACTAGGCCTCTAATAATGCACATTTTGATATCTCCTTTTGTCACGTTTGTACCTCTTTTCTCCTTTTTTTATACTGATTCTCTTTTCTTTTCTTTTTTTTTTGATTTTTCAACTATATGAGTCAATGCAAACACGAGTGCATCAACTTATAACAAAATTGGGCCGGATAGTCTAGATGATTCGCGCCGGAGACTCCGGTCTAGGAGGATAGTCCGGTGTATATATGCCGGATAGTCAGGTTTTGCCTGTCGAAAATTTATGCACTTCGAAACCCTAATGAGCAACCTTTCAGAGCAAAGCAACTAGTCTCGTGGGTACGTTCCTAGGCACGGATGTTGTGGATAGGTTATGTCTATGGTATGCAAACGAAGGTACGTTGTATGGAAGGGGCAAGCGATGAAAACTTGCAAAAAAGGGTGATGGTGGACTCGGCGGAAAAAACAAGATCAAACCCTAAACCTGGACACAAACTAAAACTAGACTTCTACGAGAAAAACCTGCAGATCGGATCTACGAGAAGACACGATCAACAACTAAAACTTGAAAAAATGCAATCTCGTCTATGGCAAATCTTTTTGTAAGGCTTTTTCTGTATAGGACTGGAAAATAACTAATCTATGGATGGATTTGTGGATGCTCACCGAGTAAATGAGGAAATGTGATACCAAGATGATATGGGGTGGCCCAATCTTCTCAGCAAGCACATGTCGATGATGATAATGGTGGATAGATAGCATTTAGCTATGAACTCTCCCGCTCGAACCCTGATGCCAATGCAACAACTCTTGAACCCTGGGATATTCACAACACCATGCTCTTGCGCACGTAGCCGTCGACCACGAACGGTAGTTGGCAATCTACTAATTCCCAATGAAACAACAGATCACACTCAATTGCAGTAGATAATTCGATCACAGGGTAATTCCAGAGGTTCTAAAAAACAACTCCAAAACAGTTTTAACATGGTCTAAACCCTAATTATGGGGCGTCCCAGGGTTTATAAGGGCGGCTAGGGCGGCCAGAAACCGAAACATTCCGGTCGGCGGGCAAACAGTCTGGTGGAATTGGGCCGGACATTCTGGTCTAGACGGACACTCCGGGTGGAGTCAGCTGGACACTCCGGTCTAGCCGGAATCTTCAAAGTTTCCGGGTGGTGTCCGGGTAGTGTCCGATTTGGTGTACTGATTGTCTGCACCAATTCTTCTCTCGGGCAGGCCGGAGTCCGGGTGGACTCGGTCGGACACTCCGGTTGCTACAGAGTTTCTTGCCTCTATCTTGATGATCTTCTCTTGCGCCTTCCTCCCGCTCCTCGCTCGCGCATCCTTGGGCGATCATCATGATGGGCTTCTCTTGTAGCCCTTCTCCTCCTCGCGACATGCTTATTTCTCCAACGAACCTGATCATACATAAATGCATAGACTTAGATAGTATATTGTTCTCATCAAATAAAGTACCAGATTCGTTTAGGTGTGAATTCACCTGTTATAAGTAGCTTAGCACGAGCTCTTGTAATGGGTCCAATTCTAATCTCATTGGACTGATCCTTCCTTGCAACAGTTGGAACATCTTCAGTAGTAATTAGGGTAGGTGTAATTGTAGGGATGTCCTCATCAGTTGTGTTATGGTGGAATTTCTTACATTTTTCACATGTGTTGGTTCCATTGGTTTGCTCCAGTAAAAGTAATTCTACTTTGAAGCCTTGATGAAGATGCATGTTTTGTCAGGCTCTTGTTGAGCCTGGCCTGGAAGGTTTTGTTACATCCTTACAGCAAGAACATGTATATTTGATTCTTGAATGAGATAGGAACAATGAGGAAAAGATGCATAGCTACTCAAAGATATCTAGAAATATGTCATATTGAAGTTCTGTCCTTTTTTGTTTCGTTTTTCTATTACTTGAGTGGGCTTATCTCGTATCATCCTTAGCCCACGGACCTACTTGCAGGTTGAACTTACGCTGGTAATGTGAATCTAGAGAAAAAGGGAAAAGCTAATGAAGAGTGTTAGAATTATTGTCTAAGGGTATACATGAGTAATTGGCCGTAGTAGAGATTTTGCTCTATTCCCGATTATCCTCATGACAAATGGTATTTACATATTGATATTGATCTCGGCTGGCTGGACAAAAGGATTGGCAAGCATACGACTCCCTTTGAGTTGAGAAAACTACTAGATGAATGATTGATTTCATTGATACCGGAGTTTCTTCTTTAGCTCTAAATAAATACAAATCACTTTGATCGACAAGGTTCTAATATAGCCAGAGGGTTACTCATAATTAGGTATGGAACTTTGTGAATTACAGAGAAAAGAATAGAGACATGGGAGTATTTTATTTGAGATAACATATATTCTCGGAATTTCCTCTAACATATAATGTTACAATATACTCTCTCTGTTTTATAATATAAGATGTTTTAGCTTTTGTGAAATGAATGCACTAGACCTCTTTTAGTGTGTAAGTTTACTCCGAACCTAGACAAAAAGCTAAAACATCTTGTATTTTAAAACGGAGGGTGTACAAATTATATAAACCTGAATGTACTATTTTTTTTTTCATACCTACCTTGCACACCCCTTTTTTTTTGCGGAATACGTTGCATACACTTTCAGGAATAGTAACTTGTTTTTACCCACGCACTAGGACAGAAAGTATTTCTGATCATAAGAGTTAGTTTACTGATAATACTAAGAAAAAATACCATTTAGGTTAATGAGATTATTTGTCGTAGTAGTGTTTTTCTTCATAGCAACACACGGACATTTAGCTAGTTATGACATTTAGCTAGTTATGCTTAAATGGGAAATTCGTCAAAAGTAGTCCATGTCACAGCTAAAATAGCCAACTGATCGATCCAGCCGAAGAAATCAAATTTCCGTTGGCACATCCACGAAATCTCCGCTAACTCAGTCCACGCACGCAAGCTAATCTATCTACCTATTCTAAGAACCCACTAGTTGACCAAGACCAACTTTTTTTTAGCTTCTCAGACACATTTTGGGCCCGGAATCTCAGAAATCCAAAAGAAGGGGTTCGATTCTTTACAGCTTATATCCACCGGGAATCTTGATTCGTTCGTAAACTGAGAATCAGGTCGGACCCCGATTCTAAACTGATTCCCGTGATGAAACGAAAGGTTATCTATCTGTAGACATGTGGTTGCGACTTATTTAGAGAGAAATACCGCGGGCCAGGATTAGGAGGAAAGAAAAAGAAAAAGAAGCAACACGAACATCGCGCTGACCCATTCATCCCGCACCGCACGCGCACGCGCACGGCCCCCATCGAAAGCGAGCTAGGGTTAACTCGCTGGGCCTCCGCCGCCAGTGCCCGTCACTGCTTCAGCTGCACCCTCTCCTCGCCCGACGCCTCCGCCCCGACCCTATCCTCGCCCGCCGCCGCCGTCCCGACCCTCTCCTCGCTCACCTTCGCGTAAGACCCTCTCCTCGCCCCGACACCGCTGCCCTGACCCTCTCCTCGCCCAGACGCCGTCGCCCCAACCCTCTCCTCGCCCACCTTCGACGGGAGACCCGCTCCTGGCTCGTGGCTGCGCTGACAGACTCCCTGCGCTGCCGTCCACCCGTCGCAGGCCGACCTCGCCATGGCTTCCTCTCAGCCGCTGCCGCAGGTAGCAAGTCCCTGTTTTTGGTTTTTTTCAGTGTAGTTCAGTCTTAGTGCGTTCATTTATCGACGTGAGCATAAGCAAATGAATTTCCAAGTAGTTTCAATGTAGTTCAGTGTAGTTCATTTACAAGACCTCACCATATTGTTGGTTTCAGCATAGTGTAATTCCAGATTTGTGTTGTTTCATTGTAATTCTAGACCTCGCCATATTTGTTTGAGGAGTATTGTAATTGTAATTGTAATTGTAATTGTTGAATCACTAAAAAATCCTGTTATTTGATTTTGGCAAGCGTATGGTATCATCTCATTTGTCTTTTTTAACCTTCTGTAATCATTTCTATCTCATTTGTATCAATAACTAGCATACAAATAAAATTCGGGAGCGTTACGTATATTTCACCACTCAACCCATCAAACAAGCCAAATGTCTAGAAGATAAAATGAATCGAGGGCAGCAGATTCTATAAGCTTCTTCCCACCACAGACTCCACACACTCTCTCAAAATCCAGCTTCTCAAGAATCATAAGCTAAAAAGAAGTCGGCCTAAGTGGACCACGAAACAAAACAAACTGCAAATTGACTCCTAAAACCAGCTAATTCCTAAGTAAAACAGAACCAAATGGCCGCAGCAACCGCGCATCCGAACGCCCACCTGGTTGATTGATTCCTTCAAGAGACAGAACCGCAAACACTCATTTAGATACATACAGCTTGCAGCACAGTGACTGCCATAGTCAAGAAAAAAAAAGGATGAACAGATGGAGAAAAGAGAGGAGAAAAAAGCATGTATATGTAGTATATCCATCTTTACAAATCAGCCATGATCACCGGGCATCAAAAGGAAATATAACAATATAACAGCAACAGGAAACTTTTCTTATTGCAACTCCATCGGTCTGCTCTTTTTTCTGCCTCTTGGCTGCTGGTGGTGGTGGTGGTGGTGCTATATAGTAGCTAGGACCAGCCGTAGACGATGTGCAGGTAGCGGTCCTCGTTCCACCTGATGCTCTTGCGGAAGGAGCCATTCACCTTTCCCTCCACCATGTACGCCTTGTACGGTCGCGGGACAATTGATGATAACCCCTCCAGTTGGTGATTATGTTTATCATAACCCCATGCGCTGTCTATGACATGTGGGCCAGTACACCGCCACGCACCGCTTCCGCTCCATGTCCGGGTCGCCCAGCGCCAGCCACCGCCGCTTCGACTTGCTCCTCTTCAGCTCCCCCTCTTCCACCACAGTCGACACGGGTCCTGCCCTGGCGCCGTACTGGTACTGGTACTGGTACGATGAAGCCCCTCCGCCGCCATAGGACAGGTACCGGAAGTCCGGCTGCGCGCCGCCGGCGTAGGGCTCGATCTGCATGCACCCGCCGGCGTACGACTTGGAGCGGTACCCACCGTCCATACCAAAAGGCAGCGGCGGGAGCAGGTGGGGAATTCTCCCTCCTCCTCGCGATAGTTTCTTTGGTGACGAGGCGGGGAAGAGTAGTATGAGCAGGATCGATCAAACAACAGAGGTAGTAGAGGAGAAAGCGCACGGGTTTTGGTTATTTGGGAATTTGTGGCTGGACGGACGGAAGTTGGGAAAAAGGAAATACCAGTGCGGAATCGCGGTTTTGTCAACTGCTGTAGTGGAATACTTGGATTGATGGAATTATTAGCATGCTCAGTGGATCAACGTTTACCTAGACGCTTATTTCTGGGCGCCGGCTGTGGTTCGCCAACCTGGACCACAACAACTCTTGATTTCTGGGCGCCGGCTAGACCTCTGGGAAAACCATAATTTTCTTTACTAACGGTGTACCTCTTGCAGAAATGACCGTCATGGTTTGCCCCCATCTAAGGTTGCCAATCTCTCCTTGCTCACTACCGCTTTTATGCCATGGGGTTTGCCACCACTATAATTGTGGTGGGCGCCTGCTTCATCTTAGCTACGCCGCCTCTAGCCCTCTACATCACGGTTTCTTCTCCATGACCGACTCTCCCTTTTCTCGCCTGGCGTGACTCACATGGCTGCCAGTACGTTCTTGCAAGATAGGACGTCGGAGGCTGAGCCCGTGTTCACGACTACTTTGTCGATCGGGGCCTAGAAATGGGTGCTGGTGTGGTCTATGAAAAGCGACATATTATTAACAATGGCTCGAGGATGAGGGAGCAAAGAAAGGAGGCTAAGGTAGGATGGCCACCGCTGCCGCTTGTGGTCTACTCATGACTCCTTATGTATTGCATGAGGATGAGGGAGCAAAGAAAGGAGGCTAAGGTAGGATGGCCACTGCTGCCGCTTGTGGTCTACTCATGACTCCTTATGTATTGCATGAGGATGAGGGAGCAAAGAAAGGAGGCTAAGGTAGGATGGCCACCGCTGCCGCTTGTGGTCTACTCATGACTCCTTATGTATTGCATGAGGATGAGGGAGCAAAGAAAGGAGGCTAAGGTAGAATAGCTAGCATCATTTGCTAGGGAAAGCACCGTCCAGCTTATGCTATTCTAGATCCTTATGTATTGCATGAGGTTCCAACTCTAGCAAGAAGGCCTACGAGTTATAAGATAAAGTGGTAGCTATCTACACGGTATCAGAGAATCGTTATTCACCTAAGCTTCTAGAAGAATTATTTTGGATAAGTTGTCTGAACACAAAGTTTTTTTTAGCTTGGAAGCATAAATCAACCCTTGATAATATCAGGGTAACAAAGTGTAGATAACCCATTTTACAGGTGTTATGCCCGAGAGCAATGCATCAAAACACACATGTTAATCCTCCACGTTGATCACACAATGCTAAACGTTCTGAATGTTGAAGTATGATCCAAATTCTATTAAGGAGGCTAACTTCTGACAGAGCAGAGCGAGACCCGTCGCCAAAGGCTTGGGCCGAAGCAGTACGGATCATTGATGACCTAGGTTACCACCGGTATATAAACCTCTTATAAGCAGTCGGCTAGGATAAGCTACATCTGTGAAAATCCCCGGTGTTGTGTAAACACTCCCCGTTATGGTGAAGTTTCGCTAGCTGGCACTCGTGGTGTTTTCCTCTCTTTGTTGGAGAGGTTTTTCCATGTTAAATCTGTGTCCCCCTTGCTGCGGTTTTTTTGTTCTTCGTTATTTACTTGTCGCAAAGCTAAAAAGTGGTATCAGAGCCCCAGGTTCTAATCTAGGGTTTGTGATATGCCGTTATTGAAGTTCAATCTACCGCAGCTGGACTACACAACAAGATTCTCTTTGTGGCATGTGAAGATGTGGGTGATTCTCGCCCAAACTTCTGATCTGGATGAAGCGCTGGATGGATTTGATGGAAAGGATGATAAGGGCTGGTCCGACGATGAGAGTGGAAGGACCATAAGGATTTGTCTTTAATTCAACTTCATCCGTCCAATAATATTTTGTAGGAAGTGTTGGCCGAGAAATTTGTTGCTGCCATTTGGGCAAAACTAGAATCAATCTGCATGTCAAAGGATCTAACCAGTAAGATGCATGTGAAGATGAAGTTGTTCTTACATAGGATGCAAGAAGGTGGATCGGTAATGAATTACTTATTAATTTTAAGAGAGATCATTTCTCATTTGTAACCTATGGAGGTAACTTATGATGATGAGGATCTAGATCTCTTACTCTTATGTTCACTGCCTAGTTCTTATGCACACTTCCATGAAACAATATTGTTGAGCCGTGATGAACTAACCCTGGATGAAGTACAAGAGGCCCTCAAACAGAGGGAAAAGTTGAAAACTATGGTGTAGGCAGAAGGGTCGTCATCCAAGGCTAAAGCTCTATAGGTTCATGGAAGGACCGATCAGAGATTTAACAACTACAAAAATCGAGATAAGAGCAAGGACGGTAAAGGTCGTTCGAAGACCAAGGGAAAGGACATGTTCTGCAGGTACTGTAAGAAATCTAATCATGTTATTAATGATTGTTGGAAGCTACATAATAAGGAGAAAAGGAACGGAACTTACCAACCGAAAGATAAGTCTGAAGGTGCTAGTAAGGCTGCTGTTGTTTCTGGTAATAATTCTGACGGTGAATGCTTAGCCGTTTTGCTGCTTGTGCTTCTCGTAATGATGAATGGATACTTGATACTGCATGTTCATTTTATATTTGCTCTAATAAAGAATAGTTCAGTTCATATAAGTCTGTCCAGACTGGATATTTTGTATCTGTGGGGAGTGACAACCCATGCCATATTATCGGAGTTGGATCTGTTAAGATCAAGACACATGATGGCATGCCGCGTACGTTGATTGAGGTGAAGCACATAACAAGCATGGCCAGAAATCTAATCTCACTGAGTACCATGGATGTTGATAAATACAAGTATGCAGGTGGGCGTAGATTGTTGAAGGTATCAAAAGGTTCTCTTATTCACATGATATGTGATATGAATTCTGCTAAGTTATATGTCCTTAGAGGTAGCACTTTTCCTGGTATTGCTGCTGCTATTACTTCTAATGATTCTGATGAATGTGTTAAAACAAATATGTGGCGTATGCGTCTTGGTCATATGAGTGAACATGGCATGGCAGAGTTAGTAAAGAGAGAGCTGATTGATGGTTGCAAGTTGAGTAAGTTTGAGTTCTATGAGCACCCCATTTTTGGTAAGCATAAGAGAGTTAAATTCAATGCTTCCATTCATACCACCAAAGGCATTTTAGATTATATGCATGCTGATTTATGAGGACCTTCCCGTAAGACATCTATTGGTGGTGCTAATTACATGCTTACTATTATTGATGACTACTCAAGAAAAGTCTATTGATGTTAATAAAACGAGGCATAACATAGTTCCACCATCTCGTTTAATTGAAGAGTGTAATCTTGCTCATTATGATTTGAGTTGTGCTGAATAGGTGGAGCATGATACTGAACCTGCTACATATAATGAAGCCATTACATCCGTTGACCGCGAGAAGTGGGTTTCTGCTATGCAAGAAGAGATGCAGTCGATTGAAAAGAATGACAAATGGGATGTCGTGTGTTTTCCAACAAAAAGAAGGTCATCCGCTATAAGTGGATATACAAGAAGAAGGAAGGTTTGTCTCCTAATGAGCCTCCAAGGTTTAAGGCAAGGTGATGGCCCAAAATATATCGAGCTCGTTGGGGAACCCCAAGAGGAAGGTATGATGAGCACAGCAGCAAGTTTTCCCTCAGTTATGAAACCAAGGTTATCAAACCAGTAGGAGCAAGGAAACACCTCCAAGGTGTTGTTTCCAACTTGGAATCCTGCACAACACAACTACAGAACTTTTCCCCCAACTTACAGTAAGGTTGTCAATCTCACCGGTTTTGCTGAAAACAAAGGATTAAACGTATCATGTGGAAGAAAGTAAAAGCTTGCGGAAAGTAAACAGAAAACAGTAAACAGTTGTAGATTGATTGTAAAAGAAAGGACCGGGGTCCATAGTTCACTAGTGGTGATTCTCCTTAAGATAGATAACATGTTGGGTTAACAAATTACAGCGGGGCAATTGACAAACATCGAGAAAGCATACATGCATATACTAATCATCTTGACTCATTTGATATTTGGTTGGGCATTACAACATTATACATAGAATGCAATCCAACTGCATCTATGACTAATAATCTACCTTCAGGTTATCATCCGAACCTCCTCCAGTATTAAGTTGTAAGCAACGGATAATTGCATTACGCATTGCGTGTAAAGTAAACAATATGATTGTTCTATGAACAAAGGATTGATGTTTTCTCCCTAGTAGCAACAACACATCTAGTACCTTAGAGATTTCGGTCACTTCCCTAGATTACTAGAGGCATGAACCCACTATCGAGCATAAATACTCCCTCTTGGAGTTGGTAGCATCTACTTGGCCAAGATAGTTACTAACAACGGAAAGCATGCAAGATCACAAATAAAAAAGAAATGATAGAATCAATAATCAATCTGAAATAGCATCTCAATATCCATCGGATCCCCTCAAACACAACATGTAGGATTACAAATAGATGATCTTGATCATGAACGGAGCTCACAAGATCTAAACATGATAGCACAAAGGAGGAGAACCAACCATCTAGCTACTACATGGACCCGTAGTCCAAGGATGAACTACTCACGCATCACACCGGAGGCTTGCATGGTGATGAAGAAGGCCTCCAGGGTGAATTCTCCCCTCTGGCAGGGTGTCGGGAAGAGCTTCAGATCCGTCTCAAACTAGGGATGGAGATGACGGCGGCTACAAACTCTTTCGTGGAATTTTGATCGGGTCCTTAGGGTTTCTGTATCGGAGGCATCTTATAGTCGGAAGGGGAGGCCAAGGGGGTGCCCTAGGCGGCCACACCACCCCTGGCGCAGGCCTGGCCTGGCCACGCGGCCAGGTGGTGTGGAGGACCTTTGGCCCCTCTCCGTCTCGTATTCTAGCTCCGTCTCCCCCTCGGTAAAATATTGACTTTGGCTTTTGACACGTCCAATTCCGAGAATATTCATTTTCTGACTTTCCTGGAACCAAAAACAGTAGAAAACAGGCAGCTGGCACTGTGGCATCTTGTTAATAGGTTAGTCCAAGAAAGTGTATAAAAATACTCCAAAGTTGGAACAAAACATAACAAAGTAGATAAAAACCAAGCATGGAACATCAAAAATTATATATACGTTATCAACGTATCACAAGGTTAGTAGCAAAAGATTTCCGCCAGATTCCAGGTATAGACTATAATGATGTTTTATCTCCGGTTGTGAAGCATAGTTCTATTCATTCTTTCTTTGGTATTGTTGCTATGCATGATCTTGAGCTTGAGCAACTAGATGTAAAGACTGTTTTTTCCGCATGGTGAACTCGACTCACCTGAAGGGTTCATGGTTCCTAGAAAAGAGGATTTTGTGTGCAAATTGAAGATGTCTCTTTATGGTTTGAAGCAATCTTCAAGATAGTGGTACAAAAGATTTGATTCATTTATGATCTCACAAGATTTCAAGAGGTCTTAATTTGATAGCTGCGTTTATATAAAATTTGTTAATGGATCACCTATATACTAGATGTTATATGTTGATGATATGTTAATTGCTTCCAAGAGCATGAAAGAAATCACTACTTTGAAGGAACACCTAAGTAGTGACTTTGAGTCTCTAAAAAAGTAGTGAATTTGAGATGAAAGATCTTGGTGCTGCTAAGAAAATCCTTGGTACGGAAATTAAATGGGATAAAATATCTAGGTTGCTATTTCTTAGTCAACAAAGTTACGTTGAGAAAGTTCTCCAACGTTTTAATATGCATGATGCAAAGTCTGTTAGTACTCATGTTGCTCCTCATTTCAAATTGTCAGCATTGCAATGTCCTAGTTCTGATGAAGATATTGAGTACATGTCACGAGTTCCTTATTCTAGTGCTGTTGATTTCTTGATGTATGCTATGGTTTATTATCGCCCTGATTTATAATATTCTATGAGTTTGGTGAGTCGTTACATGGTGTTGGGGGGATACCCCCGGATAGGGTCACGCCGGGGTATAAAGGCCGAGTTAGCCGAGGTACGGCAAGGCTAAAGCGAATGTTGGCCGAGTCGCCTCAAGGCAGGCTGAATCTCGCGATAACCCGGACCAGGGGATGTCCACCTAACTGGGTCTCAACCGACTTAAGCCGTAAGTTGGATGGATGAATCTAGCTTGTATGCAGGAATAGGTGTGGCCGGATCAACTACGATCCGGGTCATGTCAAGCTTCTAGGAGAAGGAAGGTATCTCGCTGGTCAAAAGTAGCCCCGGTACACACGGCATGAGCGAAGCGGACAGAGGCAGGACCACCGAGGCGTGGCCGACGGAGGTGACGACGCCAATATCGGTTGACGCAAGCGCCGCAGAGGCTCACGTAGCCTCTGCATAGCTGACGCGGGGATAAGCGACCCGGTCGGCTTACTATTTTAGGAGGAAGCATATTCCCTGGAATATGCCTCCACGTATGCCCTAAGTAGAGACCTAGCCACCCCTATATAAGGAGGGCTAGGGCCTCTGTAGAAGGGGTTGGTCTTGAACGGGTTGAGTGTTACTAGGTTGATATCTATTGGCTAGTTTTTACTTGGTTCCTGAGGGCTATCTAGCGGTGAGAGTAAGAGAGTTCCTTCTTCCTCCTCTCTCCAATACAGCTCTAGGAGCACTTGTAAACCTTGGAAGTGAATCAAATATAAACCTTTTGTGCGTGGAATCACCTCACTATCCCTCCCTGGATTCCCCTAGTGCATTTAGTCCCCACCATTAGCCTATCCATGGCATCTGCCGTGACACCACCACGACAGTTGGCGCCCACCGTGGGGCTAGCGGCGCTAGCAGGGGTCAAGATCCGGACGGGAAACCTCATCGGCACCGACGAATGCATCATCTCCGGGCTCGTTCAGCGCTTTGGAGCGCTGGACTTTGTCAGCGACAACGCTGGCTGCTTCGGCACGTGCCCACTTCCATGCAACGGCCTCTTCGTCAAGATCGGCGCGCACAAGGTCTACGTTGCTGTCGTTGTGTCGTGCGTTCATCCACGGCACGTCGTCGAGGCAGGGGAGCCACCCCTTAGCGTGGTTCATGGGGTGCGTTTCACTCGCTCCCCGGACCGTGCTGAAGTAATGATGACCACACCAGATCCGGAGGTAACGCCTAAGGCACCGAGGAAAGGTAGAGGTCCTCCAGTAGAGAGGCCTAAGAATGTGCTGGGGAAGCGATGGATAGCTTGGCAAACCCTGTAGTAGCAGCAGTAGATCCGGTCAGGCGCATGCCGAGCTAGAGGAAACTAGGCAAAAAATACTAGAGGGTGTGAAAAAGATAGCCGCGGCTCAGCAGTCGTTGAACATAACGCTGCGTGAGTACGCAAATGCAAATAAAGTTGATGCTGTAAAAGTGAAGGGGAGAAACCTCATAAGCGAAATGAACGAAGAGGGAGACACTAGGATTGAGGAGTGAGAGAACTGTTTGTCCGTGGGGCTGCCGAGGTATAGTACCCCGGCTAAGAACCTCAGAGCAGCGGATGCAGCTGCGTCCGAGTTAGAGGGTCTAACGGGTGAAGCCCATCAGAGACAACAAGATAGGATCAATGAGTTGGTTCGGATCACGAACAGGCAAAATGAGGAGTTGCTCAGGGCTAACCCGGAGAGAGCTGGGGCCTCCAAGATCGTTCATTCGGCGGTGGGTAACCCGGAGAAATCCGCTGGAGCCGCATCGTCTCCTCATGGAGGTCCTAGGAGAGAAGAGGTAGTAACCTCGGCCAAAAGAAACAAACAGATCGTCCTATATGACCCGACAAGGGCAGGGAAAGGAAAAGATGTACAGATAAATGACGATCGACGAAGTGTGAGTCGAGGTGAAGCTGGCCGAGGTAACTGCGACCAAGGCAATGCCGGTCAAGGAAACACTGTAAATGGCAATGCCGGACAGCGTAACTCGGCAGGACAACCGCAACAGCGGAATATACCGAGGCAAGAGCAAAGTGTCAGCCGAGGTATACAATAGAGAGGTGCTCCACGAGAGCAAGACCGATATAACGATGGAGATTCGGAAATGGTGAACGCAGGATACCCAAGGCCGGACTATCATGTGATAGGGTCAAGATTGGGAAGCAGGGATTTGATGCCTGATGATGCTAGGTTAAAACTGGATAGACTGTATAGGTCGGAACAGATTGAATGTCAGGGTCCACCAAGTCCCGCGTGTTTTGGGCCCCGGATCATGAAGGAGGCACCGGTACCTAACTTCCAGTTACCTAGAGGCACGAAGACGTATGACGGTTGTACTAAGCCAGAAGATTGGTTGATAAACTATGCTATAGCTGTGAAAATTGCTACAGGAAACTTGAGATGGGCTGTGAGATACGTACCCCAGATGTTGGAGGGGCCAGCAAGGGTATGGCTAAACAATTTTCCGCCCGAAAGTATTAACTGTTGGATCGATTTTGAGAAAATGTTTATCTGCAATTTCTCAAGTACGTATCAGAGGCCAAATAGGCCACAGACCCTAGCTATGTGTAAGCAGAGACCGAACGAGACGGATCGGGAGTTCTTAACCCGGTGGTGTACCGTGAGAAACTCGTGTGAGGGTGTGATAGAGTCACAGGCCATAGCATGGTTTGCGCAGGGATGAAGATATGCAAGCGAGTTGTGGCAGAAGTTGCAAAGGAAAATGCCAACTACATTGGCAGAGATGATCCGAATTGCTGATTCATATGCTTTGGGTGATCCGACTCAACCCAGGCTAGTGTCAAATGAGGAGTACTACCAGAGAGATGGAGCCGGATCATCCCGGAAGAATGATTACAGAGGTAAAAGAAGAGATGACAGACCAGATCACTGGTACAGTTGTCAACAAGTTGCAGTTGTGAATCAAGATCAGCCCGGAGCAGGAGGCAATCAACGTAAAAAAACTGGAGGGGGACAATGGACACCAAGAAATGATGGCAAGAAAACTTGGACGCCGGAGCAGAAGAAAAACTGGAAAGAAAAGAAGGACCGTCCGAGGTACACTTATGAGTCGATGTTGGATCAGCCGTGTAAATTTCACACGCCAAATCCAAATAACCCAGCGGGTCATACAACGAGGCAATGCGAGTGGATGCGTAAGATAGAACAAGGTGGTTCGAGGAATGCTCAGGCACCTCAGAGCGATCAACCTCGGCAGGAGTTACCCCGGCAGAAATTGCTCTCCGGAGCAAACACGCAATAGCTAATGTTGCCTCCCCCTCCGCCGAGGTATGATAACCATGAGACAAGGGATGCAGTGCATCAAGTAGAAAACCAGCATCAGCTGGATCAGAGGTACCCCGGAAATTAGGGGAGGAATGAGTATAGAGAGCATCATCAGAGTTACTGCGTGTTTACCACTGAGGAAACAGACAGAAAGAGCTTGCAGCGCCGACATATGGAGGTGAATGCGGTAATGCCAGCTGTGACAAGGTATATGCCTTGGTCGCACGAGGAAATCACATGGAGCATTAAAGATCATCCCAAGCTTATGCCAAGTCCTGGTTCGTATGCGTTAGTGCTGGATCCGACATTCATTGGGCCTAACATCAATGTAAGGTTCTCCAAGGTACTGATTGACAATGGCAGTAGCATTAACATCATGTATACGGATACAATGCGCAAGTTGGGTATCTCGGAGAACATGCTCCAAGCTACAAGGACAACTTTCCATGGTTTTGTGTGTGGCATCTCTTGTGAGCCAATAGGCAAAGTCCGGGTTGACGTATTGTTCGGCACGAGAGATAACTGCCGAACTGAGAATTTGGAGTTTGAAGTGGTGAACTTGGAAAGTGCGTATGACGCGTTACTCGGAAGACCAGCACTGAAAAAGCTCATGGCAAGCTGCTACATCAGTTATCTGAAGATGAAGTTGCCCGGGCCAAATGGAGTGATTACCATTGCTGGAGATTTCCGATGTTCCATTGAGTGTGCGTCAGCCGGGTCTAACCTAGCCGAGTCACTCGTGATTGCACAAGAGAAAAGAAAAATCCAAGAGGTGGCGACATTGGCTCAGTCCGTGTAGCAGTATATGCCGGCACTGAGTAAACCGCATGGAAGTGTCTCATTCCAAGCCACGAAAGATACCAAGAAGGTGCCTGTTGATGATATGTTCCCAGAGCGCACCGTAACAATTGGTGCCGGGTTAGATGACAAATAGGAAAGTGAGCTCGTCAACTTCCTCCGTGAGAATTGGGACATTTTTGCTTGGTCCACACATGACTTGCAAGGTGTTCCGAGGGAGTTGGTCGAGCACTCTTTGAATGTGAGACCCAGAGCAAAGCCGGTGAAGCAACCTCTCCGCCGCTTCGCCGAAGATAGGAGGAAAGTCATCGGAGATGAGATAGCTCAGTTGTTGGCTGCAGGATTTATCATGGAAGTTCTTTACCTGGATTGGCTATCTAATCCGGTGCTGGTGGAGAAGAAAAAGGATGATCCGAATGTGGCAGTGGTTTGGCGTATGTGTATCTATTACACGAACCTGAACAAGGCGTGTCCAAAAGATCCATTTCCACTGCCAAGAATAGATCAGGTCATAGACTCAACTGCTGGATGTGAACTGTTGTCATTCATTGATGCATATTCTGGTTTCCACCAGATACCTCTGAATCCGGATGATCAAATAAAAACTGCATTTATCACCCCGTATAGGGCTTATTGCTATCGCACCATGCCGTTTGGTTTACGTAATGCAGGAGCAACGTACCAACGATGTATGAAGAAATGTTTGCACGACCAAATAGGTCAAAATGTACAAGTGTATGTGGATGATGTGGCTATCAAGACCAAGGAAAGCAGGACGCTCCTTGACGATATCAGGCAGACGTTCTCGAACTTAAGAAGGTTCCGGATGAAGCTTAACCGGGAGAAATGTACCTTCGGTGTCTCGGCTAGAAAGTTACTCAGTTTTCTTGTCTCTAGCCGAGGTATCAAAGTCAATCCAACTAAAATCCGGGCCATTGAGCGAATGGAACTGCCGAAGTGTCTTAACGATGTCCAGAAGTTCACTGGTTGCCTGGCATCGTTAAGTCGGTTTGTGTGTCGGTTGGGAGAAAAGGCATTGCCTCTCTATCAACTCATGAAAAAGTCGGATAAGTTCGTTTGGACGCCACAGGCCAATGAAGCCTTTGCTCACTTAAACAAGATGTTAGCCACTGCACCAGTGTTAGCCTCTCCACTATCAAAGGAGCCAATGTTGCTCTATATAGCCGCAACCAACCAAGTTGTAAGTGCAGTAATTGTGGTAGAGCGCGACGAAGAGGGTAAGTCTGTGCAAAGGCTAGTGTATTATCTGAGCGAGGTGTTGTCTACCTCAAAGCAGAACTACCCACACTATCAGAAAGTGGCATATGGTGTGTATATGGCAGCTAATAAGTTGAAGCATTACTTTGAGGAGCATCCCATCAAGGTAATATGTGAGGCTCCCATATTCGGGATAATGAGTAACAAGGATGCGAGTGGTAGGACTGCAAAATGGGCAATTGAACTAGCTCCCTATGCACCACAGTATGACAGAAGGGAAGCAATCAAGTCTCGGGCTGTGGCCGACTTTTTTGTGGACTGGGCCAAGGTACAATACGAACCACCGCTACCAGATCCGAATTACTGGAGGATGCACTTTGACGGGTCAAAAACAAAAACTGGGCTAGACGCCGGAATTGTACTTACCTCTCCAAAGAATGTGCTACAGATCCATTTCACGGCATCAAACAATGTCACTAAGTATGAAGCACTTGTGCATGGGCTCAAAGTGGCAAAAGAAATTGGGATACGTCGGATCCTATGCTTTGGCGACTCATATTTGGTAGTACAGCAAGTGTCGGGACTGTGAGACACCCATGATCCAAACATGGCGCTGTACAGATTTCATGTGTAGAAGATATTTGGTTACTTTGAGGGATGTGAATTTCACCATGTACCCCAGGTGGAAAATGAGGCTGCCGACGTACTGTCGAAGCTTGGATCAACCCGACAAGCAATTCCACTGGGGTAGCATTAGAACACCTCAGAATACCGTCTATCAGGCCGTCCCCAGAAACCGACTCAATTTACGTCCCGGAGGATACAGAATCCGGAGCTAGGCCCATGGACATTGACGTGGGAGATGGTGCGCAAAACCCGGGGACTGCCTCGGCAAACCCAGGGACTGCTTCGCAAGACCCAGGCACTGCTCAGCGGGATCCGGTTGAAGTTATGCCGGTGGATCAGATGGAAATTGATGAGGATGTGTTCCCTGTGCGAGCAATACCAGCTTGGGCACTGCCTATATTTCGATTCCTCAAAGATGGAACGTTACCCACTGAGGAGGTGCTATCCAGGCAAACTCAGAGGAGAGCAAAGGCATACACAATCATCAATTCGAGCTATACAAAAGGAGTGTGACCAATGTCCTCCAGCGATGCGTTGACCCGGAAGAAGGGCTTGACATCCTCCGAGATATTCATCAAGGGGAGTGCGGGCATCATGCCTCGTCCCGAGCCTTGGTGGCAAAAGCTTTCCGGCATGGATTCTACTGGCCAAGTGCCTTAGAACAAGCAGAAGATCTGGTGAGAAAGTGCAATGGTTGTCAGAGGTATGCTACCAAGACACATATGCCAATGTCGGAGCTCAAGACCATACCAATCACCTGGCCATTTGCCGTGTGGTGTTTGGACATGGTTGGCCCGTTTAAACCAGCACGGGGAAATATGACTCACATTTTCGTCATGCTGGACAAATTTACAAAGTGGATCGAGGTGAAGCCAATAAGAAAATGTGACGGAGCTACGGCCATGACGTTTCTCAAAGACATCATCTTGAGATACGGTTATCCTCACAGTATCATAACTGATAATGGCACAAACTTTGCGGAAGGAGCATTTGCGCGTTTCTACCGGGATAAGAAGATCCGGTTGGACGTTGCCTCGGTAGCCCACCCCGCTTCGAACGGACAAGTGGAAAGATCCAACCGATTGGTATTATCCGGGATAAAATCCCGGCTCATTGAGCCGCTGCAAAGATCAGCGGGGTGCTGGATAGAAGAACTACCAGTGGTACTGTGGAGTTTAAGAACAATTCTGAATCGATCAACAGGCTATACCCCATTTTTTCTGGTATATGGGGCAGAAGTTGTATTACCAGACGACATAGAGCATGATTCGCCTAGGGTCACCCAATACACAGAAGCCGAAGTGAAAGAAGCCCGGCAAAATGATGGTGATTTGCTGGAAGAAGCGAGAGAATTAGCACTGTCCAGATCCGCCATATATCAGCAAAATCTCCGACGCTATCATAGCCGGAAATTAAGCCCCCGAGTTTTACTAGAAGGCGATCTGGTGCTCCGGTTGGTACAACATACTGCTGGCATGCATAAATTATCTCCTCCATGGGAAGGGCCATTCATTGTGAGCAAAGCATTGCACAATGATTCTTATTATCTTATATATGCAAAGCCACAGGAAAAGAACAAGGCGGACAGGTCCGGCGAGGAATCTAAGCATCCGTGGAATGTAGCTCTACTTCGTCCTTTCTACACTTAGCAGGGAAGTGTATGTATCCAAGTCTTCTCATATGTCGGTATGTATGCCGGCAATGAGCTTATCAATGAAATGTTGGCACCTCGAGCAGTAACTCAGGGACTGCCTTAATAATATCTATTGTCTTTTGTTATTTGTACGTCAGCTGGAGTAAGTTGTTCTACTTAACTCGGATTAGTAGTGTGTGAGCACCAAAAACCCAACTCTTCGACTTGCTGCTGTCCAACAAGAATTGGCTTCATGGAAAGCAAGAGAACAAGTTTGGAATTGCGTAGCAGATGAAAAACGACTAAGGAAAAGGACTTAATCGAGCCGACGTTTGTTTTTCAAACTAACCTTGTGTATTTTTAGTTTGTTATGCTGATTTATTTTGAGCTAAGCCTAAAAGTTTCCAAGTATTGTTAAGACAATTTTTGAAGCTCGGATTCGTAAGTCGTAAAACCGAATCAAGGTAGACACGAGCCGAGCCAAAAGATTGGACGAACAAGAAAATGAAACTCGGGGACTACGCCCAAGTTAATCCGGCATAAAAACTTAGTAGCAAAATATCACATGTGTACGGGATACAATTCCACCCGGCATACCGGGGATCTGATAAACTTTAAAGTTTTTTCACTTAAGGAGCAGCAGGAGAAGGGAGTTCGGCGTCATCTTCGCTGTCTTCAATGTCCGAGGCATCACCCTCTTCGTCCTCATCCGAGCCATCTTCAACGTTTTCAGCGTTTTCGTCACCGACGACTTCCAAGAAGCTCGGTCCCTCAGTCCATTCATGAACGGGAGCGTATTCGATAAGGCTATGGGCGCAAGCCTTGCGCCGAGCTACCCACTCCGGGTCACTGGTCCATTTGGATCCGGTGCGCATGCGTGCTAACAGGTTGAGGTCGATCTTCTCGTACCATGTAAGTACGTAGTGGATAACAGTCTCAGCTGCGGCGCGTCCAGCGGAATCCCTCCAAAGGTCAAGCTGGGTCTCGCATTCCATCAACTTTTTAACAAGAAGTGCGGTTCCCTCCGGAGTCTTCCGCAGGCCAAAACATGTTGAAGATTCGGACTGCAACATCAAGGATATCCTTGCCATAGTTCTTGATGATTTCCACGCGAGATGACAGGCTGACCAACAGGTCCTCCATGTCATAGGGAATCTCTTCAGCGTCAGGACCAACGGGAGTACCCCTCTCTCGGCGGAAATCAGCAACAGCGGCGCTCGCGATGGTAGTGCCCTCTGGAAATTTTCCTGAAAACGAGATAAGAGAAGGAGGTAAAGAAAAGACATGTGAAGTAACCCGGAGAAATATGCCAGATAAGGGAAAGGAACTTACGTGAAATATGGCTGAGGATCCGAGTCAACTCCCTGGTACAGTCATCACGTCTTTTGCGAAGCTGCACAAGTTCAGTGTTCGCCGACTCAAGCTTGATGTCGGCGTCCTGGAGAAGCTCTCGGTCCTTGGCAATTTGGAGGTTGAGGCGCTCGTGCTCCTCAGTGAAGTCTTGGCCAGCCTTTTGGAGCTCGGATTGATGCTGTGCCTTCAATTTCTTCATCTCGGCCTTAAGCTTGGCGATCTCATCATCCTTGGTCCGGAGGAGGGCAAGCTCATTGTCTTTCTTTTTGAGCTCGGCCTGATGCTGCCCTGCTTGTTCGAGAAAATGCAGCATCATATCAGGCACGGGCACACTATCTTCCAGCGATACTGAAATAGTTTGTCAACCCGGCAAAGCTGAGGTATGAATGTTTGCCGAGCCAAGGAGGAAAGGAGATGGAAAGCATAGCAAGGTTGAGTAGATATAACTTACCCTTGATCTGATCCAGATTCCTCCGCATAAGCGTGTTCTCAGCCTCCACCCCAGCTGCGAAACCCGAATGATGGATTAGTTCGGCAGAAGAAGATGAAGGAAAATGGAAAAATGCTGGGGAAGAAATTTACCCCTCTTAGCATGATCAGCGAGAAGTGTGTTATGCTTAGCGCGCAGCATCTTGTGAGTGTCCAGGAGACACTAAAACTCAGCGCTCCGACGATTGGTGGTCACCTGAAAAGAGTACAAAAATACAAATTAGCCTTGGGAGCTGCCTGGGTACTTTCTCGCCGAGACTGGGAAGTCTCGGACGAGGCGGAGGAGCTTGGCGCTGCTGCTGTTGCTCTTGGCGTTACTGTTGTTGCTCTTGCGGCTGGGGTTGGTGCTGGTGCTGAAGTTGGTGCTGGTATTGGTGCTGGAGTTCGTGCAGGAGCTGCTTCTGGTTTCTTCTTCGGTGAAGGTGCTGAGGTAGCCTCGGTTGTAGCTGGTTGCGGCAAAGCCGAAGTGGTGGATGCCGCTGCCTTGGCTGGGTCTGTCTCCCCCGCTCCAAGGTTGCCCCCCCTTGACGAGGTGGTGTGGAACACGGAGCAGCCGCTGAACCCTCCGGAATAGGGCTCAGCGGGCGTGAATCATCGCCACAAGGGGGAGAAGGGCTGAGCCGGAGCGGAGAAGCAATGCTAGATCCGCTTTGGGGGACCTCCACCGCGGCCCTGCCGAATGAAACAGTGTCGGATGAGAAACTATAACAATGCAAGAACAAGTGAATGGCAAAGGGAAAAGAGGCTTACGCATCCGAGGTCATAGGATCCTTGGGCTTCCGAGCCCTTCATGCCGGGGCCTTGGTTGCAAGCTTGGAGGCAGTTTTGTCCCCGGACTTCTTTCGCCTTTTGTCAGGCTGAGAATGTCTGGAGGAAGAAGTTGATGCAGCTCCCCGCTTCTTCTACGGTGCAACCGGAACAGGGTCACCCACGGCAAGGGGAGGGTCATCATGGATCTGCCCACCGGGGTTAGCTGATGCCGGAAAAGCATAAGAAAGGGGGATAGCGTCAAATGCTTCCATCACCTCGACATCCGAGTCATCTTCATCATCGGGCCAATCTCTAATGGAAGAGAGTTTACCCGTGGGTCGCTTCGTCGCATCAGTCATTGGAAGGAACATCTCCTGATCCGGCTCTTCCTCGTCCGAGATCTCCCGGTCAGGCGCCCATTTGAGGGTGGGATCAGGGCCATCCTCGATAGTTTGCTGAAGGAATTGCTAAGGGAGAGAAAAGACGACAGAGTTAAAAATACAACAGCAACCGAAATAAGATTTAATTCGGAGAAAGTTTGCCACACGAAGCTTACCACGGGAGGACGCCTATCTCGGCAATAGTGCTCAATTCCCCACATCCACTCAGAGGAGAAGTCCTTGTGGGTGCTGAAGAGGGCCTTGACCCGGCGATAGATCTATGTGTTGCTCAGCTGAAAAGACGAGGTATGTTTGGGGTCGTGGCCCCAGCTCATGTGACACACCTTGTGAGTGCGCTTCTGGAGGGGGAGATCCGGTTGCGGATGAATGTGATCATGGCGTCCTCGTTGCGCAACCCGAGCTCCTTCAGCTCCGTGAACCTTTTATTGACCTGGTTGGCCAAGACCGTGGGCTTCTTGGGGATGACGTCTCACAACTCCGGGTTAGGAGGACCCGAAGTATAGGGGCGTAGCCGGATCAGGTCTTCTGTGTCGTTGTTCTGAACATAAAAGAAAGTCTGGGCCCATCCCTTGCAGGATTCCAGCCCGGTAACCCGGGGAAAAACGGATAGCCTCCAGGGAGAGATTGACGCAGCCCCGAACTGCGTAAGCTGCTTGTCCTCCAGATCAAGCTGGGTGTTCGGAATCATGTTACGATGAAGGCCGAAGAACCGGATCCATAGCTCCTTTGTGGGCCATAATCCAGCATAGCCTTCGATCGTGGAGGAGAAAACAGAGAGAGAGGTGATAGCATTGGCGGGAAGATGGTGCAGCTGGAGTTCGTAGGTGTTCAACCAATCGTGGAAAAAATCGCTGACTGGCAAACCGAATCCCTGTTGGAAATGTGACAGAAACACCACAAACTCACCCGGATTGGGTGAGGGGGCAAGTTCAACGGAGGCAAGGGGTGTGGTGACGCCTGCGGGGATGCGCCTGGTGCGATAGAGCCAGTCCAGGTCATCCTGGCAGACCCAGGATCCACCCACGCACCGCGGTCCGCCGTCGCAGCGTCTTCCTCCATCTCCTGCTCGGCGACGGCGAGCTCCTCTTCAGTCATCTCGAGTTCGCTGCCCTCACTGGTGCTAGCGGCGGTGGGGGGCAGCGGCCTGGACTGACAGTGACCCGTGGCGGAGGAGGTGCGCAGCGGCGGCGGCGAAGCAGATGCGTGTGGAAGCAGTGTGGCGGCGGTGCTACTACTCAATCACGTTGGCGGCAGCGCTGTCGCGGGAGGAAAACGAGGAAGAAGAAAGGGCAGAGGGGCGTGGAAATGGGGAAAGGTCCCAAGTGGCGCACCCCTCCCTTATTTAACCGCTCCCTCTGCGAGGAAGTGGGATCGCGTTTGCGGGCGGGCCACATCGTGTGGCCATGTACACACCGGATTGATTAATCAACATCAGGCCACACGGAAGGTCACAAGGCGCGGCGGATCCCATGACGCGACGCATTGATGCCGTTAACGAGGAGGCAGGCGTGACATGACGCGCGCACAGTAACTCCTGACAATTACTGCGGCGGTTACTGTGGCTGGCCCTAAAAATGAGGCGATGTGATGATTAGCCTCCACGTGGGGAAGAGTACGAGAGAAGGAAGAAAAACCCAGATGAGAATGTGGTAACCCGTCCAGCAAGTGAAAACTTGAAATGTGCCAAGGGAAAGTAAATCCATAGAATCCGAGATAAGGGGGTAACTCGGAAATAAAACCCAGAGCTCAGTGAAGTTCAACCTGCTGTGGCCTTAGCGGCCAAGGCAGCTAAGACCGCACCAGCTTCGGGGACTAATGTTGGGGGGATACCCCTCGATAGGGTCACGCCGGGGTATAAAGGCCGAGTTAGCTGAGGTACGGCAAGGCCAGTCGCCTCAAGGCAGGCCGAATCTCGGGGTAACCCGGACCAGGGGATGTCCACCTAACTGGGTCTCAACCAACTTAAGCCGTAAGTCGGATGGATGAATCTAGCTTGTATGCAGGAACAGGTGTGGCCGGATCAACTACGATCCGGGTCATGTCAAGCTTCTAGGAGAAGGAAGGTATCTCGCTGGTCAAAAGTAGCCCCGATACGCACGGCATGAGCGAAGCGGACAGAGGCAGGACAGAGCTCACGTAGCCTCTGCATAGCTGACGCGGGGATAAGCGACCCGGTCGGCTTACTATTTTAGGAGGAAGCATATTCCCTGGAATATGCCTCCACGTATGCCCTAAGTAGAGACCTAGCCACCCCTATATAAGGAGGGCTAGGGCCTCTGTAGAAGGGGTTGGTCTTGAACGGGTTGAGTGTTACTAGGTTGATATCTATTGGCTAGTTTTTACTTGGTTCCTGAGGGCTATCTAGCGGTGAGAGTAAGAGAGTTCCTTCTTCCTCCTCTCTCCAATACAGCTCTAGGAGCACTTGTAAACCTTGGAAGTGAATCAAATATAAACCTTTTGTGCGTGGAATCACCTCACTATCCCTCCCTGGATTCCCCTAGTGCATTTAGTCCCCACCATTAGCCTATCCATGGCATCTGCCGTGACACCACCACGACACATGGCTAATCCTATTAAGGAATATTGGAAAGTTGTTCAGTGGATCTTCAGGTATCTCCGTGGCACATTCAATGCTTGTTTGAAGTTTGGCAAGACTGGTGAGAGACTCGCAGGCTATGTAGATTCAGATTTTGCTGCCGACTTGGACAAGAGGAAGTCGCTAGCAGATTATGTGTTCACGGTAGGTGGATGTGTTGTGAGTTGAAAGGTAACGTTGTAGCCAGTTGTTGCTATATCTACAAC
The DNA here is from genome assembly GCA_910589775.1 of Avena eriantha. Classification (NCBI taxonomy): domain Eukaryota; kingdom Viridiplantae; phylum Streptophyta; class Magnoliopsida; order Poales; family Poaceae; genus Avena; species Avena eriantha. The sequence goes on from OU342742.1 coordinate 414,066,791, forward strand.
CGAAGTAGAATATATGGCTATTACTGAAGCTTGCAAAGAGTTTGTTTGGTTGAAAGGTTTGTATGTTGAGCTTTGTTAAGATAATTCTTGCATTAACCTGTTCTATGAAAGTCAAAGTTCTATATACCAAATGTTCTATGAAAGTCAAAGTTCTAAGGTGGAGTTTGTTGAACTATGATCCAAATTCTATTAAGGAGGCTAACTTTTGACGGAGCGGAGCGAGACCCGTCACAGATCGTTGATGACCTAGGTTACCGTCGCTATATAAACCTATCGTAAGCTGCCGACTGGAATAAGCTGTATCTGTGAAAATCTCCGGCGTTGTGTAAACACTCCCCGTTATAGTAAAGTTTCGCTGGATGGTGCCCATGGTTTTGTCCTCTCTTTGTTGAAGAGGTTTTTTTCGCGTTAAATCTCCTTGCTACGATTTATTTTTAATTTTTTCATTATTTACTTGTCGCAAAGCTAACAGTGAAGACAGTGCATACCCATCTAGTAAGAATAAACCCCCAATTGCAGTTGTATGACACTATCAGTTGACGAGTTGCGAGAAAGCAACATGCTGTGTTTTCCTTAGATGGAGCTACCGGCTGGCCTATGTCTTTTTTTTTGGGCCTATGTCCTACTATAGTACTAGTTCATTCTCGTTTCATAATTCGCCGGAGTGTATGCTGACATGGTCTTTTTTTCCTTTGTTTTAGACGCTGACACGGTCTTCGGTTCTGCCATGTCCATACATGCAACGTAATTCTGTTCGTTGGGTAATTGTTTTGATAACTCTTGTTATCATAGAGCATCTCCCCCGCAGTAGCTTAAAAATGGCCAAAATAGAGCGCCGGCGAGTGCCCGTGCAGGTCCAGCGAGCGCAGAAAAAAAACACGTTATACCTTTTGCCCCGCGCGGGCCTATCCACATCCCCAACCACCGACAGCCCTGCTCCACGCGGCCCCTCACCGCACCTTTCACCTCCCTCCCCTTGCCCTTTCGTCCCCGTGTCGCAGCCTGCCGTCAGCCGCCGGCATGCTGTCTCGCCGCCGCGGTCCGTCGGGGTTCTAGGACGTGCGTGCGCGGCCAAATGACATGTTCTACGCCGAGCTGCACGCCACCGGGTTTCGCCCGATGGGCGGCACCTATGAGAGCGCGTATGAGTCCGCGCGCGCCTACCATGCTATGGTGTGGTGCCTCGGCTGCCCACGGCGAGCTATGAACTTTGACGATGTTAACTCGCTCGAGGAAGCGGAGTTCGTCGCGCCCGCGCCACGCCTCGTCACCAAGGAGGACCGTCGCGGTCACCACCAGGCGCAGCGGCCTTCGCCGTCGCCGAGCATGATGAGCACGCCATTGCCACGTGGAAGCGGGAGTTCCTGCAGGACGTCCAAACGGAGGTTGATTTCTATGCCGTGAAGGGGGCCAAGAGGAGGGCGAAGAGGGTGGAACGGCGTCGCCGGAAGGCCTTCATCAACGCCGAATTGACGGGCCCGTGTACCATCTCCGACGATGATCTGAAATGGAACGACCTCTGGACCGAGTCAGACGACACCACCTCGGAGGATGAGGAGGATGAAGAGTAGATAGTTTAGTTTTAGTTTATTTGCACTATGTTATAAATTTATGCACTAGAACATAATATGTTTGCACTATGTTTCTGGTCTATGTAACATATATTTCTATCTTATTTTCTAGACCCTATTTTGATGTGTGTTCGTGTAAAAACTTGTTTATGGTGCTGCAAATTGGCGCGCATGCTAGGGATGCCGCCTCCATTGGAGGCCGCCCGGCTCCGTACGCTATAGCCGGTTGCAGCATGTTGCAAAGCGCATATACAATACGATATTATAGAGCTACTGATGGAGCATCTCTAACAATGGTCCCATAATAGGGCGTATAGGGCAGCTGTCTTTGGGTCGCATACACGAAAACTACTGTCGTTTCACCAGGTGATGTTTCTTGCAGCACGACTACCCTAAATAGTGTACGGGTTGCATACATGAAAACTACTGCCATTTTACCAGGTGATGTTTCTTGCAGCACTATTGCCCTAAAATAGTGTACCGATACCATCGATTTTCAGAGTAAAGCCTCCAGTTTCTACAAACATCTAACCTCCACTTTAACTGTCTTGGTACATTGACACGGTCTTTTTTTTCTTTGGGACGCTGACACCATCTTGTGCCATGTCTACACATCCGACATAGAATATTGTCTTACATGCAACACACACAGGAAATAATTAACTAAAATAAAATAAAAGCAGAGGCAACAGAGGAGGCCAGGACACGGAGGCGCCTAGCGGGGCAGGACAGCCTCGTCGAGGGGATACATGCCAGTCCTGATATACTCTCGGAGGAATTTTCCAAAGGCTACGTGCCGTGCCAAGGTAATCGGCTTATGCTTTCTGCCTCCGCCTTTGCCAACGCCCACCGCATGCTGGATCATGCTGTCGAGGTCCATGTTAATTACTCTGCCATAAAATGGGAAAAATAGTCTTTCCCTACGGTAGAAACGGATTTGCCCATATCGTAACCGCCTCAGCATGTAGCGGCTCTTGTTGTCCGTAGATTCCTTGCTATCGTCCACATCGTCATCATTCTCATGTTGATTTTTAAGAACATAACTTAGAACTTATACATATGATTGAATTGTATTACAACTCAATAATTGACAACATATATATATGTAAGACAATATCAAAGAGAAAGCATCTCAGCAATAGTTTGATCAGTTCATATATTGTTTCATCTCAACAAAATGATAGTTAATTGGATCAGAGTGTATGTAGAAGAAATCTAGGGGCCTCATAAGTTTCTTCAGGGATGGTGCAAGCGAACCAAGTAACAATTGCACAACCTATATTGTTCTTGTACATCGCCCCAGGTTCGCTAACTCATCCCTGGAAAAATCTGACACCAATGTGTTTGCCTCTCTTTTAATGAAAATTTGAATCATTGGCCACAATAAGAAATTGAAATGTAATTCTACGAAACAATATTCAGGGATATACATAGTGAGGTACAAAAATAATCCTAAATATTGTAATTATAAATAAAAAATCAAACAATTAGTCTTCAGGTACATGTTAAAAATACTTATGATCAAACCCATACATATACATATGCATCATACCAATCATTCAAAGATCAGAAACAATTCAAGGATGATATATGTAGGTCCATATGAGAATAAATCAAGGGCCTCATAATGTTTTTCAGAGATGGAGTTGGAGAACCAAAGTACCAACAATACAACCTATATTGTTTGTGTGCATTGCTGCCTCAGGTTTACCAACCCATTCCTAAAACATGGCACCGTCATATGTGTCTCTCTCCTTTACCTCTTTTGGGGCAAATTTCAATCATCGGCCTCGGTGACAAACTGAAATATAATTCTTATACACTATGAATGCAAGCAATACATAATTCAAATATCATAGTTCTATGAATGTAAAAATAAAGATTGCAGCCTCATAAGTTTCTTCAGAGATGGCGTAAGCGAACCAAGTAACAATTTCACAACCTATATTGTTCTTGTACATCACCCCTGGTTCGCTAACTAATCCCTGAAAAAATCTGACACCATTGTGTCTGCCTCTCTTTTGGGAAAAATTTGAATCATTGGCCACAATTAAGAAATTGAAATGTAATCATACAAAAAAATATTCAAGGATATACATATGAATCATACGACTCATTCAAAGATCAAAAACAATACAAAGATTATATATATAGGTTCCATATGAGAATAAATTAAGGGCCTCATTATTTTTTTCAGAGATGGAGTTGGAGAACCAAGATACCAACAACACAACCTATATTGTTTATGTACATTGCTGCCTCGGGTTCACTAACCATCCCTAAGAAAACGACACCATCAGATGTGTCTGCCTTGCGCTATTTTGGGGAAAAATTGAATCATTGTGCTCAGTAAGGAATAGAAATGTAATGTTATAGGCATGTTGTGTATCGAAATCAACACTCAACTAGAAAACCCTAAAAACCCTAAATCAAATGTTAATAGATTAAATTTACAACACAAGAAGAAACGTATGAACAACAACGAGTTGAGAAAATGTAAATTTACTAGATGGTAGATGAGCAGATTTGGGTTTTGTGACTAGACGGATTGGGATTTTGTGACTTGATGGCAGATGCATCAATCGACTGTTCGAACCATATATATACTATCCTACTTCAAGAGCAAAAGAATATATACATGATTGAGAAAATCATATGTATGAACAGTGAAATCTGCGACTGCGACTAGAGAAGCTAGCAATGTAGTACCTCGGACTCCTCATCAGGGACCTCCTCCTCGAACTTGTCATTCTCTGTGACTACGTCGAAGATTTCTTGGACGGCGATGGGATCATTAATGTAGAACACCGGATTGCCTCCGTGTGCCCCCTATCGAGATCTACCGCTGGCACCACGACATTGTTGGCCACCTGTTGCTCGACGACGACGGCTACTGGTTGGACAGATGAGCTCGAACCCTTGATGGCATGGCGACGAGAGGCGTTCGTGCCTAGAGAAGACACCTCCGCCTGCTTGGCGACGACCAAGCCATCTGCTGTTGCGCCTTCAACTGGCTTCACCTCCGGCTCATCTCCACGCGTACACTTCATGGCGCAACTAGGGAAGGAGGTGGTGCAAATGACGGTAGGTGTAGATTGGGGTTTTGGGACTAGGCAGATTGGGTAAAATGACACGAGCTCAGGGAAGAAGAAGGCCGAGCGGGTTTATAAACATTGGACCGTTCGTAGTCCTCGAGTGGACACGTGTGGTGGGCGGGGGGATGGGGCTACCACAATCTCCACTTTTTTGGGGGGTTCCCTTTTTTTGAAACAACCATGATCTCCACTTTAGAACTGCATTGAAAGCATGCTCATAGCAGACCTCGATTACACTGCATGCAAGTGGCGCAGAACCAATTTATAGCAACGTTATGTCTACTCGAGGGACCCCTTGACAGATGGAAGCTACTTGCGGTAGGGCCCAGTTGGAAGTGAGATTGAGAGCACTGCATAAAAATGGAATATGTCTTATTAAAATCAAGTGGCAATAAATAGCAGTGTCCCGTCGACAACCATGCACTCGATGACCCCGTTGCCCTGTGCATGTGTTGTAGTAGCAGTAGTAGGCTTTTCAGACATGATTAAATATGACATGACCACTCGACGACTTTTTCCATGGATGGCTTCATGTTCCTTCTTGTAGAAGTCTCGCTGAGGGAGACTTTCATGTTGTCTCACGCTGTATTGTGAAGGGCACGACGTGTGCAACAATCCTTGTTGGATCACACAGGATCAACGGTTGGTGCGCGCGATCCGCGTGACAACTATGACAACCAATCAGGGCGTAGCAGACAGAGTGAGCAAATGTTTGGGCTTCTATGAAAGAGAGAGAGAGGGCAAAACTGAGTAGTATCAAAAACCCAAGGGCAAAACTTAGTAGTATAAAAATGGAAAGTAAGTGTATTTTACAATGAAATACATCATGGCATATATCAAATTATGCCAAGATGGATCCACTAGAGTTCATTGGACGTGTATTCTTCTCATAAACCACATAGATCCACTAGAGTTTATTGAATGTGTGTTCTTTTAATAAACCACAACTAGAGTTCATTGCATGTGTGTTTTTTAAATAAACCACATCTAGAGTCACTTGATGTGTGTTCTTTTCACAAACCACATATCGATCCACCAGTGTCATTGAAATATGTGTTCTTTTCATTAACCACATATGGATCCACCAGAGTTCATTGCATGTCTGTTCTTTTCACAAACCACAGCTAGAGTCAATGGATGTTTTTTCTTTTCACAATTCAAATATGGATCCACAAGAGTCATTGCATCTGTGTTCTTTTCACAAACCACATATGGATCCACTAGTGTCATTGCATGTGTGTTCTTTTCTTTAACCACATATGGATCCCCTAGTGTCATTGCATTTGTGTTCTTTTCATTAACCACAACTAGTGTCATTGCATGTTTGTTCTTTTCATAAAACACATATGGATACACTAGACTTCATTGCATGTGTGTTCTTTTCACAAATCACATATGGATCCACCAGTGTTATTGCATGTCTGTTCTTTTCATTAACCACGGCTAGAGTCATTGCATGCGTGTTCGTTTCACAAACCACAAAAGGATCCACCAGTGTCATTGCATGTGTGTTCTTTCAATAAACCACAACTAGAGTCATTTCACGTGTGTTCTTTTAATAAACCACAACTAGGGTCACTGGATGTTTGTTCTTTTCAAAAACCACATATGGATCCACTAGTGTCATTGAAATGTGTGTTCTTTTCAATAACCACAACTAGAGTCATGGCATGTCTGTTCTTTTCGCAAACCACATATGGATCCACAAGTGCCATTGCATGTGTGTTCTTTTCATTAACCACATAAGGATCCCCTTTTGTCATTGCATGTGTGTTCTTTTCATTAACCACAACTAGTTTCATTGCATGTCTGTTCATTTCACAAACCACATATGGATCCACCAGTGTCATTGCATGTGTGTTCTTTTCATTAACCACATATGGATCCACCAGAGTTCATTGCATGTGTGTTCTTTCAATAAACCATAGCTAGAGTCACTAGATGTGTGTTGTTTTCACAAACCACATATGGATCAACTAGAGTCACGGGATGTGTGTTCTTTTCACAAACCACATATGGATCCACCAGTGTCATTGAAATGTGTGTTCTTTTCATTAACACAATATGGATCCACCATTGTTAATTGCATGACTGTTCTTTTCACAAACCACAGCTAAAGTCACTGGATGTGTGTTCTTTTCATTAACCACATATGGATCCCCTAGTGCCATTGCATGTGTGTTCTTTTCATTAACCACAACTAGTGTAATTGCATGTCTATTCTTTTCATAGACCACATATGGATCGACCAAAGTTAATTGCATGTGTGTTCTTTTCACAAACCACATATGGATCCACCAGTGTCATTGAAATGTGTGTTCTTTTCATTAACCACAGCTAGAGTCATTGCAGGTTTGTTCTTTTTGCAAACCACATACGGATCCACAAGTGTCATTGCATGTGTGTTCTTTTCATTAACCACATATATATCCCCTAGTGTCATGGCATGTGTGTTATTTTCATTAACCACAACTAGTGTCATTGCATGTGTGTTCTTTTCACACACCACATATGGATCCACCAGTGTCATTGCATGTGTGTTATTTTCATTAACCACATATGGATCCACCAGAGTTCATTGCATGCGTGTTTTTTCATAAACCACAGCTAGAGTCACTAGATGTGTGTTCTTTTCACAAACCGCATATGGATCAACTAGAGTCATTGGATGTGTTTTATTTTCACAAACCACATATGGATCCACCAGTGTCATTGAAATGTGTGTTCTTTTCATTAACAATATGGATCCACCAGAGTTCATTGCATGATTGTTCTTTTCACAAACCACAGCTAGAGTCGTTGGATGTGTGTTCTTTTCACAAACCATATAGGGATCCACTAGAGTCATTGCATGTGTGTTCTTTTCACAAACCACATATGAATCCACTAGTGTCATTGCATGTGTGTTCTTTTCATTAGCCACGTATGGATCCGCTAGTGTCATTGCATGTCTGTTCTTTTCATTAACCACAACTAGTGTCATTGCATGTCTATTCTTTTCATAGACCACATATGGATCCACCAGAGTTAATTGCATGTGCGTTCTTTTCACAAACCACATGGATCCACCAGTGTCATTGCATGTGTGTTCCTATCATTAACCACAGCTAGAGTCATTGAATGTGTGTTCTTTTCACAAATCACATCTGGATCCACTAGTGTCATTGCATGTCTGTTATTTCAATAAACCATATCTAGAGTCATTGCATGTGTGTTCTTTTGATAAACCACAACTAGAGTCACTAGATATGTGTTCTTTTCACTAACCACATTTGGATCCACTAGTGTCATTGAAATGTGTGTTCTTTTCGTTAACCACAGCTAGAGTCATTGCATGTCTTTCTTTTCACAAACCACATATGGATCCACTAGTGTCATTACATGTGTGTTCTTTTCATTAACCACATATGGATCCACCAGGGTTCATTGGATGTGTGTTCTTTTAATAAACCACAGCTAGAGTCACTGATGTGTGTTGTTTTCACAAACCACATATGGATCCACGAGAGTCACTAGATGTGTGTTCTTTTCACTAACCACATATGGATCCACCAATGTCATTGAAATGTGTGTTCTTTTCATTAACCATAGCTAGAGTCATTGCATGTGTGTTCTTTTCACAAACCACATATGGATCGACTAGTATCATTGAACGTGTGTTATTTTCATTAACCACATCTGGATCCCCTAGTGTCATTGCATTTGTGTTCTTTTCATTAACCACAACTAGTGTCATTGTATGTCTGTTCTTTTCACAGACCACATATGGATCCACCAGTGTCATTGCATGTTTGTTCTTTTCATTAACCACAACTAGAGTCATTGCATGTGTGTTCTTTTCACAAATCACATTTGGATCCACCAGGGTCATTGCATGTGTGTTATTTCAATAAACCACAACTAGAGTCATTGCATGTGTGTTCTTTCAAAAAACCAGAACTGGAGTCACTGGATATGTGTTATTTTCACTAACCACATATGGATCCACCAGTGTCATTGAAATGTGTGTTCTTTTCATTAACCACAACTAGAGTCATTGCATGTCTGTTCTTTTCACAAACCACATATGGATCCACTAGTGTCATTACATGTGTGTTCTTTTCATTAACCACATATGGATCCCCTAGTGTCATAGCATGTGTGTTCTTTTCATTAACCACAACTAGTGTCATTGCATGTATGTTCTTTTCATAGACCACATATGGATCCACTAGAGTTCATTGGATGTGTTTTATTTTCACAAACCACATATGGATCCACCAGTGTCATTGCATGTGTCTTCTTTTCAATAACCACATATGGATCCACCAAAGTTCATTGCATGTGTGTTCTTTTAATAAACCACAGCTAGAGTCACTGATGTGTGTTCTTTTCACAAACCACATATGGATCCACGAGAGTCACTAGATGTGTGTTCTTTTCACAAACCACATATGGATCCACTAGTGTCATTGAAATGTGTGTTCTTTTCATTAACCATAGGTAGAGTCATTGCATGTGTGTTCTTTTCACAAACCACATATGGATCGACTAGTATCATTGAATGTGTGTTATTTTCATTAACCACATATGGATCCCCTAGTGTCATTGCATTTGTGTTCTTTTCATTAACCACAACTATTGTCATTTTATGTCTGTTCTTTTCATAGACCACATATGGATCCACCAGAGTTAATTGCCTATGTGTTCTTTTCACAAACCACATATGGATCCACTAGTGTCATTGAAATCTGTTATCTTTTCATTAACCACATCTAGAGTCATTGGATGTCTGTTCTTTTAATAAAACATAGCTAGAGTCACTAGATGTGTGTTCTTTTCACAAACCACATATGGATCCACCAGTGTCATTGAAATGTGTTTTCTTTTCATTAACCACAACTAGAGTCATTGCATGTCTGTTCTTTTCACAAACCACATGGATCCACGAGTGTCATTACATGTGTGTTCTTCTAATAAACCACAGCTAGAGTCATTGCATGCATGTTCTTTTAATAAACCATACCTAGAGTCACTAGATGTGTGTTCTTTTCACAAACCACATATGGATCCACCAGTGTCATTGAAATATGTGTTATTTTCATTAACAACAGCTAGAGTCATTGCATGTCTGTTCTTTGCACAAACCACATATGGATCCACTAGTGTCATTGCATGTGTGTTCTATTCATTAACCACATATGGATCCCCTAGTGGCATTGCATGTGTGTTCTTTTCATTAACCATAGCTAGAGTCATTGCATGTATGTTCTTTTAATAAACCACAACTAGAGTCACTGGATGCGTGTTTTCACAAACCACATATGGACCTACAAGTGTCATTGAAATGTGTGTTCTTTTCATTAACCACAGCTAGAGTCATTGCATGTCTGTTCTTTTCACAAACCACATATGGATCCAATAGTGTCATTGAAATGTGTGTTCTTTTCATTAACCATAGCTAGACTCATTGCATGTATGTTCTTTTAATAAACCACAGCTAGAGTCACTGGATGCGTGTTCTTTTCACAAACCACATATGGATCTACCAGTGTCATTGAAATGTGAGTTCTTTTCATTAACCACAGCTAGAGTCATTGCATGTTTGTTCTTTTCACAAACCACATATGGATCCACTAGTGTCATTGCATGTGTCTTCTTTTCATTAACGACATATGGATCCCCTAGTGTCATTGCATGTGTGTTCTTTTCATTAACCACAACTAGTGTCATTGCATGTCTGTTCTTTTCATGGACCACATATGGATCCACCAGAGTTCATTGCATGTGTGTTATTTTCACAAACCACATATGGATCCACTAGTGTCATTGCATGTGTGTTCTTCTCATTAACCACATATGGATCCACCAGAGTTCTTTTAATAAACCACAGCTAGAGTCACTGGATGTGTGTTCATTTCACAAACCACATATGGATCCACTAGAGTCATTGAATGTGTGTTATTTTCACAAACCACATATGGATCGACCAGTGTCATTGAAATGTGTGTTCTTTTCATTAACCACAGCTAGAGTCATTGCATGTCTCTTCTTTTCAGAAACCACATGGATCCACAAGTGTCATTGTATGTGTGTTCTTTCAATAAACCAAAATTAGAGTCATTGCATGTGTGTTCTTTTAATAAACCACAACTAGAGTCATTGCATGTCTGTTCTTTTTACAAACCACATATGGATCCACCCGTGTCATCAAAATGTGTATTCTTTTCATTAACCATAGCTAGAGTCATTGCATGTCTGTTCTTCTCACAAACCACATGGATCCACCAGTGTCATTGCATGTGTGTTCTTTGAATAAACCACAACTAGAGTCATTGCATGTGTGTTCTTTTAATAAACCACATCTAGAGTCATTGCATGTGTGTTCTTTTCACAAACCACATATGGATCCACCAGTGTCATTGAAATGTGTGTTCTTTTCATTAACCACAACTAGAGTCATTGCATGTCAGTTCTTTTCACAAACCACATGGATCCACCAGTGTCATTGCATGTGTGTTCTTCCAATAAACCACAGCTAGAGTCATTGCATGTATGTTCTTCTAATAAACCATACCTAGAGTCACTAGATGTGTGTTCTTTTCACAAACCACATATGGATCCACCAGTGTCATTGAAATGTATGTTCTTTTCATTAACCACAGCTAGAGTCATTGCATGTATGTTCTTTTCACAAACCACATGGATCCACCAATGTCATTGCATGTGTCTTCTTTCAATAAACCATAGCTAGAGTCATTGCATGTGTGTTCTTTTCATTAACCACAGCTAGAGTAATTGCATGTGTGTTCTTTTTACAAACCACATATGGATCCACCAGTGTCATTGAAATGTGTGTTCTTTTCATTAACAACATCTAGAAACATTGCATGTCTGTTCTTTTCACAAACCACAGGGATCCACTAGTGTCATTGAATGTGTGTTCGTTTAATAAACCACAACTAGAGTCATGGCATGTGTGTTCTTTTCTCAAACCACATATGGATCCACCAGTGTGATTGAAATGTGTGTTCTTTTCATTAACCACACTAGAGTCATTGCATGTATGTTCTTTTCACAAACCACATATGGATCCACCAGTGTGATTGAAACGTGTGTTCATTTCATTAACCACATCTAGAGGTATTGCATGTTTATTGTTTTAATAAACCACAGCTAGAGTCAATTGATGTCTGTTCTTTTCACAAACCACATACGGATCCACCAGTGTCATTGAAATGTGTGTTCTTTTCATTAACCACAGCTAGAGTCATTGCATGTTTTTTTACAAACCACAGATGGATCCACTAGTGTCATTGCATGTGTGTTCTTTTCATTAACCACATATGGATCCCCTAGTGTCATTGCATGTGTGTTCTTTTCATTAACCACAACTACTGTCATTGCATGTCTATTATTTTCATAGACCACATATGGATCCACCAGAGTTGATTGCATGTGTGTTCTTTTCACAAACCACATATGGATCCACCAGTGTTATTACATATGTGTTATTTTCATTAACCACATATGGATCCACCAGAGTTCATTGCATGTGTGTTCTTTTAATAAACCACATCTAGAGACACCAGATATGTGTTCTTTTCTCAAACCAAATATGGATTCAGTAGACTCATTGCATGTGTGCTCTTTTCACAAACCACATATGGATCCACCAGTGTCATTGAAATGTGTGTTCTTTTCATTAACCACAACTAGAGTCATTGCATGTCTGTTCTTTTCACAAACCACATGGATCCACCAGTGTCATTATATGTGTGTTCTTCCAATAAACCACAACTAGAGTCATTGCATGTGTGTTCTTTTAATAAACCATAGCTGGAGTCACTAGATGTGTCTTCTTTTCACAAACCTCATATGGATCCACCAGTGTCATTGGAATTTTTGTTCTTTTCATTAACCACTTCTAGAGTCATTGCATGTCTGTTCTTTTCACAAACCACATATGGATCCACTAGTGTCATTACATGTGTGTTCTTTTCATTAACCACATATGGATCCCCTAGTGTCATAGCATGTGTGTTCTTTTCATTAACCACAACTAGTGTCATTGCATGTATGTTCTTTTCATAGACCACATATGGATCCACTAGAGTTCATTGGATGTGTTTTATTTTCACAAACCACATATGGATCCACCAGTGTCATTGCATGTGTCTTCTTTTCAATAACCACATATGGATCCACCAAAGTTCATTGCATGTGTGTTCTTTTAATAAACCACAGCTAGAGTCACTGATGTGTGTTCTTTTCACAAACCACATATGGATCCACGAGAGTCACTAGATGTGTGTTCTTTTCACTAACCACATATGGATCCACTAGTGTCATTGAAATGTGTGTTCTTTTCATTAACCATAGCTAGAGTCATTGCATGTCTGTTCTTTTTACAAACCACATATGGATCAACTAGTGTCATTGCATGTGTGTTCTATTCATTAACCACATATGGATCCCCTAGTGTCATTGCATGTGTGTTCTTTTCATTAACCACAACTAGTGTCATTGCATGTCAGTTTTTTTCATAGACCGCATATGGATGCACCAAAGTTCATTGCATGTGTGTTCTTTTCACAAACCACAGATGGATCCACCAATGTCACTGCATTTCTGTTATTTTCATTAACCACATATGGATCCACCAGAGTTCATTGTATGTGTGTTCTTTTAATAAACCACAACTAGAATCACTGGATGTGTGTTCTTTTCACAAACCACATATCCACCAGTGTCATTGAATTGTGTGTTCTTTTTATTAACCATAGCTAGAGTCATTGCATGTCTATTCTTTTAACAAAACACAACAATCCACCAGTGTCATTGCATTTGTGTTCTTTCAATAGACCACAACTAGAGTCATTGCATGTGTGTTCTTTTAATAACCCACATCTAGAGTAATTGCATGTGTGCTCTTTTCGCAAACTACATATGCATCCACCAGTGTCATTGAAATGTGTGTTCTTTTCATTAACCACAACTAGAGTCATTGCATGTGTGTTATTTTCACAAACCACAGGGATCGACTAGTGTCATTGCATGCGTGTTCTTCCAATAAACCACAACTAGAGTCATTGCATGTATGTTGTTTTAATAAACCATACCTAGAGTCACTAGATGTGTGTTCTTTTTACAAACCACATATGGATCCACCAGTGTCATTGAAATGTGTGTTCTTTTCATTAACCACAACTTGAGTCATTGCATGTTTGTTGTTTTCACAAACCACATATGGATCGACTAGTGTCATTGCATGTGTGTTCTATTCATTAACCACATATGGATCCCCTAGTGTCATTGCATGTGTGTTCTTTTCATTAACCACAACTAGTATCATTTCATGTCTGTTCTTTTCATAGACCACATATGGATCCACCAAAGTTCATTGCATGTCTGTTCTTTTCAGAGACCACATATGGATCCACCAGTGTCATTGCATGTGTGTTCTTTCAACAAACCACAACTAGAGTCATTGCATGTGTGTTCTTTTAATAAACCACAGCTAAAGTCATTGTATGTGTGTTCTTTTCACAAACCACATATGGATCCACCAGTGTCATTGAAATGTGTGTTCTTTTCATTAACCACAACTTGAGTCATTGCATGTCTGTTCTTTTAATAAACCACAGCTAGAGTCAATTGATGTGCGTTCTTTTTAGAAACCACATATGGATCCACCAGTGTCGTTGAAATGTGTGTTCTTTTGATTAACCACAGCTAGAGTCATTGCATGTTTTTTTCACAAACCATAGATGGATCCACTAGTGTCATTGCATGTGTGTTATTTTCATTAACCACATATGGATCCCCTAGTGTCATTGCTTGTGTGTTCTTTTAATTAACCACAACTAGTGTCATTGCATGTCTAATCTTTTAATAGACCACATATGGATCCACTAGACTTCATTGCATCTGTGTTTTTTCACAAACCACATATGGATCCACCAGTGTTATTGCATATGTGTTCTTTTCATTAACCACATATGGATCCACCAGAGTTCATTGCATGTGTGTTCTTTTAATAAACCACATCTAGAGACACTGGATATGTGTTCTTTTCACAAACCAAATATGGATCCAGTAGAGTCATTGCATGTGTGTTCTTTTCACAAACCACATATGGATCCACCAGTGTCATTGAAGTATGTGTTCTATTCATTAACCACAACTAGAGTCATTTCATGTCTGTTCTTTTCAAAAACCACATGGATCCACGATTGTCATTGCATTTGTGTTCTTCCAATAAACCACAGCTAGAGTCATTGCATGTGTGTTCTTTTGATAAACCATAGGTAGAGTCACTATATGTGTGTTCTTTTCACAAACCTCATATGGATCCACTAGTATCATTTAAATGTTTGTTCCTTTCATTAACCACTGCTAGAGTCATTGCATGTATGTTCTTTTCGCAAACCACATATGGATCCACTAGTGTCATTGCATGTGTGTTCTTTTCATTAACCACATATGGATCCCCTAGTTTCATTGCATGTTTGTTCTTTTCATAGACCACATATGGATCCACGAAAGTTCATTGCATGTGTTATCTTTTCACAGACCACATATGGATCCACCAGTGTCATTGCATTTGTGTTCTTTTCATTAACCACATATGGATCCACCAGAGTTCATTGTATGTGTGTTCTTTTAATTAACCAGAACTAGAGTCACTGGATGTGTGTTCTTTTCACAAACCACATATGGATCCACTAGAGTCATTGCATGTGTGTTCTTTTCGCAAACCACATATCCACCAGTGTCATTGAACTGTGTGTTCTTTTCATTAACCACAACTAGAGTTATTGCATGTCTATTCTTTTAACAAACCACAAGAATACACAAGTGTCATTGCATGTGTGTTCTTTCAATGAACCACAACTAGAGTCATTGCATGTGTGTTCTTTTAATAAAGCACAGCTAGAGTCATTGCTTGTGTGTTCTTTTCACAAACTACATATGGATCCACCATTTTCATTGAAATGTGTGTTCTTTTCATTAACCACAACTAGAGTCATTGCATGTCTGTTCTTTTCACAAACCACAGGGATCCACCAGTGTCATTGCATGTGTGTTCTTCTAATAAACCACAACTAGAGTCATTGCATGTATGTTGTTTTAATAAACCATACCTAGAGTCACTAGATGTGTGTTCTTTTCACAAACCACATATGGATCCACCAGTGTCATTGAAATGTGTGTTCTTTTCATTAACCACAACTAGAGTCATTGCATGTTTGTTCTTTTCACAAACCACATATGGATCGACTAGTGTCATTGCATGTGTGTTCTATTCATTAACCACATATGGATCCCCTACTGCATTGCATGTGTGTTCTTTTCATTAACCACAACTGGTGTCATTTCATGTCTGTTCTTTTCATAGACCACATATGGATCCACCAAA
>OU342742.1:414083857-414345946 GCA_910589775.1 Avena eriantha
AGTCATGGCATGTCTGTTATTTTAATAAACCACAGCTAGAGTCACTGGAAGTGTGTTATTTTCACAAACCACATATTGATCCACTAGTGTCTTTGAAATGTGTGTTATTTTCATTAACCATAGCTAGAGACATTGCATGTCTGTTCTTTTCACAAACCACATGGATCCACAAGTGTCATTGCGTGTGTGTTCTTTCAATAAACCACAACTAGAGTCAATGCATGTGTGTTCTTTTAATAAACCAAAGTTAGAGTCATTGCATGTCTGTTCTTTTCACAAACCACATATGGCTCTAGTAGTGTCATTGCATGTGTGTTTTTTTCATTAACCACATATGGATCCCTTAATGTTATTGCATGTGTGTTCTTTTCATTAACCACAACTAGTGTCATTGCATGTCTATTCTTTTCATAGGCCACATATGGATCCACCAGAGGTTATTGCATGTGTGTTCTTTCCATTAACCACAGCTAGAGTCATTGCATGTCTGTTCTTTTCACAAACCACATGGATCCACCAGTATCATTGCATGTGTGTTCTTTCGAAAAACCACAACTAGAGTCATTGCATGTGTGTTCTTTTAATAAACCACAAATAGAGTCATTCCATGTGTGTTCTTTTCACAAACCACATATGGATCCACCAGTGTCATTGAAATGTGTGTTCTTTTCATTAACAATACCTAGAGTCATTGCATGTATGATCTTTTCACAAACAACATGGATCCACCAGTCTCATTGCATGTGTGTTCTTTCAATAAACCACAACTAGAGTCATTGCATGTGTGTTCTTTTAGTAACCCACAGCTAGAGTCATTGCATATGTGTTCTTTTCACAAACCACATATGGATCCACTAGAGTCACTAGTTATGTGTTCTTTTCATAAACCACATATGGATCCACTAGTGTCATCGAAATGTGTGTTATTTTCATTGACCACAACTAGAGTCATTGCATGCTTGTTATTGTCACAAACCAATTATGGATCCACTAGTGTCATTGAATGTGTGTTATTTTCATTAACCACATATGGATCCTCTAGTGTCATTGCATGTGTGTTCTTTTCATTAACCACAACTATGTCATTGCATGTCTGTTCTTTTCATAGACCACATATGGATCCAGCAGAGTTCATTGCATCTGTGTTCTTTTGACAAACCACATATGGATCCACCAGTGTTATTGCATGTGTGTTCTTTTCTTTAACCACATATGGATCCACCAGAGTTCATTGGCTTGTGTGTTCTTTAATAAACCACAACTAGAGTCACTTGATGTGTGTTCTTTTCAAAAACCACATATGGTTCCACCAGTGTCATTGAAATGTGTGTTTTTTCATTAGCCACACTGAGAGTCATTGCATGCTTGTTCTTTTCACAAACCACATATGGATTAACAAGTGTCATTGCATGTGTGTTCTTTTCATTAACCACATATGGATCCCCTGGTGTCATTGCATGTGTGTTCTTTTCATTAACCACAAATAGTGTCAGTGTATGTCTGTTCTTTTCATAGACCACATATGGATCCACCAGAGTTCATTGCATATGTGTTATTTTCACAAACCACATATGGATCCACTAGTGTCATTGCATAAGTGTTCATTTCATTAACCACATATGGATCCACCAGAGTTCATTACATGGGTGATCTTTTAATAAACCACAGCTAGAGTCACGGGATGTGTGTTCTTTTCACAAACCACATAATGATCCACTAGAGTCATTGCATGTGTATTCTTTTTCACAAACCACATATGGATCCACCAGTGGCATTGAAATGTGTGTTCTTTTCATTAACCACATATGGATCCACCAGAGTTCATTGGCTTGTGTGTTCTTTTAATAAACCACAACTAGAGTCACTGGATGTGTGTTCTTTTCAAAAACGACATATGGATCCACCAGTGTCACTAAAATGTGTGTTCTTTTCATGAACCACAGCTAGAGTCATTGCATGTCTGTTCTTTTTACAAACCACATATGGATCAACTAGTGTCATTGCATGTGTGTTCTTTTCATTAACCACATATGGATCCCATGGTGTCATTGCATGTCTGTTCTTTTCATTAACCACACATAGTGTCATTGTATGTCTGTTCTTTTCATAGACCACATATGGATCCACTAGAGTTCATTGCATATGTGTTATTTTCACAAACCACATATGGATCCACCAGTGTCATTGCATGTGTGTTCTTTTCATTAACCACATATGGATCCACTAGAGTTCATTGCATGTGTGTTCTTTTAATAAACCATAGCTAGAGTCACGGGATGTGTGTTCTTTTCACAAACGACATAATGATACACTAGAGTCATTGCATGTGTGTTCTTTTCACAAACCACATATGGATCCACCAGTGTCATTGAAAAGTGTGTTCTTTTCATTAACCACAACTAGATTCATTGCATGTCTGTTCTTTTCACAAACCACATGGATCCACCAGTATCATTGCATGTGTGTTCTTTCAATAAACCACAACTAGAGTCATTGCATGTCTGTTCTTTTGATAAACCACAAATAGAGTCATTGCATGTGTGTTCTTTTCACAAACCACATATGGATCCACCAGTGTCATTGAAATGTGTGTTCTTTTTAATAACCACAGCTAGAGTCATTGCATGTCTGATCTTTTCACAAACCACATGGAACCACCAGTGTCATTACATGTGTGTTCTTTCAATAAACCACAACTAGAGTCATTGCATGTGTGTTCTTTCAACAAACCACAGCTAGAGTCATTGCATGTGTGTTCTTTTCACAAACCACATATTGATCCACCATTGTCATTGAAATGTGTGTTCTTTTCATTAACCACATCTAGAGTCATTGCATGTCTGTTCTTTTAAGAAACCACATGGATCCATCAGTGTCGTTGCATGTGTGTTCTTTCAATAAACCACAACTAGTCATTGCATGTGTGTTCTTTTAATAATCCACATCTAGAGTCATTGCATGTGTGTTCTTTTCACAAACCACATATGGATCCACTAGTGTCATTGAAATGTGTGTTCTTTTCATTAACCACAGCTAGAGTCATTGCACGTCTGTTCATTTCAAAAACCACATATGGATCCACCAGTGTCATTGAAATGTGTGTTCTTTTCATTAAGCACGGCTAGAGTCATTGCATGTTTGTTCTTTTCACAAACCACATATGGATCTACTACTGTCATTGCATGTGTGTTATTTTCATTAACCACATATGGATCCCCTAGTGTCATTGCTTGTGTGTTCTTTCCATTAACCACAACTAGTTTCATTGCATGTCTATTCTTTTCATAGACCACATATGGATCCACTAGAGTTCATTGCATGTGTGTTCTTTTCGCAAACCACATATGGATCCACCAGTGTCATTGCATGTGTGTTCTTTTCATTAACCACATATGGATCCACCAAAGTTCATTGGATATGTGTTCTTTTAATAAACTACAACTAGAGTAATTGGATGTTTGTTCTTTTCACAAACCACATATGGATCCACTAGAGTCATTACATGTGTGTTCTTTTCACAAACTATATATGGATCCACCAATGTCATTGAAATGTGTGTTCCTTTAATAAACCACATATGGATCCTCTAGTGTCATTGCATGTGTGTTCTTTTCATCAACCACATAAGGATCCCTTAGTGTCATTGCATGTGTGTTCTTTTCATTAGCAGCAACCAGTGTCATTGCCTGTCTGTTCTTTTCATAGACCACATATGGATCCACCAGAGTTCATTGCATGTCTGTTCTTTTCAGAAACCACATATGGATCCACCAGTGTCATTGCATGTGTGTTATTTTCATTAACCAAATATGGATCCACCAGAGTTCATTGCATGTGTGTTATTCTCATTAACCATATCTAGAGTCATGGCATGTCTGTTATTTTAATAAACAACAGCTAGAGTCACTGGAAGTGTGTTATTTTCACAAACCACATATTGATCCACTAGTGTCTTTGAAATGTGTGTTCTTTCCATTAACCATAGCTAGAGTCATTGCATGTCTGTTCTTTTCACAAACCACATGGATCCACAAGTGTCATTGCGTGTGTGTTCTTTCAATAAACCACAACTATAGTCATTGCATGTGTGTTCTTTTAATAAACCAAACTTAGAGTCATTGCATGTCTGTTCTTTTCACAAACCACATATGGATCTACTAGTGTCATTGCATGTGTGTTCTTTTCATTAACCACATATGGATCCCTTAATGTTATTGCATGTGTGTTCTTTTCATTAACCACAACTAGTGTCATTGCATGTCTATTCTTTTCATAGGCCACATATGGATCCACCAGAGGTTATTGCATGTGTGTTCTTTTCATTAACCACAGCTAGAGTCATTGCATGTCTGTTCTTTTCACAAACCACATGGATCCACCAGTATCATTGAATGTGTGTTCTTTCGAAAAACCACAACTAGAGTCATTGCATGTGTGTTCTTTTAATAAACCACAAATAGAGTCATTCCATGTGTGTTCTTTTCACAAACCACATATGGATCCACCAGTGTCATTGAAATGTGTGTTCTTTTCATTAACCATACCTAGAGTCATTGCATGTATGATCTTTTCACAAACAACATGGATCCACCAGTCTCATTGCATGTGTGTTCTTTCAATAAACCACAACTAGAGTCATTGCATGTGTGTTCTTTTAATAACCCACAGCTAGAGTCATTGCATATGTGTTCTTTTCACAAACCACATATGGATCCACTAGAGTCACTAGTTATGTGTTCTTTTCATAAACCACATATGGATCCACTAGTGTCATCGAAATGTGTGTTATTTTCATTAACCACAACTAGAGTCATTGCATGCTTGTTATTGTCACAAACCAATTATGGATCCACTAGTGTCATTGAATGTGCGTTATTTTCATTAACCACATATGGATCCTCTAGTGTCATTGCATGTGTGTTCTTTTCATTAACCACAACTAGTGTCATTGCATGCCTGTTCTTTTAATAGACCACATATGGATCCACCAGAGTTCATTGCATCTGTGTTTTGACAAACCACATATGGATCCACCAGTGTTATTGCATGTTTGTTCTTTTCTTTAACCACATATGGATCCACCAGAGTTCATTGGCTTGTGTGTTCTTTTAATAAACCACAACTAGAGTCACTGGATGTGTGTTATTTTCACAAACTACATATGGATCCAGCAGTGTCATTGAAATGTGTGTTCTTTTCATTAACCACGGCTAGAGTCATTGCATGTTTGTTCTTTTCACAAACCACATATGGATCTACTAGTGTCATTGCATGTGTGTTCTTTTCATTAACAACATATGGATCCCCTAGTGTCATTGCTTGTGTGTTCTTTCCATTAACCACAACTAGTTTCATTGCATGTCTGTTCTTTTCATAGACCACATATGCATGCACTAGAGTTCATTGCATCTACGTTCTTTTCACAAACCACATATGGATCCACTAGTGTCATTGCATGTGTGTTCTTTTCATTAACCACATATGGATCCACCAGAGTTCATTGCATGTGTGTTCTTTTAATAAATTACAGCTAGAGGAATTGGATGTTTGTTCTTTTCACAAACCACATATGGATCCACTAGAGTCATTGCATGTGTGTTCTTTTGACAAACTATATATGGATCCACCAATGTCATTGAAATGTGTATTCCTTTAATAAACCACATATGGATCCCTAGTGTCATTGCATGTGTGTTCTTTTCATCAACCACATATGGATCCCCTAGTGTCATTGCATGTGTGTTCTTTTCATTAACAACAACTAGTGTCATTGCCTGTCTGTTCTTTTCATAGACCACATATGGATCCACCAGAGTTCATTGCATGTCTATTCTTTTCAGAAACCACATATGGATCCATAAGTGTCATTGCATGTGTGTTATTTTCATTAACCAAATATGGATCCACCAGAGTTCATTGCATGTGTGTTATTCTCATTAACCATATCTAGAGTCATTGCATGTCTGTTATTTTAATAAACCACAGCTAGAGTCACTTGAAGTGTCTTCTTTTGACAAACCACATATGGATCCACTAGTGTCTTTCAAATGTGTGTTCTTTTCATTAACCATAGCTAGAGTCATTGCATGTCTGTTCTTTTCACAAACCACATGGATCCACAAGTGTCATTGCATGTGTGTTCTTTCAATAAACCACAACTAGAGTCATTGCATGTGTGTCCTTTTAATAAACCACAATTAGAGTCATTGGATGTCTGTTCTTTTCACAAACCACATATGGATCCACTAGTGTCATTGCATGTGTGTTCTTCTCATTAACCACATATGGATCCCTTAATGTTATTGCATGTGTGTTCTTTTCATTAACAACAAATAGTGTCATTGCATGTCTATTGTTTTCATAGACCACATATGGATCTACCAGAGGTCATTGCATGTGTGTTCTTTTCACAAACCACATATGGATCCTCTAGTGTCATTGCATGTGTGTTCTTTTCAATAACCACATATGGATCTACCAGAGTTCATTTTACGTGTGTTCTTTTAATAAACCACAGCTAGAGTCACTGGATGTGTGTTCTTTTCACAAACCACATAATGATCCACTAGAGTCATTGCATGTTTGTTCTTTTCACAAACCACATATGGATCCACCAGTGTCATTGAAATGTGTGTTCTTTTCATTAACTAGAGCTAGAGTCATTGCATGTCTGTTTTTTTCACAAACCACATACGAATCCACTAGTGTCATTGCATGTGTGTTATTTTCATTAACCACATATGGATCCACCAGAGTTCATTGCATGTGTGTTATTTTCATTATCCACAGCTAGATTCATTGCATGTCTGTTATTTTAATAAACCACATACTAGAGTCACTGGACGTGTGTTCTTTTCACAAACTATATATGGATCCACTAGTGTCTTTGAAATGTGTGTTCTTTTCATTAACCATAGATAGAGTCATTGCATGTCTGTTCTTTTCACAAACCACATGGATCCACCAGTGTCATTGCATGTGTGTTCTTTCAATAAACCACAACTAGAGTCATTGCATGTGTGTTCTTTTAATAAACCACAGCTAGAGTCATTGCATGTATGTTCTTTTCACAAACCACATATGGATCCACTAGTGTCATTGCATGTGTGTTCTTTTCATTAACCACATATGGATACCTGATAACCCACACGTATAGGGGGTGTATCGCAGTATTTTCGATAACTAAGAGTGTCGAACCCAACGAGGAGCAGAAGGTGCTGGCTAGTGGTATGGATCAGGAATTCTCTGCAAATACTTAGCAAACGGATTTTTAGAGGTTTTTGATAAAGCAAGTAAACAAAGTACGAGTAAATAAAAGATAGTAGGAATAAATGCAGCAAGTGGCCCAATCCTTTATGCAGCAAAGGACAAGCCGGTTGTATTACTTAAGATGACCAAACGTTCTCAAGGACACATGGGAATGATGTCAAGTGCTTTCGCATCATATAGTTGATTAATCTTCTTTAGCTTGCTAAGTGTTGTGTGGGTGAACCTGTGCTAATGTACCACCCCATCCAAGACTAATACATACTTGTGATTATACCCCTTGCAAACATTCGTAAGTACAAGAAAGTAATTAAGGTAGAAACCTAACCACATCTTTAAACTCTAAGACCCTTACGTCCCTTGTGCAATGGTTTCCTAACGGGGGTTCAGGTTTCTGTCACTCCGGCAACCCCTACGATGAGTAGCCAAATACACAATGCATTCCCCTAGGACCATATAGGTGAAGTGTCATGTAGTCAACGTTCACATGACACTACTAGAAGAAGTACACCACAACTTAAATATCAAACTCCACTACTAACAACAAGACTTCTCCCATGTCCTCAAGAACAAAACGAACTACTCACAAGACATCATATGGATCATGATCAGAGATGGAATAATGATGTATAACAATCTGACATAAACAATAATTCAATGGTTCACTCAATAGCATCAACTACAAAGAGTAATCAACACCGGGAAAGTTTCCCCTATGAACTAATGCAAGATTCAACTTAATTATTACAGCAATATGGAGATGGTGATGAGGGTGCTAATGGTGATGATGGTGGTGGTGATGATGATGATCCCGATGAAGTCCAGCTTGATGGTGGTGTTGATGGCGACGATCTCCCCTCTCCGGGAAGGAATTCCCCCGGCAGAAATCTGTCTGCCGGAGAGATCTTTCTCTCTCGTTGTTTTCCGCCCCGCAGAGGCGGCGGAATCTTTCTATGGTCGCTCCCTGAGTCTTAGGGTTTCGGGAGGATGATATACGCCAGAGGAGAGAGCTAGAGGTGGGCCAGGGCGGCCACACCACCTGCTGGCGCGGCCTAGGGCTGCCCGCGCCAGGGGGTGGTGTGGGCCCCCTGTGGCCCATCTCCACTCTGTCTTCTGGCATCCTTAGTCTTCTAGAAAAATAGGATTTTCCGTATATTTTCCCGGATTTTATGATCTTCCCGAATTTTTCCTCCAAACAGAACCTTTTCCATCAGAATCCTGACTGCAGCGATCCATGCTCCAAAAGTCATCAACCATGCAAAAACAGATGAAATAACATAAGTATCACCTCTCAATACGAAATATATCAATGAATAATAGTGAATTAAGGCATAGAATAGTGATGCAAAATGGACGTATCAACTCCCCCCAAGCTTAGACTTCGCTTGTCCTCAAGCGAAACTGTGCTCAATAAATATGGCCTCAGGTTTATGGAGTGAAGAGTCGATAAAAGAATACGGATAAGAAGCATCACATTCATCAAATACATAGATCATAATAGAAGACAACTCACTATTATATAACTCAACTTGTAATGAGTAAAGGAAACACAATAAAGATAAATAAAGTGAATCATAATTGGTAATGGCAAACTTAGCTCTTGGTCGAAGAATAGTTGATAATTTGCTGGAGTTCACAAATAACTGGTTTTCAAAGATAGCTTTCAAAGTAGTAAACATCAAGATAAGAGCAATGTGCAAAACAAGGAACATAAGAAACATGATTGAATAAATCAACATATGAATGAATGAAACACAACAACTCAAAATACTTGCTGAGATAGAAGGGAATAGGTTTACTGACTCAACTACAAAGTAAAAGAAAGGCCCTTCGCAGAGGGAAGCAGGGATTGCAAGTCTCATAAAGAGCTCCCAAAAATTATGATACTTACTAGCTTTCAGCTCTCATTGCCCCTATCATAGGCATCTTTCGGTGATTAGGGTTAAAGTGACACAACTAAGAGGATATGCTTGACAAGTTATAAATTAAAGTCTCATGCCCCTTACTTATGAGTACCGAACCTCATGCTACTCAACTTCAGTCACGAGCAAGCTCTTGTCATTGTAAATACATGTGATCATTGAGAACCGCCAACGGGGTACCCCTTGGACATGACACAGGAGCTATCCCATAATCAAAATGATAAGGCAATCAGACAGTAAGCATCCCAGTGATCTTTTTATTTGCTATTTGCATAGGTTTTTATTGAGGATGCTTCATAGAATGCTCACTATAGTTATGCTACAAGTTTCCACCATGATTAGGCATGGCTTAGGCTAGCGCCCCAGGCGTTTCTCTAACACACATATAAACTCCATGATCTTACAAGTTCCACTTTTATTTC
This sequence comes from Avena eriantha, assembly GCA_910589775.1. Taxonomy (NCBI): domain Eukaryota; kingdom Viridiplantae; phylum Streptophyta; class Magnoliopsida; order Poales; family Poaceae; genus Avena; species Avena eriantha. The sequence continues at coordinate 414,093,468 of OU342742.1, forward strand.
ACACCGCTGGGATCCATAAGCAAAAGAACATGATATCAACTAGGTACAAAGTACCAAATGAAGTGTTGAAAGCGGTCCCCATGATACATGGTTCGACTAACTTCAACTCATAAAGCGCAAGCATATACGCAACAAAGATGGACCCAATGGTTCAAGTTTATTAAATGCAAGAAAGTAAAGTGTGCCATCAAGTTCGTGAGAGCTTTAATCACTATTTTTCACATAACAAGTTTAATTTGGGAGGTAGATAAAACAAGAATTTACTTGGAATAGCAATAATGCTACTAGGTAGGTATGGTGGACACAAATGGCAAAGGTTTTGGTTTGAAGGAGTGGATGCACGAGAAGAATTCCCTCTCAGTACAGGTTTTTGGCTAGCAAGGCTTGGTAGCAAGTATAAGAGTTGAAGGAAACAAACAAACATACAAGTGATAAATACAAACATGCAATCTTCCTTGGAAGCACAAAAGATCTTAACTAGAGAATACTAAACTTATGAGCAAATCAAGAAAGAAAGATGATGAAATTATTTTTCTCTAGAGTACTTCTATCTTTTTCATTCAACTCTCGAAAATAGTGTTGCTACTGACCGAGCCAGGTTTGCCAAAACCATCTAAATTAACTCAAGGATCCCAAAGTGATACCAATACTAACAACAAGATCAATCATATAACCACGAATTGAAAACTAATATAAGCTATGCAAAAGAGTAAATGATAGAACTGCACATTAATATTCCATAACGACAACTCACACCAAGGGATACATATCTAACGAGAGAGGGGACACTTCCATAATTCAAACCATACTACATTATAACTTCTCTATTCATGATATGACTCTACTAATAAGGCAAAAAGATAGAAGATAGTGATGTGATACCGCGGCACTCCCCCAAGCTTGGAACAAACCAAGGGGATGCCAAACCTGATGACGAATTACTCCTTTGGTGGTGGTGGTATCCTCTCGATGAGCTCTTTGATAAATTTCCCCGAGTCCTTAATCTCGAAGGTGAGAGTACGAATCAACTCCGAGTTGTGTTCAATGCGGCTCATGATCATGTCGTGTTGAGAATTCCAGCTCTTGCTATTCTTTCCCCACTCTTCCTCCTTGAAGTCTTATTTTCCTGCATGGCTAGAACGAGGAAAATCCCAATTGGACTGTAATTTCACCTTGGGCATATTCTGGTATTGATGCTCATGGATAAGGGTATGGAAAGGATTCTTGGTGCGTGGAGGAAGTGACCAGGGATCTGAACGGTGATGAAGAGGCTTCCCTCCAATGGCTGGATTGGCCACCACTCCAATGCTTGCAACGGTAGTGCCGGTGTGCGGATGTTGGCCTTGCTTCTCTTCACCTTCACTCTTGCTCTTCTTCTCCTTCCCGGGGTCTTGGAGGTCTTCCCTCCATGGGCTCCTTCCCTTTATCCTTGGTGGACACCATTGTGCTTCTAATCCTTCAAAGAGTATGTCCTGGCAGAAACAGATCCAAACAATAACACGACGAGAACACAATATACAAACCTCGGGGGATCTGGGGGGTTACATATTACGAAGTTTCATATCAAAAGGAAGGTACTGGGTGAAAACGAGTCGGAGGCGGAGTCCGGGGTGGACTCACCACCTGGTGGCACGGCCAGGGGTCGACCCGCGCCACAGGGTGGTGTGGGCCACCCTGGCTCCATTTCCGTCCCTTTTTCGCTTCGTAGCTTTCCTTATTGACTGAAAACTGCAAAAATATAGCTGGATTGTATTTTCGCGGAACTTTCCTTACCAGAACTGTTACTTATTTGAAAACATACTCTACAGGTCTCTGAATTTGGTATCTAGTAGATTGTTCCGGAGTCATCACTTGAATAACATCAATATCTTCATCTTCATATACTTATTACTTGAGTCATAAAACTCTTCTCTTCCTTATTACACCATTACCTCCACTACCTGGAAATTTCTTTCATACAAAACTTCACACGGTTCTCATTAGCAACATTAGTATAAATGAAGTGATAAAACCTTTTGAGTACAACTTCAACCGAAAACAATCAAAACATAAGCTACTGCAGCAACTCCTTCCGAAAACCTAAAAATAATTCAAAAAGGAAATCGAATAAAAAAGCAAATGCAAGAGTGGCAAAATCTGTCAAACAGACCAGAAGGTAAAGATCATTTTTTTCGAAAATCTTTTGTTGCTCAAATCAAAAAGTTCAAAACTAAAGAACATTAAATAACAACCTGGGGCAGAAGCACAAACAATTACAGCTCAATCCGACATACAGAGATCTCTCACGAATTTTTACGGTGAAGCACAAAAATCTGTTTCGGGACAGCAACTTCCCCAAATCTTACTTCTCTCTCATTAGAGGTTGATCTTGACACAAAAACCAAACAAAACGGATAAGGAGTGGTTATTACCGAAGTAATAACTTCCAAGACTCAAAGAAACAAAAACAAACTGAAAGCAAAAAAAATTTGGATTGTCTCCCATAAAGCTCTTTCTTTATAGCCATTAAGATGGGCATGATAATTTTGAAGAAGCTCTCCTAGGGATATGAACTGAAGTGAATGAGAGCATTAAGAAGCAAAAACACACACACACATTTAAGTCTAATCCACTTCCTATGCAAGGGAATTTTGTAAACAAACAAGTTGTTGAAACCAGAGGCAACTTGCGTAAGAAGGCAAAAGAAGTGCAACATAAAAACTTTCAGCATAAAACAAGGAAACTTGATATTATTGAGATGCATAAGAACACTTTTCCCTCTCTCATAATAACTTTCAGTATCATGCATAAACTTGACAATATATCTATCACAAGAGCCATCGTAACAATGATCACTTATTCTAACAGAAAACACATGAATACTAGCTCTCATAACACTACTATGTGAAACAATATTAGAGGTATCCTTACAAAGGATACGGTGTCCCTGTTCTTCATATTTAGTGACAAAGTCTTTCACATTTTCTATTATAGGTTCATCAACCATTTGTTTATCAGGTTCAAGAGCTTTTATTGTACTTTCATTAACCATACTAGCTATCATAGAATGTTCCTTTATCTTAACTGGGAAAGGCATTTTCTCAATATAAGGTTCAGTTAAAACATGATTAGCAGTATAAACTTCAGTATTTCTTGTAGGAACACTCTTAGCAATATCTTTATAAGGTTCATGATACTTATTCCACTTCTTTTTAGGCACTTCAATGTAAGAAGCAAAAGCCTTAAAATAAGAAGCAATAGCTTGAGAGTCTAGACCATAAGCATTTTTAATATTTTGAAAGTCATCAGTTCCCATAAAAGATTCAATGCATTCATAATCATAATTTATACCTGACTTTCTACCTTTTTCATTCTCCCAAGCTTCAGCATTGTCTTGAATAAGGTCCAGAAGATCCCATTTAGCTTCTTCTTCCATACGAGTGAATGATCCAGCACAAGAAGCATCCAATAAATCCTTGTCATGTAGAGGGAGCCTTGTATAATAGTTATTGATAATAATATTGTTGGGGAGCTCATGAATGGGACATTTGAGCATTAGTAACTTCAATCTCCCCCAAGCTTGAGCTGTACTCTCTCCATCAAGAGGCCAAAAGTTGTATATTTGATTCCGATCTTTATGAATCTCACTAGGAGGATAAACCTTTGAATAAAAGAGAGGCACTATTTCCTCCCATTCCAGAGCTTGACCATTCTTCAGCAGCTTATACCATTCCTCAGCTCTTATTTCAGTGATAATGAGAATAACTTCTTCTTGACTTGATCTGTAGTGATACCTGCACACTTGAACAACACGCATAATTCGTGTATAAAGAGCAAATGATCACCGGGGGACAGTTCCATCCCCAACATAATAGTTATCCATAACACGATCAATAATTCTTGTAGGTATTTTGAAAACATCATTCTTAGCAGGTGGTCGCTTATCTACTACATTAGCAGTGGTAGTAGCATTACCAAATAAGAAACTCAGTGAATTATCCATAACGAAAATAAAGCAACTGGCAGAAGTAAACAATACTCATAGTAGAAGTTTCCTTTACGAGTTCCATTCTCCAATAGCGCTTCACTCCCCGGCAACGGCGCAAAAAAATAGTCTTGATGACCCACAAGTATAGGGGGTGTATCGCAGTATTTTCGATAAGTAAGTCTGTCGAACCCACCGAGGAGCAGAAGGTGCTGGCTAGTGTTATGGATCAGGAATTCTCTGCAAATACTTAGCAAACGGATTTTTAGGGGTTTTTGATAAAGCAAGTAAACAAAGTACGAGTAAATAAAAGACAGTAGGAATAAATGCAGCAAGTGGCCCAATCCTTTATGCAGCAAAAGACAAGCCGGTTGTATTACTTAAGATGACCAAATGTTCTCAAGGACACATGGGAAGACTGTCAAGTGCTTTCGCTTCATATAGTTGATTAATCTTCTTTAGCTTGCTAAGCGTTGTGTGGATGAACCTGTGCTAATGTACCGCCCCAACCAAGACTAATACATATTTGTGATTATACCCCTTTCAAACATCCGTAAGTACAAGAAAGTAATTAAGGTAGAAACCTAACCACAACTTTAAACTCTAAGACCCTTACATCCCTTGTGCAATGGTTTCCTAATGAGGGTTCAGATTTCTGTCACTCCGGCAACTCCTACGATTAGTAGCCAAATACACAATGCATTCCCTAGGCCCATATAGGAGAAGTGTCATGTAGTCGACGTTCACATGACACCACTAGAAGAAGGACACCACAACTTAAATATCAAACTATTGAATCTTTCTCAACACAAATCCACTACTAACAACAAGACTTCTCCCATGTCCTCAAGAACAAAACGAACTACTCACAAGACATCATATGGATCATGCTCAGAGATGGAATAATGATGTATAACAATCTGAACATAAACAATAATTCAATGGTTCACTCAATAGCATCAACTACAAAGAGTAATCAACACCGGGAAAGTTTCCCCTATGAACAAATGCAATATTCAACTCAATTGTTACAGCAATATGGAGATGGTGATGAGGGTGCTTATGGTGATGATGGTGGTGATGATGATGATGATCCCGATGAAGTCCAGCTTGATGGTGGTGTTGATGGCGACAATCTCCCTTCTTCGGGAAAGAATTCCCTGGCGGAAATCTGTCTGCCGGAGAGATCTTTCTCTATCGGTGTTTTCCGCCCCACAGAGGCGGCGGAATCTTTCTGTGGTCGCTCCCTGAGTCTTAGGGTTTCAGGAGGATGATATACGCCAGACGAGAGAGCCAGAGGTGGGCTAGGGCGGCCACACCACCAGCTAGCGCGGCCTAGGGCTGCCCACGCAAGGGGGTGGTGTGGGCCCCCTATGGCCCATCTCCACTCCATCTTCTGGCATCCTTAGTTTTCTAGAAAAATAGGATTTTCCGTATTTTTTCCCGGGTTTTCTGATCTTCGCGAATTTTGCCTCCAAACAACACCTGTTCCATCAGAATCCTGACTGCAGCGGTCCATGCTCCAAAAGTCATCAACCATGAAAAAACAGATGAGATAACATAAGCATCACCTCTCAGTACGAAATATATCAATGAATAATAGTGAATTAAGGCATGTATAAGTGATGCAAAATGGACGTATCAATCCCTTAATGTTATTGAGTGGAACCATTGAATTATTGCATGTGTCTTCTTTTCACAAACCACATATGGATCCACTAGAGTCATTGTATGTGTGTTCTTTTCATTAACCACATATCGATCAAATAGAGTTCATTTTACGTGTGTTCTTTTCACAAACCACATATGGATCCACTAGAGTCATTGTATGTGTGTTCTTTTCACAAACAACATATGGATCCACCAGTGTCATTGAAATGTGTGTTCTTTTCATTAACCACAGCTAGAGTCATTGCATGTCTGTTATTTTCACAAACCACATATGGATCCACCAGTGTCATTGAAATGTGTGTTCTTTTCATTAACCACAACTAGAGTCATTGTATGTTTCTTATTTTCACAAGCCACATACGGATCCACCAGTGTCATTGCATGTCTATTCTTTTCATTAACCACATCTAGAGTCATTTCATGTGTATTCTTTTCACAAACTACATATGAATCCACCAATGTCATTGCATGTGTGTTCTTTTCATAAACCACATATGGATCCACCGGAGTTCATTGCATGTGTGTTCTTTTAATAAACCACAACTAGAGTCACTGTATGTGTGTTCTTTTCACAAACCACATATGGATCCACTAGAGTCATTGCATGTGTTTTTTTTCACAAACAACATATGGATCCACCATTGTCATTGAAATGTGTGTTCTTTTCATTAACCACAGCTAGAGTCATTGCATGTCTGTTCTTTTCACAAACCACATATGGATCCACTAGTGTCATTGCATGTGTGTTCTTTTCCTTATCCACATATGGATCCACCAGAGTTTATTGCATGTGTGTTCTTTTAATAAACCACAGCTAGAGTCACTGGATGTGTGTTCCTTTCACAAACCACATAATGATCCACTAGAATCATTGCATGTGTGTTCTTTTCACAAACCACATATGGATCCACTAGTGTCATTGAAATGTGTGTTCTTTTCATTAACCAGAGCTAGAGTCATTGCATGTCTGTTCTTTTCATCATCCACATGGATCCACCAGTATCATTGCATGTGTGTTCTTTCAATAAAGCACAACTAGAGTCATTGCATTTGTGTTCTTTTAATAAACCACAAATAGAGTCATTGCATGTGTGTTCTTTTCACACACAACATATGGATCCACCAGTATCATTGAAATGTGTGTTCTTTTCATTAACCACAACTAGAGTCATTGCATGTCTGATCTTTTCACAAACCACATGGATCCACCAGTTTCATTGCATGTGTGTTCTTTCAATAAACCACAACTAGAGTCATTGCATGTGTGTTCTTTTAACAAACCACAGCTAGATTCATTGCATGTGTGTTCTTTTCATTAACCACATATAGATCCACCAGTGTCATTGAAATGTGTGTTCTTTTCATTAACCACAACTAGAGTCATTGCATGTCTGTTCTTTTCAGAAACCACATGGATCCACCAGTGTCATTACATGCGTGTTCTTTCAATAAACCACAACTAGAGTCATTGCATGTGTGTTCTTTTAATAAACCACAACTAGAGTCATTGCATGTGTGTTCTTTTCACAAACCACATATGGATCCACCAGTGTCATTGAAATGTGTGTTCTTTTCATTAACCATAGCTAGAGTCATTGCATGTCTGTTCTTTTCAAAAACCACATATGGATCCACCAGTGTCATTGAACTGTGTGTTTTTTCATTAACCACAGCTAGAGTCATTGCATGTCTGTTCTTTTAATAAACCACAATTAGAGTCACTAGATGTGTGTTCTTTTCACAAACTACATATGGATCCACCAGTGTCATTGAAATGTGTGTTCTTTTCATTCAGCACGGCTAGAGTCATTGCATGTTTGTTCTTTTCACAAACCACATATGGATCCACTAGTGTCATTGCATTTGTGTTCTTTTCATTAACCACATATGGATCCCCTAGTGTCATTGCATGTGTGTTCTTTTCATTAACCACAACTATTGTAATTGCATGTCTGTTCTTTTCATAGACCACATATGGATCCACCAGAGTTCATTGCATGTGTGTTCTTTTTAGAAACCACATATGGATCCACCAGTATCATTGCATGTGTGTTCTTTTCATTAACCACATATGGATCCACCAGAGTTCATTGCATTTGTGTTCTTTTAATAAACTACAACTAGAGTCATTGGATGTTTGTTATTTTCACAAACCACATATGGATCCACTAGAGTCATTGCATGTGTGTTCTTTTAACAAACTACAGATGAATCCACCAATGTCATTGAAATGTGTGTTCTTTTAATAAACCACATATGGATCCACTAGTGTCATTGCATGTGTGTTCTTTTCATTAACAACAACTAGTGTTATTGCATGTCTGTTCTTTTCATAGACCACATATGGATCCACCAGAGTTCATTGCATGTCTGTTCTTTTCACAAAGCACATATGGATCCACAAGTGTCATTGCATGTGTGTTATTTTCATTAACCACATTTGGATCCACAAGATTTCATTGCATGTGTGTTATTTTCATTAACCACGGCTAGAGTCATTGCATGTCTGTTATTTTAATAAACCACAGCTAGAGTCACTGGTGTGTGTTCTTTTCACAAACCACATATGGATCCACTAGTGTCTTTGAAATGTGTGTTCTTTTCATTAACCATAGCTAGAGTCATTGCATGTCTGTTCTTTTCAGAAACCACATGGATCCACCAGTGTCATTGTGTTAATGTTCTTTCAATAAACCACAACTAGAGTCATTGCATGTGTGTTCCTTTAATAAACTACAGCTAGAGTCATTGCATGTCTGCTCTTTTCACAAACCACATATGGATCCACTAGTGTCACTGCATGTGTGTTCTTTTCATTAACCACATATGGTTCCCTTAATGTTATTGCATGTGTGTTCTTTTCATTAACCACAACTAGTGTCATTGCATGTCTATTATGTTCATAGACCACATATAGATCCACCAGAGTTCATTGCATGTGTGTTATTTTCACAAACCACATATGGATCCACCAATGTCATTGCATGTGTGTTCTTTTCGTTAACCACATATGGATCCACCATAGTTCATTGCATGTGTGTTCTTTTAATAAACCACGGCTAGAGTCACTGGATGTGTGTTCTTTTCACAAACCACAAAATGATCCACTAGAGTCATTGCATGTGTGTTCTTTTCACAAACCACATATGGATCCACCAGTGTCATTGAAACGTGTGTTCTTTTCATTAACTACAGCTAGAGTCATTGCATGTCTAATCTTTTCACAAACCACATGGATCCACCAGTGTCATTGCATGTGTGTTCTTTCAATAAACCACAACTAGAGTCATTGCATGTGTGTTATTTTAACAAACCACAGCTAGAGTCATTGCATGTGTGTTCTTTTCACAAACCACATATTGATCCACCAGTGTCATTGAAATGTGTCTTCTTTTCATTAACCACAACCAGAGTCATTGCATGTCTGTTCTCTTCAGAAACCACATGGATCCACTAGTGTCATTGCATGTGTGTTCTTTCAATAAACCACAACTAGAGTCATTGCATGTGTGTTCTTTTAATAAACCACATCTAGAATCATTGCATGTGTTCTTTTCACAAACGACATATGGATCCACCAGTGTCATTGAAATGTGTGTTCTTTTCATTAACCACAGCTGGAGTCATTGCATGTCTGTTCTTTTCAAAAACCACATATGGATCCACATGTGTCATTGAAATGTGTGTTCTTTTCCTTAACCAAAGCTAGAGTCATTGCATGTTAGTTCTTTTAATAAACCACAGCTAGATTCACTGGATGTGTGTTCTTTTCACAAACTACATATGGATCCACCAGTGTCATTGAAATGTGTGTTCTTTTCATTAACCACGGCTAGAGTCATTGCATGTTTGTTCTTTTCACAAACCACATATGGATCCACTAGTGTCATTGCATGTGTGTTATTTTCATTAACCACATATGAATCCCCTAGTGTCATTGCATGTGTGTTCTTTTCATTAACCACAACTAGTGTCATTGCATGTCTGTTCTTTTCATAGACCACATATGGATCCACCAGAGTTCATTGCATGTGTTTTCTTTTCACAAACCACATATGGATCAACTAGTGTCATTACATGTGTGTTCTTTTCATTAACCACGTATGGATCCACCAGAATTCATTGCATGTGTGTTTGATGACCCACAAGTATAGGGGGTGTATCGCAGTATTTTCGAGGGAAGTGAAACCCAATTTATTGATTCGACACAAGGGGAGCCAAAGAATATTTATAAGCCTTAACAACTGAGTTGTCAATTCAGCTGCACCTGGAAATAATCTTGCTCATAGCAGTTTGTCAGTAGCAACAGTTTTGTAGTAGGAATAGTAAAGTAACAAAGGTAGCAAAACAAAGACAGTAGTGAAAAAAGCAGTAAACAGTGGGATTCGAGTGCGATAGGCATATGGATGGATGGACAGGTGTTGCATGGACAAGACAATTCACATAGAAATCAAAACATAGGGCAATTGCAGATAAATAAGATAAAGCACCCAAGTACTAGACAATCCTCGGCATGTGTTCCATATATAGTCATACGTGCTCACAATGAGAACTTGCACAACATCTTTTGTCCTGCCAGCCCGTTTGCAGTGGGGCCTCTAGGGAACTACTGGCAATTAAGGTGCTTCTTTTAATAGAGCACCGGAGCAAAGCATTAACACTCCGTGAACACATGTGATCCTCACATCAAAGCCTTTCCCTTCCGGTTATCCCGATTTCTGTCACTTCGGGGCCATAGGTTCCGGACAACAACGTGTGTATACAACTTGTAGATAAGACCAGAAACAATACTATCATAATGAATCAATAATAAGTTCAGATCTGAAATCATGGCACTCGGGCCCTAGTGACAAGCATTAAGCACAACAAGTCGCAACAAAGTCATAAAGCACTAATAAAAGATACTAGGCACCATGCCCTAACAATCTGATGCCATTACATGAACGATCTCATCCAATCCCTACCATTCCCATAGCCTACAGCGGGGGATTACTCACTCATTGATGGGGGAAACATGGATGGTCGATGGAGAAGCGATGGTGATGATGATGGCGATGATCTCTTCCAATTCCCCGTCTCGGCAGGGTGCCAGAACGGAGTTTCTGGTGCTATTTCGTGGAATCTGGTGGTGGTGGCAGAGCGGAACTCCTTCTGGAAAAATGTCGACCCCCCCCGAAGTTTTTAGGTCAGAAGGCTCCTTATAGGCGAAGAGAGAGGCCGAGGGGGTGCCTGGGGGGGCACACCACCCCCTAGCGCGGCCTGGCCTGGCCCGCGCCACCAGGTGGTGTGGCCACCCCAGGGCTCTTCTCCGTCTCGTATTCTGGCTCCTAGAGTCTTCGGGTGATATAGGATTTTTGGCATATTTTCCGGGATTTTCCTGATAGTTGATTTTCTGCACAAAAAGCAGACACCAAGGCAATTCTGTTGAAAACAGCGTCAGTTCGCATTAGTTGCATCCAAATCACACAAGTATAGAGGAGAAACAATAGCAAAAGTGTTCGGGAACGTAGATACGGATTGGACGTATCAACTCCCCCCAAGCTTAGCTTATTGCTTGTCCTCAAGCAATTCAGTTGAAAACTGAGTGCGATAAAAGAACTTTCACGAACACATTTGCTTCATATGATGTAAATATTCTCAGCAATGTGATCAACTACTTAGACAATTCATAATAAAGAGTATGCAACTAAGTCTACCTAATAGTCTTTGCAAGCTATGAAGAGATTCCATCTCAAGAATAATAAGTAGCATGAAGCACGAATATAAGCAACATTACAATGCTCATAAAAAGGTATGATAGAGGGGTATCTCGCTTGCCTTTGATTAGGAATGCCAAGGCACCTCTGAAGTTCAAGTGATGACTAGAAGTAAAGATATCAAAGATACAAGCATCAAAGTCATAACACAAATAATCAAGTAATGGAACAAACACAAAGAATGACAACTATGCTCTCAAGAAGGTGCTCAAAGAATATATGGAGACTCAACAAGTAGAAGAAAAAGGTTTTGAATAATTTTGAAAGGCTTCCAAATGCTGAAAGTATGGTACTCGTTAGCTTTGAGCTCTCATTGCCCCTATCATAAGCATCTTTAATGTGGTTAAGGTGAAAGTGAGGTCCAATCTGAGTTATATGCTTGACAGACTATAAACTAAAAATCCCAAGTCCCTTGAGTACGAGGGCCGCTCCTCATGCTACTCAACTTTAGTTACCGGTAAGTTCTTGTCATCGTAAGTATGTGCGTATCATTGAGAACTACCAACGGGGTACCCCTTAACCAATGATACGGAAGAATCCCCATATCAAAATGACAAGGCAAGCAGACAATGAGTATCTCAGCAATCTTCTTATTTACCATGGGAAAATGGTGCTTTTTTCTCTTTCCTCTTTTCATAAATCTCTTTTTTTTCTTTTTCACAATAGCTATCTCTCTCTTTTTTATAAGAAGAATGCTTCATAGATATCATTATGGTTACGCTGCAGGTTTCCACCATGTCAGCATGGATTAGACCAGCGGCCCAGGTGTTTCACGAACACACATACATAACTCCATGGACTTACAAGCTCCCCTTTTATTTCACACCGACGACATCCGCAAACAAAAGAGCAAGGTATCAACTGGGTATATATTTACAAGTGTTGAAAGTGTTCCCCGTGACAGCATGGTTCTGCTAATCCCCAGCCTATAATTAGTAAGCATATAACTTTCATGGAGAGTTCATAATGGTTTAGGTTTATTAAGTGCAGGAAATAAAGTGTGCCATCAAGTTCGTGAGAGCTTTACTAACTAACTTTCCCATAACAAGCAAACATTTTATTCGGAAGAAAACAAGGCATATTGAATATGCACGGAAGTAGCAAATGATCCTAATAGGTAGGTATGGTGGACACTTTGGCAATATTCGGTTTAGGGCGTTTGGAAACATGAGTAAAACACTCAGTGTGAATGAAGGCTAGCAATAGTAAGGGAGCGACAAACGAGAGAGCAATAGCTATCATTATCATGCTTGCAACAAAACAGGACTACTCATGGCATGAAAGTGATTCAAGATCCTCAAGGCAAAATAATTCATCGAGGCTTAACTGATTATTACAGTCATGTGCATGCGTGAGCATGTGCCAAGTCAATCAAATGAAACATTCAGAGGAGGCTACCACGGTGTCATACCAATTTATGAATAGAGCAATGCAGCAAAACATTCATAAGACATGCTACAAACTATTAGCGAGCTAGAACTAATCATAAGAAAGAAGAACTACTAAGCATCCAAAGAAAACATACACTCTACATGAACAGACTAAGCATGCCCACAATGATGAGTATATGTACAAAAATGAAAACAAATAGAGTTCGTTACCAGCCTCTTACCACGCCTCAAGTTGTCATTAATCCTCATTATTGCTCTTCACTTGTGTGGCTTGAATAATAATATGAAACCAATATTCCACTGAGAACTGCCGACTCCTGTAGCAAACTCACAAAAAACCAAAGAAGAACGACAAATATTTTTGGTGTTTTCGATTTTTAAACAAAAACCAAAAAGGGGAAAACAAAGCAAAATCTTTTTTGATTTTTCGAATAGTTCAGACAAAGGAAAAAGGGAAAAGGAAACCAAGGCAAAAATAAGAAGCAAACCAAAGAGAAACAACTAAAATATTTTTGGTCTTTTTGTGTTTTTAGAAAGCAAAAGCAAACAAGAACAAAAACTAAAAAGAGAATGAAAACATGAATATACAAAGTACCGACGCAACATGATATGGAGATGAGTGCGGTGTCGGCGTACCTCCCCCCAAGCTTAGGCTTTCGGCCTAAGTGGGTATCAATCCATGTATGAATAGGGGTTCCAAGCGGGCGGATCTTGGTAAGAATGGTCGTAGCTGGGCCCATGAGAGGAAGAAGAAGCTCCCCAATCAAAAGAGGGCTGTTGATATGAAGACTCTCCCTCATTCGAGGGCTGGACCGAATCATCCGTGACCTCCCTCCTAGTGTCCTGCTCCTGTTGGGAGAGCTCTCCCAAGTACGTGTCAAGCTCCTTCTCAGTGAGGGATCATCCTTCCCTGTTATCAAGGTTAGACAAAACAGGTGCAGGCAAAAGAACAACATGCTCGGACTTGCTCTTTCTCCAACCAGCTTTGAGAAAGGTTATTTCATAAGACAACTCACTCAAACTAGCCCACGAGGAAATAAATTTATGTTGTATCATGGAATTAAAATCAAGCCTCTCTATGGGAAACTATAGGTCTGGATGATGAGGCACTAAACCATGCAATGCTAGAAACCGAGAAGCAATGAGGCCTCCACAAATTCCACCTTTCTCACGGTTAGCAGCAAGACGGAAAGCTATCAAAGCACCCAAGTTGTAAGACCTATCTTGTCTAAGAGCAGCAGAGATAAATGCTAGATCAAACGAAGATAACTTATTGGCAGTTTTCCTAGCAAGAACACACTTGGCAATAAAGTAAGCGAAGTAGCAAATGGAGGGAAAATGAATGTTACGGATTTATCCACTGTCCTTCGAGAAGCTACTCCCTTGGCAAATTTTTGCATATAAATCCATGAGTGGTTCAGGTCTCTCTTTAATCTTCCTACATGATCCCCATTGAGGTACCTTAATAGCTGCACAAAAATCATCAAGAGAAAGGTCGACAACTATATTGTAAATTTTGTAATGGACCATGGGGTTAGGCAAAGAGTGACTAAATTTGAAGTCCTGCACCACAGACATGGTTAGCTTCACGAATTGACAAGGTTCATTCTCCAAAAAGTGCTCTAACCCTGCATTAGAAACCAGAGTGTGGAAATCTTGTAGAATTCCTGCAGCCCTCATGAACTCAGGGCATGGATAAATGGAGGGAAAAACTTCCTCCTCCCGGTGGACCTTCATGACCTCAGGCACCCAAAGCTCATGTTGGTTTAGGTGGTGTTCACTCATCTTCTATTCTGAAATTTAAACACTGTAACTACCTCGGACCCTACGCTCTAAGTTCAAGCCTGGATGAAGCGGAAGTGGTTAAAATAGTACAGGGGGGGCCTAGAAGACCGCCCACGTGTAGACCCGTCGGCCGTCCTAACCACTTCCAAGACATCGGGACAAGAGCGAGCGGCGTAGGAAACAGGCCAAGAGATCAAATACATACACAAGTGAGTATGTACGCAAGCTACCATACAACAGTCCTCCGAGCCATTCCATCTAAAAGAAATAGAAATATTGCTACGCCATACGGCAAGATCCAAATATCCTAGATAGAGATAATAGTTTAGGATAGCTCCTCATACATCAAACATCAGAGTATCAGGCGGAAGCAGAAAACAAGATCCAAGTATGGATAAGAAGCAAATCGGCATAAGATGCCACATAAATAAACACATCCCGCCCACAGATCTCACAGATCCCCATCCCCGGAATCTCTACACCGAGTGATCGTTGCCAACATCATCTGTCTCCTCCACCCAGTATCCATCTTGCGAATACACCTGTTCATCTGAATAAAACAATTTATCGTGTGAGACCCTAGGGGTACTCAACAAGTCTTTATGCCTCTAAAGGGGACATATACCTGGGGTGACGCAATTGCAGCAAAATATAATAACTAACAAGTCTATAGATACTCGCTAACCATCCACCTAACCAATGATAGACGGATGTCTGTTAATTAGTAACAACAGTTATAACAGTATAAAGTAACAGATCCATCCTCCTTCTCGCTTACCAACGAGAAAGCGGACGAACAACCCATCTGTTGGCAGTTTTATTAACCATTCCATGAGTATTGCACTATGTACTAGTCGGGTATTTGGTCAAGTAAAAAACGGTACTTTAGTTATACTTGTCTATGATCAAGAAACTGTGCTCCAAGTCGTCCACAACCGCGGACACGGCTTTAAGAAAGATTTACCCTGCAGGGGTGCACAAATAGCAACACACACTCGATCAACCTCGGAAAAACCAACTCAAAACCCAACGAGGCATTCAGGACAAAGCGATCACAGGATTCAGAAATATTTCAGGGGGCCACCCCATTAAGCTACCCGCAACAAAGTTGGCCGGCTCCGAGACGGACCCAAGGTTTGCGTCAATGGATGTAAACGACCGGGAACCCAAAAATGTGATTGGGCTTGTCGATACCGCGAAAACACTCCGCATCCAAAACAGTACAGGTGCTCCACGCACAAACTTAGATAAAGCAGTAAACATGGCATAAGTATAGGATAGTAAATAAAACCCCAAACTAGTTTGTGGCCCCAAGAAATAGAAATGAATCAAGCTCTGGCTCAGGGGGGTCCACGGCCTCCCGGATGTGGATAGTGCGAATAGTCAAGGAACAGGAATCAAGTACTCGGGGTCCTACGGGACACAAGTGAGCATAAAAACCAAATAGCAGATATTGCTCACCGGTGCCTCTTTCATTAGTTATCCCATTACTACTCAGGTTAAGTTGTTTAGGTACCTCGTTATCCATCAGACACTCACATACCCTACACATGCTGTTCTACGACTCGCATGGCTCAAACAACTCCTGTAGTAATGGCTCAAGGGATGGAGGAACAAGCTTCGGTGGGGTTTAAAAGTAAGGCTATGCAGTACTTGGGATTTAGTTTAATGCAATCGCGACTCAATGATGCAAGAATAAGATAGAGGCAATAGGTACTATATGTATGCAAGCATGTGGTAGTGCTTTCCTGGCAGCTCAGTTGAAGTGAGAGACGGATCTGGGTAGTACTCCTGGGATTCCTAATATTTCCCCTGCTTGGCGTCTATTCGAAGAAGAACCAAACAAACAAGGGCCAACATAAATAAAGTGCATAAGCATATCATTTAAAATGCGACAAGCAAACATGCATGCCATGATGAATGATGCACAATTTACATGGCAATAAAGTAGCATGGCATGGGTGAGGTGTGGGGTGCAAGAATAAAGCATTTTATTAAGTTTTAGTCATGTTTTGCTCTCAAAACACTTGATGTCCACTTAATATTTATATGATGCATGCTGCAATTCAGAACAAGGAATGCATAGTTAGAACAGGCTCGTCGTGCTGATCGATTCAGACATATTATTTGTCGAATTTGGAGTTGTAGAATTAAAGTTATTAATTAGTCAAGAAAAGTCATTTTTATTGCATTTGAACAATTTCGAAAATTTAAAGTGCTCAAATAGTATTTTGAATGCATATTTGAAATCCTCACATTTTTCTGATTCAAAAACATATATTATTTGTATTATTTGGAATTACAAATTAAAAGTTATTAAAAATAGAATTTAAATCATATTTAAACATTTCTGAAAATTGTTTTGATAAAACAGATACTGACAGATAATTTTTCCACCCGGAGAAACCTAGCCACAGACACAGATAGGTGGGACCGATGCTGACTGGGCGAAACGGCGCGCAGCAGGTTTTTCTCACCGCGAGTTCTTCTAGCCCACGAGACAGACATGTGGGGTCTGAGGCTTCGCAGGCCCACACGCCAGTGGGCGAGTGAGAGGCTGTCACGCGGCACAGCGGGGGACTGCGGGTCGAGACTAAAGAAGCGCGGGAGCCTTTCTGTAAAACTACCACAGGCAGACATGTGGGCCCGGAAGGAGCACTGGTTGAGCGCTAAAAAGTTTGGGGGGTTTTCTGGAAAGGTACCATGCGGTACTGTTTTTCTTCTCACGGGTTTGACTGATGAAACTGACGACAGGTCGGTGCGCGAGAGGGAACGCCGCGGCACGGGGGATCGAACCAGCGACCTGGGGCACGCGCGTGCGGCGGAAGCCACTGCGGCTGGGAGGGGTTGTTGGAGGGAAAGGGGAACGCGGCTAGGAGTATCTGTCGCGGCGCACAGCGAGCAGAAGCGCGCGCACACCGGCGCACAGAGCGCGCTCGACGAAATGACCGGCACGTCCAGGCAGCGACAGCGACTGCGGGGATGTCTTGGAGGTTAGGGAGCTCACCGCGGGGCTGCTGGAGGGGTTGGACCGGGCCGGGGAGCGGCGGATCGACGACGTAGCAGACGCCGGCGAGCTAGGGTTTTGTCTCGGTGTCATCAGCGTGCAGTGGGGGTGGAGCTTTTCCTCTTCGATGCCGTGTGCAGGGGCGACGCAGGGGCGGTCCTCGGTCTTCCTCGACAGCCACACACCACGCCCGCCTCCTTGTAACCGTTGGTGGAAGCCGAAGCCGAGGCTGGGTGGCCGGAGATGGAAGTGAGAGGGTGGCGGTAGGTGGGGAAGAAGAGGGGGAAGGGCAGTGCCCTGGTGGATCTAGAGAAGTCACGCGGGGTAGGGGAGGGTAAATAAGGACAGAGAGAGGGTGTCGTGGGGCTCGGTGGAGAAAAAGTGGCTCGGCCACCTTTCTCCTTCTCTCTCACGTGCTCGGCCAGGCACAGTAGGGCGAGGGGCTGCAGTTGGGGCCAGGGTAAGGACAGGGGTGGTCTGGCTCGGGTGGGGCCTTGTGGCAGAGAGAGAGAGAGAGGAGGGAGAGGGAGGCTCGGGTAGGGTTTAGCTAGGGTTGGAGGGGCAGATGGGGTGGTTAGATGGCAAGAGGGTGGTGCCACGACATGGTTAGGGTTAGGGGTGGTGAGGTGGCTCGGGTAGGTAGAGAGAGAGAGGGAGATGAGGTCTAGGGTTTGGAGAGAGGGATTAGAGAGAGAGAGGTTAAGGTGAGTGGGTTGGTTAGGGTGTTTAGAGTTTTTGGATATGATCTAACAAGATCAAGTGCATGGTGGGGTGAGATGGAGGTGAGGGTAGGGCTTAGAGGTGCACATGGCAAGGATAGAAAGAACAAGATGGTGAGGGTTAAGAGAGAAGGGAGTAGAGCTCAACAAAATAATAGATCCAATCAACACAAAGAAAACCAAAGGAGAACAAGATGGTGGTGACTTGCATGGCCCATGCATAAGTAATAAATGCCATGTTTATTTTGTTAAATCAATAATAAGGTCTCATGGCATTTATTCACATGCATTCCAAAAAAATGGATCTAAGGCCAAGCTAAAGAAATTTAAAAGGATGTTCCATGTGGAGTAGATGAAGATGGTCATGTTTGAATATAATTAAGGACATGCCAGTGTGTATATTCCACTAGGTGCATAATATCCTCAAGAATATTCCAACATGAGCATTCATTCAAAATCAACCCATATGGAACCTAGAAAAAGGGGTTCCACTCATAATGCATGCAAAGGTGGCTCCACATATCAATAATGTGAAAACAACATGATGCTAGTGTGAGAGCATGTGGAAATAGAAGTGGATCCGTCCCAACCCACATGAGCTAGATTTAAATGCCAAAGGAAAAATGTAAAAGCTCATGGATAATTAGGATGGTGGAATTATAAGGTGGTGACAATAGAAGGTGGTGAAGTTAATAAAAGATATGCCCCCAACTCAACTTGGGCATCAAGCATTTATCAAGAACCAAATACAATATATCAAAAGGCAAATACAATTAATAATGCATATGAGATAAGATCCAAAAGAAAAAGGGTTTTATATGATGCTCAAATGCAATGTGGCATGATGACATGAGCATGATATAATTATGATGCAACAATTATATGTAGGAAGTAGCAATTGTATTACTAGACCATGTAGCATTACAGATGTTAGACAGATGGGATGCTACAAACACGTATTAAACAAGTGATTGCAAAGTACATATAATGAAGGATTCTACTCATAGGGACTTGCAAGAGGCCTAAACATGCATCAAAACTATATCTCTAAGAATCAAACAAGCTTACAAGCCCTCATAACCAGTCACCTACAGTAGCAAAATACTCAACATATGATCCACTAAATACAAATCTACTTGGACAAGGGGAGGAGTCACATACTAGGGAACAAATGCTCCAAATTTCAGCAAGAAAGATGGGCTGAGCAAAGAGATCGAAGAAATCGAGAGCAAGCACAGAGAGAACACGATTTTGAGCTATGAACTAGAGCTTACTCGGGAGAGAGAAGAAAGTGGCAGGTGAGAGAGTTCGTGGGGGGCCAGGGGTGGCCCACACGAGGGCATGGCGCCACCCAGGGCTGGTCGCACCACCGCATGGTGTGCCTGCCTGGTGGGCCCCCCTGGTACCTACCAGGTACTCCTCTGCCCCTTTTTTCACGTAAAAATTTAATATGAATTTTCTGGAATTTTTCGAGACACTTTATTTTTGGGCATTATTCAGAAATAGAAGAATGATTTTTCTGACAGACAGATTTTTTTTCTTTTGGAAACATGATGCAAGGACAAAACAAGGCTAGAACTACAGAAGTTCTTGCATGCAAGCAATTAACAACACAAAGAAAACTAAAAGAAAGCAAAAACTAAGATGCAAAGGATAGAAGTAAACGGAGATAATCATAATGAAAACATTGTTTTGTTCAATGGAATCCTTTTGTTAGCAAGGTTGATCAAGTCTTGCTACCAAAACAATTGCATATGAGACAAAACTTTGTACTCCACTAATGATTATGTTACCTTAACCTTAATAGCAATGGTCCCAATCATAATAGTTTCAAATTTTTCTCTTGGTATGGGACAATATATTTCTCCAACTTGAATGCCTTCAACATGTTCAATTGAATTCAAGCCATAAGTCCTTTCAATCTTCTTGGGGAAATAGAAAGTATGTTCCTTGTCATTAACATTGAAGGTAACCTTTCCTTGATTACAATTAATAACAGCACCTGAAGTATTAAGAAAAGGTCTCCCAAGAATAATAGACATATTATCATCTTCAGGCATTTCAAGCACAACAAAATCAGTTAATATCAAGCAATTATGAGCCACCTGAATAGGTACATCCTCACATATACCAACAAGAATAGTGGTAGATTTATCAGCCATTTGCAAAGATATATCAGTTGGTATCAATTTTTCAAGTTGAAGCCTCTTATAGAGAGAGAAAGGCATAACACTAACTCCAGCTCCCAAATCACACAAAGCAGTTCTAACATAACCGTTCTTCATAGAGCAAGGGATAGTTGGAATCCCTGGGTCTCCAAGTTTCTTAGGAACCTTACCATTGAAAGAATAATTAGCAAGCAAGGTAGAGATCTCTTCATTAGGGATCTTCCTTTCATTCGAGACAATATCCTTCATATACTATGAGTAAGGAGGCAATTTAATAGCATCAGTCAAAGGAATTTGCAAGAATAAAGGCTTCATCCACTCACAAAACTTATTGTAGTGTTCATCTTCGTTTGACTTGTGTTTCTTATCAGGGAAAGGCATAGGTTTTTGGACCGAAGGTTCTCTTTCACTACCATGTTTCTTAGCAATAAAATCTTCTTTGGTGTATTTAGTAGTCTTAGTGTGGTTTTCAGGTTCTTGTTCAACTTTTTCTTCATTAGGAACTTCATTTACTTCATTACCACTTTCAGTTTCAGCATCAGAGATAGATATACTATTTGGATCTATAGCAGGTTCAGAGGGTTCTACAACAGTTGTATGTTTCTTTTTTCCTTTTCTTACGAGTAGAACCACTATTTTCAGCTTGTTGAGAATCCTACTCAATTCTTTTGGGATGCCCCTCAGGATATAGAGGATCCTGGCTAGCAGCACCACTTCTAGTTCTAATTTCATAAGCATGTTTTTCTTTAGCAGCATTAACTAAGTCGTTTTGCACTTTAACAAGTTGATCTATTTGAGTTTGAACCATTTGAAAGTGTTTAACAATCATTTTAACATCATTGGAGGTTCTTTCCACAATATCTTTCAACTCAACAATAGCTCTAGTGTTTTCCATAAGATGATTTTGCACCCTTTTATTAAAGTTATCTTGATTAACAATAAAGATATCAAATTCTTCTAAGCATTGATCAGGAGGTTTCAAATAAGGGATATCAGCTTCATCAAAGTGTTGGAGAGAGTGTACCTCAATATTGGATGAGTAGGGAATAGGCTTACATAATTCTTCTATAGGAGGTAAATTCTTGACATCTGCAGCTTTAATTCCCTTCTCCTTAAGACATTTCTTAGCTTCCTTCATCACTTCATCATTTAATTCAATAACTCCCCTCTTCTTTGATGTTGGAATAGGCACATGAATAGATGGTTCAGGTACAATTACTTCAGGTATAGCTTGTTTAGGAAGAGTCCAGTCTTCATAATTCTTGCTTATTTTAGCCATTAATTCCTCAGCTTCCTTTGGAGTCCTATTCCTGAAAACACAATCAGCACAACTATCTAGGTATGTCCTAGATTCCTCGGTTAGTCCCTTATAAAATATATCAAGAAGCTCATTCTTAGGTAAAGGACTTCCAGCCTGTGCATGAATCAAAGCACAAAACCTTGCCCAAGATTCAGGCAATACCTCTTTTTCTCCCTGTTTAAAATCAAAAAGTTCCTCCAAAATAGCATGTCTAGCACTCGGAGGAAAATATTTCTGCAGGAAAGTACTAATCAAGCACTCAGGGCTATCAATAGATCCAGGAGGTAAATTACTAAACCACGTTTTAGCTTCTCCTTTCAGGGAAAAAGGAAAAATCTTAGCAACAAAATAAGTACGCATCTTAATATCATCAGAAAACAAGCCACTCATAGTAGAAAGTTCATTCATATGTGCTACCGCACTTTCATTCTTAGTCCCACCAAAAGGTTCTTTCTCGACAATAGCTATGTAAGATAGATCGAGAGAGAAATCATAATCTTCATCTATAATGTTTATGGGAGAAGCAGCAAATTTAGCATCAA
Source organism: Avena eriantha (assembly GCA_910589775.1). Taxonomy (NCBI): domain Eukaryota; kingdom Viridiplantae; phylum Streptophyta; class Magnoliopsida; order Poales; family Poaceae; genus Avena; species Avena eriantha. Next base: position 414,115,771 of record OU342742.1, read on the forward strand.
GAGATAATTTGGGTCTAATAGTACGCCTCTCAAGGAGACTCTTAGCAGCGCTCCTATCATGGGTGTTCCTACATTCTTCAATAAACTCATCAGTCATCTCAACATAATCTTCTTCAACATCATAACTCTTACTAGACTCAGGTGAGCTAACAGGTGTGGAAGTGCCTTCATTAGGAGTTTCGGTATTTCCCGCTATAGTTCTACCAATCGTAGCATCTAGGAAAGGACCTAGCGAACCACTTTTATCAAGCACAGTAGAAGCAGCATCATAAGTATTAGAAGTTTCAGATTCAGCGGTAGTAGTAGTGTGGTGTAAGGAACTTACTCAAAATAGATGGTGAATCAAGAGCAGTAGAGGTGTTCAGAACCGTACCTCTTCTTGTAGTGGATGGTAAAATAGGAACCTTGCCATCACTAGACTTACCCATGATGGATGGATAGCAGCGAACAATAGAGAATCCAAGTGAACTTGATAAATAAAGCTATGCTCCCCGACAACGGCGCCAGAAAATAGTCTTGATGACCCACAAGTATAGGGGGCGTATCGCAGTATTTTCGAGGGAAGTGAAACCCAATTTATTGATTCGACACAAGGGGAGCCAAAGAATATTTATAAGCCTTAACAACTGAGTTGTCAATTCAGATGCACCTGGAAACAATCTTGCTCACAGCAGTTTATCAGTAGCAACAGTTTTGTAGTAGGAATAGTAAAGTAACAGCAGTAGCAAAACAAAGACAGTAGTGACAAAAGCAGTAAAAGTGAGATTCGAGTGCGATAGGCATAGGGATGGATGGACAGGCGTTGCATGGACAAGACAATTCACATAGCAATCAGAACATAGGGCAATTGCAGATAAATAAGATAAAGCACCCAAGAACTAGACAATCCTAGGCATGTGTTCCATATATAGTCATACGTGCTCACAATGAGAACTTGCACAACATCTTTTGTCCTAGCAGCCTGTTTGCAGCGGGGCCTCTAGGGAACTGTTGGCAATTAAAGTGCTCCTTTTAATAGAGCACCCGAGCAAAGCTTTAACACTCCGTGAACACATGTGATCCTCACATCAAAGCCTTTCCCTTCCGGTTATCCTGATTTCTGTCACTTCGGGCCCATAGGTTCCGGACAACAACGTATGTATACAACTTGTAGATAAGGCCAGAAACAATACTATCATAATGAATCAATAATAAGTTCAGATCTGAAATCATGGCACTCGGGCCCTAGTGACAAGCATTAAGCACAACAAGTCGCAACAAAGTCATAAAGCACTAATAAAAGATACTAGGCACCATGCCCTAACAATCTGATGCCATTACATGAACGATCTCATCCAATCCCTACCATCCCCATAGCCTACAGCGGGGGATTACTCGCTCATAGATGGGGGAAACATGCATGGTCGATGGAGAAGTGATGGTGATGATGATGGCGATGATCTCCTCCAATTCCCCGTCCTGGCAGGGTGCCAGAACGGAGTTTCTGGTGCTGTTTCGTGGAATCTAGTGGTGGCAGCGGAGCGGAACTCCTTCTGGAAAAATGTCGAACCCCCCGAAGTTTTTAGGTCAGAAGGCTCCTTATAGGCGAAGAGAGAGGCCGAGGGGGTGCCTGGGGGGCCCACACCACCCCCTGGCGCGGCCTGGCCTGGCCGCGCCACCAGGTGGTGTGGCCACCCCAGGGCTCTTCTCCGTCTCGTATTCTGGCTCCTGGAGTCTTCGGGTGAAATAGGATTTTTGGCATATTTTCCGGGATTTTTCCCGATAGTTGATTTTCTGCACAAAAGGCAGACACCAAGGCAATTCTGCTGAAAACAGCGTCAGATCGCATTAGTTGCATCCAAATCACACAAGTATAGAGGAGAAACAATAGCAAAAGTGTTCGGGAAAGTAGATACGTTTTGGATGTATCAACTCCCCCTAAGCTTAGCTTATTGCTTGTCCTCAAGCAATTGAGTTGAAAAATGAGTGCGTTAAAAGAACTTTCACGAAAACATTTGCTTCATATGATGTAAATATTCTCACCAATGTGATCAACTACTTAGACAATTCATAATAAAGAGTATGCAACTAAGTCTACTTAATAGTCTTTGCAAGCTATGAAGAGATTCCAACTCAAGAATAATAAGTAGCATGAAGCACGAACATAAGCAACATTACAATGCTCATAAAGAGGTATGATAGGGGGGTATCTCGCTTGCCTTTGATTATGAATGCCAAGGCACCTCTGAAGTTCAAGTGATGACTAGAAGTAAAGATATCAAAGATACAAGCATCAAAGTCATAACACAAATAATCAAGTAATGGAACAAACACAAAGAATGACAACTATGCTCTTAAGAAGGTGCTCAAAGAATATATGGAGACTCAACAAGTAGAAGAAAAAGGTTTTAAATAATTTTGAAAGGCTTCCAAATGCTGAAAGTATGGTTCTCGTTAGCTCTGAGCTCTCATTGTCCCTATCATAAGCATCTTTAATGTGGTTAAGGTGAAAGTGAGGTCCAATCTGAGTTATATGCTTGACAGACTATAAACTGAAAATCCCAAGTCCCTTGAGTACGAGGGCCGCTCCTCATGGTACTCAACTTTAGTTACCGGTAAGTTCTTGTCATCGTAAGTATGTGCGTATCATTGAGAACCGCCAACGGGGTACCCCTTGCCCGATGATACGGAAGAATCTCCATATCAAAATGACAAGGCAAGCAAACAATGAGTATCTCAGCAATCTTCTAATTACCATGGGAAAATGGTGCTTTTTTCTCTCTTTCCTCTTTTCATAAATCTCTTTTTTTTCTTTTTCTCAATAGATATCTCTCTCTTTTTTTATAAGAAGAATGCTTCATAGATATCATTATGGTTACGCTGCAGTTTTCCACCATGTCAGCATGGATTAGACCAGCGACCCAGGTGTTTCACTAACACACATACATAACTCCATGGACTTACAAGCTCCCCTTTTATTTCACACATACATAACTCCAAATAGGATTTTTGGCAAATTTTCTGGGATTTTTCCTGATAGTTGATTTTCTGCATAAAAAGTAGACACCAAGGCAATTCTGCTGAAAACGGCGTCAGTTCGCATTAGTTGCATCCAAATCAGAAACAATAGCAAAAGTGTTTGGGAAAGTAGATACGTTTTGGATGTTTGTTCTTTTCACAAACCACATATGGATCCACTAGAGTCATTGCATGTGTGTTCTTTTCACAAACTACATCTGGATCCACCAATGTCATTGAAATGTGTGTTCTTTTCATCAACCACATATGGATCCCCTAGTGTCATTACATGTGTGTTCTTTTCATTAACAACAACTAGTGTCATTGCATGTTTGTTCTTTTAATAGACCACATATGGATCCACCAGAGGTCATTGCATGTCTGTTCTTTTCACAAACCAGATACGAATCCACTAGTGTCATTGCATGTGTGTTCTTTTCATTAACCACATATGGATCCACCAGAGTTCATTGCATGTGTGTTATTTTCATTAACCACGGCTAGAGTCATTCCATGTCTGTTATTTTAATAAACCACAGCTAGAGTCACTGGATGTGTGTTCTTTTCACAAACCACATATGGATCCACTAGTGTCTTTGAAATGTGTGTTCTTTTCATTAACCATAGCTAGAGTCATTGCATGTCTGTTCTTTTCACAAACCACATGGACCCACCAGTGTCATTGCATGTGTGTTCTTTCAATAAACCACAACTAGAGTTATTGCATGTGTGTTCTTTTAATAACCCACAGCTAGAGTCATTGCATGTATGTTCTTTTCACAAACCACATATGGATACACTATTGTCATTGCATGCGTGTTCTTTTCATTAACCACATATGGATCCCTTAATGTTATTGCACGTGCGTTCTTTTCATTAAATACAACTAGTTTCATTCCATGTGTGTTCTTTTCACAAACCACATATGGATCCACCAGTGGCAATGCATGTGTGTTCTTTTCATTAACAACATATGGATCTACCAGAGTTCATTTTACGTGTGTTATTTTAATAAACGACGGCTAGAGTCACTAGATGTGTGTTCTTTCCACAAACAACATATGGATCCACCAGTGTCATTGAAATGTGTGTTATTTTCATTACCCACAGCTAGAGTCATTGCATGTCTGTTTTTTTCACAAACCACATATCGATCCACTAGTGTCATTTCATGTGTCTACTTTTCATTAACCACATATGGATCCCCTATTGTCATTTTATGTGTGTTCTTCTCACTAACCACAACTAGTGTCATTGGATGTCTGTTCTTTTCATAGACCACATATGGATCCACTAGAGTTCATTGCATGTGTGTTCTTTTGAGAAACCACATATGGATCCACCAGTGTCATTACATGTGTGTTCTTTTCATTAACCACATATCGATCCACCAGAGTTCATTGCATGTGTGTTCTTTTAATAAACCACGGCTAGAGTCATTGGATGTGTGTTCTTTTCACAAACCACACATGGATCCACTAGAGTCATTGTATGTGTGTTCTTTTCACAAACCACATATGGATCCACCAATGTCATTGAAATGTGTGTTCTTTTCATTAACCACAGCTAGAGTCATTGCATGTCTGTTCTTTTCAAAAACCACATATGGATCCACATGTGTCATTGAAATGTGTGTTCTTTTCATTAACCACAGCTAGAGTCATTGCATGTCTGTCTTTTAATAAACGACTGCTAGAGTCAATGGATGTGTGTTCTTTTCACAAACTACATATGGATCCACCAGTGTCATTGAAATGTGTGTTCTTTTCATTAACCACGGCTAGAGTCATTGCATGTTTGTTCTCTTCACAAACCACATATGGATCCACTAGTGTCATTGCATGTTTGTTCTTTTCATTAACCACATATGGATCCCCTAGTGTCGTTGCGTGTGTGTTCTTTTCATTAACCACAACTAGTGTCATTGCATGTCTGTTCTTTTCATAGACCACATATGGATCCACCAGAGTTCATTGCATGTGTGTTCTTTTCACAAACCACATACGAATCCACTAGTGTCATTGCATGTGTGTTCTTTTCATTAACCACATATGGATCCACCAGAGTTCATTGCATGTGTGTTATTTTCATTAACCACAGCTAGAGTCATTGCATGTCTTTTGTTTTAATAAACCACAGCTAGAGTCACTAGATGTGTGTTCTTTTCACAAACCACATATGGATCCACTAGTGTCTTTGAAATGTGTGTTCTTTTCATTAACCATAGCTAGATTCATTGCATGTCTGTTCTTTTCACAAACCACATAGATCCACCAGTGTCATTGCGTGTGTGTTCTTTAGATAAACCACAACTAGAGTAATTGCATGTGTGTTCTTTTAATAAACCACAGCTAGAGTCATTGCATGTATGTTCTTTTAACAAACCACATATGGATCCACTAGTGTCATTGCATGTGTGTTCTTTTCATTAACCACATATGGATCCCTTAATGTTATTGCATGTGTGTTCTTTGCATTAAATACAACAAGTGTCATTGCCTGTCTGTTCTTTTCATAGACCACATATGGATCCACCAGAGTTCATTCCATGTGTGTTCTTTTCACAAACCACATATGGATCCACCAGTGGCATTGCATGTGTGTTCTTTTCATTAACAACATATGGATCTACCAGAGTTCATTTTACGTGTGTTCTTTTAATAAACCACAGCTAGAGTCACTGGATGTGTGTTCTTTTCACAAACCACATATGGATCTACCAGTGTCATTGAAATGTGTGTTCTTTTCATTAACCACAACTAGAGTCATTGCATGTCTGTTTTTTTCACAAACCACATATGGATCCACTAGTGTCATTTCATGTGCGTACTTTTCATTAACCACATATGGATCCCCTAGTGTCATTTTATGTGTGTTCTTTTCATTAACGACAACTAGTGTCATTGCGTGTCTGTTCTTTTCATAGACCACATATGGATCCACTAGAGTTCATTGCATGTGTGTTCTTTTGAGAAACCACATATGGATCCACCAGTGTCATTGCATGTGTGTTCTTTTCATTAACCACATATCGATCCACCAGAGTTCATTGCATGTGTGTTCTTTTAATAAACCACGGCTAGAGTCATTGGATGTGTGTTCTTTTCACAAACCACACATGGATCCACTAGAGTCATTGTATGTGTGTTCTTTTCACAAACCACATATGGATCCACCAATGTCATTGAAATGTGTGTTCTTTTCATTAACCACAGCTAGAGTCATTGCATGTCTGTTCTTTTCAAAAACCACATATGGATCCACATGTGTCATTGAAATGTGTGTTCTTTTCATTAACCACAGCTAGAGTCATTGCATGTCTGTTATTTTCACAAACCACATACGGATCCACCAGTGTCATTGAATGTCTATTCTTTTCATTAACCACATCTAGAGTCAATTCATGTGTGTTCTTTTCACAAACCACATATGAATCCACCAGCGTCATTGCATGTGTGTTATTTTCATAAACCACATATGGATCCACCAGAGTTCATTGCATGTGTGTTCTTTTAAGAAACCACAGCTAGAGTCACTAGATGTGTGTTCTTTTCACAAAACACATATGGATCCACTAGAGTCATTGCATGTGTGTTCTTTTGACAAACCACATATGGATCCACCAATTTCATTGCATGTGTGTTCTTTTCATTATCCACATATGGATCCACTAGTGTCATTGCATGTGTGTTCTTTTCATTAACCACAACTAGTGTCATTGCATGTTTGTTCTTTTCTCAGACAACATATGGATCCACCAGAGTTCATTGCATGTCTGTTCTTTTCACGAACGACACATGGATCCACCAGTGTCATTCCATGTGTGTTATTTTCATTAACCACATATGGATCCACTAGAGTTCATTGCATGTGTGTTATTTTCATTAACCACATCTAGAGTCATTGCATGTCTCTTATTTTAATAAACCACAGCTAGAGTCAGTGGATGTGTGTTCTTTTCAGAAACCACATATGGATCCACTAGTGTCTTTGAAATGTGTGTTCTTTTCATTAACCACAGCTAGAGTCATTGCATGGGTGTTAGACCGAGTTTTCTAGAAGGCACGCCCTAACACAGTTGTTCTGCATGACGATTGTTACATAACGTTCGATCGGGGCGCTTGGACGATTGGGATGGTCTTCGTAAGAGCGATCCGTGAGTATGTTGTTCTGCGACATGATTGGCCATGCTTACTTCCCGCTTTCTCTGGACAAACTAGCAACACTGGGCGCTCCCCTTTTGCGATTGTCACGACTCACGAGTTCCGTGGGCCATATGCCAATGTCACGTCCGCTTTACTTCTCTTCCTCCCCATACTTCTCTTCCTTCCCCTTGAAGCCACTTTCCCCACTTCTCTCCCATCCTGCCATAGCCGCAAGCCAATGGCGCCTCTAGATATCTCTCCTGCAGCCACCCTAGTCCCCCATCCCCCCTCTCGCCATGGGTTCAAGGGGAGACGATGAGGAAACGCATCGTGATGTCAGAGACGGTGATTTCGATGTGAGTCATCTCATCTTTATCTCTATCATCTATGGTCAATTATCTATTTTGAGCTAGATCTACTCCGTGTACTCATGCACGTATGATGTGTTAGGCCAACCAGACATTGTACGCCTCCGACTATCATGGTTTAGCGGAGGAAGACAGTCCTCCGCTATGTAAACATGGATATGTGCCCGCTAAATTTGTAGCGTTCGAAGGATGAAACTCAGGTAGGAGCTTTTTACGGTGTCAAGGACATCGTGCAATAATGCAAGGCAGAAGTTGCGGTGTTGTCAAATGGGTAGATCAAGAGTGGCCCAAATCGATGCAGAAAACGCTGGACAAACTATGGGATATGACTGTTGAGTTGAAAGAATCCATAGTCAACTCACTTCTTGACAGTGCTGAGATGAAGCTATTTGACCAAGTTGACACAACCAAGCTTAACCCAGATCTCATGAGGGTGCAAGACAAGGTTAGAAAAGTCGAGAAGGAGAGGGACTTGGCATTGGCCCTGAAGGCTAAAGCAGAGCAAGAACTGAATAAAGCAAGGAATGAACTTCACCAGGCCAAAGTCCTGCAGTTAACAACTACGAGTCTTGACAAGTGCATGAGGATAAATGCAGAGGAATAATTGAAGTTGTGCAAGGAAGATGCTAAAAGGACGGAGCAGACGATTCGATCGTTGCTCTCGCAGGAAGATGCGCATAGGGCTAAGATTAGGAAGATCAAGGAGATGTGTGATAACTAGTTCTATTTAGCTTGAGCTCCGTGCTTTTTTAAGTTGTAGTATTAGTATTTGTTGACCTAGCGATCTAAACTAGTGGTCCCGAAGTCCTGGGAGAACAAAGTTGGTCGCCCGTTAATCTGTCGTAACCCTACATTACTTCCTTTTGTCTGATCATGGTGGTATTCTGACATTGGTGGTTTGTTTAAATGTAATCTACGTGGATTGTGCCGCATGCAAATGGCACAACCACAATTTATAAAGTGGAAGCACGTACACCCGGTTACTGGAGATCCAGGAACTTCGCCGGATGCAGGGGATGTAGGAGCAGGGAGGAGGTCAGATAGACAGGCTCAAGATTAGGCCATAAAGTGGTACTAATTTGCTCATCATCTAGGCATTATTGGTTGCCATTGCTGTTTATGTTGCCATGTCGTTGTGCAGCAGCTAAAAATAAGTTGTTGTTTCGTGGAGTGTAGCACCTTAAATAATTTATTTCTGTGCCACTTACATTCCATCGAATTTGGAGACCTCCTGCCCCTCAGCAATTGTGGAACCGGTGTTGCGTGTTTTCAGATAGTAGTGGCACAATCACAATTTCGGATTCAACTACTGACTCGGGCATTTCCAAACCCTAAGTCATGGTACATTTTACTCAGGGAATGTGGGTAGATTGTTTCGCCCAGCAAAGTTCCACACACAGAGCTACAGAATTTAACCAAATTACATATATAGGTTCAAGTTCAACACACTACTATGCATCTTCATTGCTAGCAGCCTTCTTCCGCAGCCTGGGTGCCAAGCCTTTACATCCACTGGCTTCTTCATTTCCTGCTTTCTTCCTCTTCCTCGATGCCAATTTTCTTAGCTTCATGTACTCTGCATAACCGGGACAATCAGCACCAGAATCGTGTCCAGCATCATCTTTCCACTCGTTTTTACCTTCTTCGGGCAGCAAAATGACTGACCCGGCAGTCATGTTTCTAACGTTGCGGCGCTTCTTGTCAAAGAAACAGGACTATTGCATAACTACCCAATATCTACAGAGTAAATAAAACAAAAATTACAATTCAGCACAAACATGTGAACCCCAAGAGACTTTTGCTTACCAGGAGCTAATTGGGTTCGAGCGACCACCCTGTCCAAGAATAGAAGGGCGACTCCCAGTTGCAGCAGCTTCCACATCCAATAAGCCGAATCATACCTTTTCATCAACCCAATTAGCTGAATGTCACACGTTAGAGGAACCATGATGCCTCGTTCATCCATGAAGCTGAACTTTGCAGTCTGCTTTAGCCATATTTCATCATGATTACGCAGAGCAGCAACCACACTAGGGATAGTGCAGATCTGCGTAGGCACTTCTTCCATCGTGATTTAATGGTGTCCATACCACTTGCTCTTAACCCTTGTTGATTTAGAGTCGTACCTAAAGAGGACTACCGTAACCAGGTAAGGGTGGTCCGTGGAGATCCCACTTGACAGAAAACTGTGGATAAAATATGTTTGTCAGCATTGGGCTAACAAATAATTTTAGGTTCAGTAGCCAGCTAGTAGTTATAATTAATGCGAATAGCAAAGAGAATGGTAGCTCACCAACATGTAGCCAGAACTTCTTCTTCCTTGGTAGTAGGATCTGCCATCCTCCGAGCTGCTCATCTCATCGGCGGTGGAGGCGGGCTAGAGCCTCGCAACGGCGGCTACGGCATGCGTCATTGGAGCTCGGGATTAGCGAATGGGCGCACCAACTGGGCGCAACAACTTGGCGTCGGAAGTCAAATGTCCGAAGTGATCGTTCTGCCTGGAGGGTGGATTTCGACACCGCCGGTGCTAGGGGAAAGGATGGAATGGATGTGTGAAATTGGTCAACGCATCCAAGCCACTTAATTCCTCGATTTTCCTAAGAGGTTTCCGCGTTGGCGCTCGTGTCACAGACAGATGACCGACATGTGGGTCCTGACCGTCTACTTCACGGGGCAGTTTAACGGAATGTTTGAATTTGGCAGGGGTGAGATAAGTTTGCCTCGAAATGGCCCCTCTCAGTAGTTGGCGGCCCAACTTTATGAAACGCGACAATTACAGGCAACTTGGATACCGTGACGCACTCGCCTAGGAACTTTTGGGACGCAAAGGAACAAGCCCCATGGTGGGTGCCCAGCTCTCCCTCATTCATTTGGGTGGACACTCCACTCACATAAAACCATCTCCACTCACATGCATTTAATACCTACTAGTTTAAATACAATTTTATTTTTAAATAAAACACTTTTATTTATTTTATTTAGATTTTGTTAATTACATTAATTAACAAACATTCACATAAAACCCCTTACATTGTTTTGATATTACACCTGAAACCATTTTCAGCGATCTGATCCAAAACAATTCCCGTGATCATCAAAATAATTTCAACTCTAACAAATTTATTCCCGAGTATGTTTTATGTACCACTTAGTGTTAGAGAACCTTAAGTATGTCACCCTACGGTTCACAGATAGAAACACCTCTCTTATCAATAATCAGAAGCGATACCTCGAGATCCGTACTGACTCCTGCACATTCAACGATTATTCTTGTGATCGTGTGAACCATCAATGTCGTATCCAATTCCTTTTGTCTCGCAATACTTTACATGTACCAGAACCGATCACAAGTATGAACCATACCCTAGTTCAATATCGTTCCTGAATGGTTCTCTTTACCCGTTCTGTGATACAACATCCCTGTGACCTAGTCACGTGCTTGCAAGCAGTGTTGATGTGATATCGCCCAAAGGGACCAGAGTATATCTCTTCGTCATTAGGATGGATAAATCCCACTCTTGATCCAAGAGCCTCAACATAACACTTTCGGAATACCTGAAACCACCTTTATATTCACCCTATTATGGTGCGATGTTTGATGTTATCAAAGCATTCTTCCTGTGTTAGCGATTGGCATGATCTGATGGTATAAGGACTAGGAATACTCTGTATGTGTTTGATGTAGCAATGTAAACTTAATGACTAGATCATATTACTAAATCTACATTTGAGGTATGTTCATAATATCATTGTGCCGATGGTATGATTTCATTATTAACAACATCCAATGCTCATGATTAGGAAACCTTTATCATCTGTTAATCAACGAGCTTGTTAAATGAGAGGCATAACTAGGAACTCTAGTTTGTTTATTAAACACACATGTATTAATGTTTCCTATTAATATAATTCTAGCATGAGAAATAAACATTTATCATAAACATGGAATATGATAATAACCATTTTATTATCGCCTCTCAGACATATTCCCTTCAGTCTCCCACTTGCACTAGAGTCAATAATCTAGTTGATACTTGCGCATTTTAACACCTATGGCTTTCTAGTGTTATTCATACGCATTGCTTGTGGTAAACCTAATCTCTAGATTTTGCGATTTTTGGTCCGTGTGTTTTTGCATGTCTTTGCGTCTGTATGCATCACTCATTCTCAAATGAGATCGCATTGTATAAATTTGGTCCTTTGGTGAGACCTTAGTTCCTTGGGGTTAAAACATATTGATACAAGTGTCATACAAAAGATATTTATGGTATTATCCTGCTTGGAACTACACCTAGTTTGATTAACAAACTTGATACAAATTCCCTCCTTAGTTGCTACTAGAGAAGTCATATACTCAGCCTTTGGTGTAGTATTCATCACAATGTTTTTAATTTTGGAACTCATCCAAATCCATCATGGAATTTTCTTCCATTACATTGTTCCACCTTAACCTATAGCCTAAATTGAGATAAACTAAATTTGTATCTTTTAACAAAACTAGTACCAATGAACTATATGTCTAGTATCAATGTAACACTTTACAATGAACTATATGTCTAGTATCAATGTAACACTTTATATGAATTATTTGTCACCTCTATATACATAATATATTCGAACTTCTTCAAAAGTCATAAGAATATCTTTACTATCATCCAATGATCATCTTTATGAGTCACCCTGGTATAAGATGATAACATTTAGAGAATATGACATATTTGGATATGTACATATCATGGTATGATTGATTAGGATATTCATGTGATTTTACTCACCAAGTGTCAAAACACTTGAATCTCATTTCACTCACCAAATGTCAGTACAGGTGAGTCTTGATTCAACCTTTTCATGTTGCAAGAACCTTTCTTGTTGTTTCCACACTGAACTCATTCCATATTTCATATATGTACATTTTGCACAACCATATTATCATCTCAATCTATTCATATAGACTTTGATGCATAATATTCTGGTTTTGCCTAAGTCTTTCATCGAAATGAAATTCTTAACCTATGTCTATAAAAGATACATCATTTCCAATCAACAACATGTCTTCTACATAATGTATTAGAAATGTGTCTTAGTGCTCCCACTTAATTTCTTGTAAATATAAGAACCTTTATCATCTTTGATGAAATTAAACATTTTAATAGTTTCATCACGATGAAGATTCCAAATCCGCTATGCTTACTTCAACAAGTGAAGTTTGCATACCATTTTTAGCATCCTCTGAATTAACAAAACCCTTCAGACCATGTCATGTACACGTCCTTGGTAACCATTCTATTAAAAAACATTGTTTTGTTTGTTCTACTACCATATACCAAAACTGACATATGTAGTGGTTGCTACAATAATCCATCCATACTAAATATCGCTATGAAAGATCAAACCTTGTCGTAGTCAACTCCTTGAACATTGTCGCGAACTCTTTTTTGACATGTCGAATATTTCATAGATGTGAAGCATCCATGTTTATTTCTTTATATATCCAAATAAGGATGATGGGCTTCATGCCTTCTAGAGGGTCTTCCAAGTTCAGAAACTTGGTTTCTCGTGTATGGAACTATCAAGGATTTTTATGCCTTCTAGCCATTTGACGGAGTCAGGGCCCATCATCGCTTCTTTGCATGTAGTCAGTTCATCATTGTCAAACAATGATGATTCGATCTCAAATCTTACTATTTGATAGTTTACCCGACCTCCATGTTCAATAGGAACTTAGATCTCCATGACTACAACCTTCGAGGCATGGGAGCCATGAGCATTCTGGCCTCCTCTAGGACACCTTCCAGTGTTGTGCTCCTCAGCACACGTTTTTTAGGTTCATCAACCTAACCAACGTTCTATTATCCTCCCACTTAACTTTTCGCGAAAAATTCCTTCTCAAAAAACTTGACGTTCTAAGCGACGAACGCTTTTGTCTTCCATGTTATGGAGGAATACCCAATAATTTCTTTTGGATAACATACAAAAACTTGCTTATCCAAGTTTGATTGTAAACATTTTACTTATGCTTAGCGTACCAAAATTTAAGAAAAGACAACTCGGGTTTTATCCCAAGCCATAACTCATATGAAATCAATTCAATGGATCATGATGGCACTATTTTTAGTGTAAAAGCGGTAACTCTAAAGTTTAATCTTGAATATAAAATAATAGTTTTATAAATGATAACTTTAATCTTACCATGTCAAAAAATATTTTATTATATTTCTCGAACACTCCACACTCCTACGGTGTTTCGGGAAACGCAAAACAATGGAATGATTCCTCAAATCTTTGTTGTTTGATAAACTTTGTTACTCAAATATCATCCTTTATGATCCAATCATAAATTCTTTATTTTCTAGTTACAATAATTTTTCATTTTATTTTGAAAGTCTTTGAACATTTTTCAAATATTTCATACTTATTCCTCATTACATAAATATACACATGTATCTACTTAAACTTTGGAGAAAGTATATGAAGTTGAAATCCATCACTCATGACTACACATAATGGACTATATACATCAACATGCACCATGTATAATAGGTTAGTTGTTCGTTCTTAATTGGTATTTGAATAAAGTTTTAATTATCTCCAGGAAAGTCTCACAAGCGTCAATTGATCAAAATCAAAAGACTCCAAAAATCCATCAACGTGGAATTCTTCATGTTTTCTTTATAATATAATTTAAACGACCATGTAACTCACATGTGATATTCTAATCATTCATCTTGCAACATTTTAGCGTTAGTGTTATGGATGTGATTTTTGTAACTAGACTTGTAAGAAATTATCCATCTCCTTTGGAATACTTTAATTATTTGAATAACCATTATTCTCATAATACCAGAAGAAAATAACAATGATTAAAACAAATCTTGAAGGCTAGGTTTGATGTTAATGAGAAACACAACAATAATTTATTTGTTTCTGATGAGCATCATCCTATGTTCTCTTGCTAGTTACTTAGGCCATTGCAGTTCATGAATTATGTTGTTCTGTATGACACTTATGCATGTAAAATGCATACATAAAATTTCTAGTTTACATTGATTTTAGAATGCATACATTTTTACCCCACATATTTGCATCATATATGATGTTAGATTCATGTTTTACATTGATTTCAGGAATTTTCTAAACAATCCCCTCTCTTTTTGTTCTAACTTTTCCTGGCAGAAAAACCTTATGTTAGTGTTTTCGACTTTCCAGGAGCTATGGAACTCAAAATGAAGCTAGGTCAACGGGAGCTGTTAGATAATTTTCGTACGAATTCAACAAGCTAAAGTATTGCCCAAGGGGCCCAACCAGCTGAAAATGGGAGCCCATTTACTAGAGGGAGTGCCACTGGGGCTATCTCAGCCGTCAAAACTCTGATGCCATCGATGCCACTGCCATTACCTTCACTTTGACATAAAACCATCCATATATACCCCTGGCAGCCTTTTTCGAGAGACACGGAGCTAGAGATCGAAAACCAAGTAACAGAGAGCCAGCAGGCAGCCGCCCGGAGGATGATTGGAGCGGGAACCGCTGCCGGAATCGCCTCTAGCCGCTTCTCCTCCTTCACCAACGCATCCTAATTACTATCCATGATGAGAGGTCCACCCCCCTAGACTTTGGGTTTATGATTATAACTTGATCTAATCTCTCCATGTATGGTCATTGTTGAAGTCCATATGATGTGCCTTGCATGAGTATGGATCTATCTATATAATTCCTATGGTGGATATTGTGTTATGAGATAGGACTTTTTATTCATTTACCCTTGTGTTGGATCTTGTATGGTTTGTCATACTTTGGGAATATTCTATGATGCATGTAATGGTTTAGATCTATACATAATGCCTTGTTTATCCATATCACGAGGTGATTAACATCACCAAGTGGGGATAGATGAGAGAGATGTGATAATACTAACAACATATCACAACATATGAATCATTGCACTAGTGTTTAGAATGTTTTCGAATAAGAAGTATGATGTATGTAGGTAATGGGTGGACGAGTGACAACGATATATGTATTGAGTGACAGCAATGCATCCCAACATCCTTTATCCAGGGGTAAAAAGGGAGACGTATGATGTGTGGCATGGCACAAACCAAATGCTAGCTTTATTGCCTGGGTGACGTAGCAACACAAAGCAGTACTTCTTTCACCTATGTATTTTACGACATGTAGCCACCATAAAAGTACCATTAAAACATTGCAATTGTGTGTACCTTTATTATCCATAACATGATAATCACCATAGATGGAGAAGAGAGGACTATGTGAACCCATGAACCCATATCCATTGTTCCCATAATAGAAAACCCCTTGTCTTGTCCTCTTGTATTGAAGAGGATTGGGACACTTTTACATTATTGTTTTGTTACATAAAATTTGCATTTATTAAAATAACCATCTTATTCCTTAAAACTTGTTTAGTGCATAATCAACTAAAACTTGTGACACATTAGTTGTAGAGAATAGATAGCTTTTCCTTCTTGCTCCTGCGGACCGATAGCCTCCTTCCTCATTGAGAGGTACTCCAGTGATCCCCTGCACTTGGGGTTTATCAGAGACTTCACACCAACCAATCTGAAATCCAGTACCCAAGAACCACATTGTTTAACAAGCAAAGAATACACTCATAACATGTATATCATCTCTATACATAAGTTTGAAATTTCCAGTCTTTTCTTTTCTACCAAATATTTCTAGATTCACTTTCATCATTTCCTTCCATTTTTAGAAAAATCTATCAACATCAATAGTGGTGTCATACACATGACACATAGTACAAAGCATGTTAGTCAAATACTAATATCCTTGGATTTGCACTTTGAAGTGGATCACCATCATCAAATGTTTAGCGTTGTTTCAAAATCCATTCTTTAGTAATCTTTTTGTGTAGTAGACATTTACCTACATCTTGTATTCATCTTATCGTGACAACTTTCATGATCAAGCTACTCTAGCATATAAAGATGAATTTCAACTATAATGTTAGTTCCCAAAACCTTTTGGGAGATCAGGATGCCTAGCGTATCAAACCTTCACAAATTCTCACACAATATGAGAACATGTATCTTACTAATATTATAATCTATCATATTGCAACCAAACATTGTTTCAGATATCACAATATCTTCCACACATGATAGTTTCTGAAATGATTCTTTGATCTCCTAGATAACCTTGATACTGAAACAACTTTCGAGTATCATGGATCATGGAGGCAAGCATGATATTTAGATACTACTGTTGGACTAGTTGCTCTTGATTTAATACTACTTATTAAACTTGATGGAGTAAGTGAGGTTTTGTTGAAAGTTTCCAATAGGACTTTAAACTTTAGATTGACACTCAAAACAACGTGCAAGGTAGTAAACTAATGTCAATGACTACAACAAACTATGCAAATTCACTTTGATTTAATTTATGATAAATTGAGTTCAACTATAATCATAATACTATGTGAAATCCCTCTCAAAACCAACATCCCTCGAGTCATTTTGTTGATTACATGAACCAAATTCACTACACCAAGACCGATCATCACATGAATTGGTGCATATGCAAAGGAGACGATAGATATTGTCATCATATCAACTATATGAATCATGCTTTACCTTTTGGTTCATATTCTGAGGCCATGTATGTACATGCTAGGCTCGCCAAGTAGAACCTTAGTATTCACATTGTGTAAATATGTCTTAAACTCATTGTATATGACTGTAGACTCTATCACACTCGATCGTCACATGGTGCTTCGAAACAATGAACTTTATTAACGGTGCATACTTAAGGAAGAACACATTTATATATTAATATTAAGTGAGTGGGATCATCTTATAGTGCTACCGCCAAGAGATAAGCAAGACATACGCATAAATAAGATGCATAAAATGGATAAGCATCACATGCATCAATAATGTGATATCATATGGTCCTTTCTTGCACTTGATCTCCATCTTGTGCTCCATGGTATGATCACCATCATTCCACCGGCGTGGCTCCAAGGTCCATGACGCCACCATCCTGGTTGTTCTCCACTAATTCAAATTATATGGAATTTCCATTTCTGGCATGCGGGCCTTTAAAATAATAAAACAACCATATGGCTTCAGCCAGTTGTAATAACTTAAAAGTGATAGCATTGCATACATCAAATTTGTAACATGTGACCATATCACATCACATATCCTGCAAAAACAAGTTAGACGCCTCTTTTTTTGCATATTTTATGTGGCTTTGGGCTTAAGAAGAATCGTTCATCCTACGAACTTCAAACCACAACGGTGATAAACAAATTATTAACAACACCCGTTGTAAACTACATCATAGCTAGAGTAGGAGAAACAAACACTCTCTAGCCACTTATGTAATACGAGTTGCATGTCAAGCGTGGAACAAGTCTCATGTGCGATGACATGTAAAGTTATCCCAGTCCGCTTCATTCTACTAGGCCACTAAGATCTAATATACAAAAAAAGTTGCAATGACATGATCATAAACGCCCACAACCATATGTGTTCTAATCATACAAAACATCTATGCATAGATATGGCTCTGATACCACTAAGGGTTCAAAGTGTAGAAAGCAAGTTTTTCCTATGAGAAGAACGCCAATTACGCCAGGATCTATTCTAGTAGATGCGAGTAAAGAGTAAGAGGGTAACTAGAACAATTAACCCTTGAAGACTAAAAGCATTTTACGAAAGCTGATTTCGTTATTGATATAGTCGATCACTTGCCTTTTGTCAAGATCGAGTTGTACAGCACCGTAAACCAGCAGCGCATCCATCCTCGGGTACATGTACGGCTCCCGACAACCTCCACGTCTCCACTCTAGTAGAGAAGTGGAAGGAGTAGATAAATTTGTATCATCCCAAAACTTTTCATATTTTGGAATTTTAAAATAAAATAAAATCACTTAAACAGTTTGCTAAAATTTTCATTTTTTTAATAAAAATATCAAAAGAAAAGAAACTTTTCAAAGTTTATGAAAATAAAGCAAGTCCTATTTCTAGAGAAAATATTTTGGTGGAAGTTGATAGAGAAAAACCATATTTCAAAAACTCATTAAAGTTATTTTGTTTTATGAGAGAAAAAGGCTTTAAAAATGGTTTTGATAAAATCTAAAACCTCTTTTCAAATAGTTTTATCTGCAAAAACCCTTCTTGCATAAAATAGACCCTAATAAAATTATTTTCTCTATGAAAATAATTATAAAACATTTCTAGTTTAAATACTTGTATCCCATATTTGTTAAATGTTTTGTTTTAAGCCAAATATTAAAAAAACTATAGTTTAACTTTCAAGTTTTTCCATAAAGCCATAATGGCAATGGGTTAACAAATGGGTGCTTTATAAAAGGGTTATTTGGATAATAAAATATTAATTCTATTTTCATTTTGAAAATACTTTTGTTTCTAAATATAAATAAGTAAAGCATTTTGCTAAAAACTATTTTGGGGCCTTTTGTTGCCATATGCTTTTTATAAAGCATATATTTATAAAACCGTATTTATAAAATTGAATATCTTGTTTTTGAAAATAGCCTGACAAAAAACCTAGTTTCGCATATCCCTAGTTTTGCCATGGGGCATTAAATCCCAGCCAACCCAGTGAGCCGACCTAACCTAGCCCGTCCCCGCTCTCTCTCCCTGTCGCTTCCTATCTGTCGCGCGCATGGTACATCATAGCCCAAGCCCGCAGTGTCGGCCCTCTCCCTTCTCTCCCTTCCACGCGGGACCCACCGCATCTTCCGCAACCTCCTGACACCCCCACCTTGCCCACAACCTCCTTCATGAACCGACCAAGACGTCGTCGCCCCCCACTGCCTCCACTCACCCGGCCTCTCCTGAGCGTCCCCTTCAAAGCCCTCTACCCCCTCTTTGTTTCCCCCACTTCTATCTCTCTTCCCTGCAGCCAGGCTGGTCAATTCCTCGCCAAAGTTCGCCGGCCACCGTGACGCTGTCGACAAAATCCGACGGTTCCATCGCCCATTTGTGGCACCTTCTTTTTCTCTTGATCTAGAGCTTCTCCTTACCCTCTTATTCCACTCTACATCACATTCAATCGCTGCCAACGCCACCACCTGAAGCCGGCGTCGCCTGAGCCTCTCCGGTCACTCGCTCCTATCTCTGCATGAAGCGAGGCTCTGCACCGTCGCCACCTTCAGCCTCCCCTTGTTGCACCTCTCCTCGTCGAACCCTTTCGAGTCGCCGGGAACCACCGCAACACCCGCCTTATCAATGTCAGAGCCATGTGCCGCCACCTCCCCCAACTCCGATGAACCCAGGCCGGTGAGCCGCTCACCCTTTATTCTCCTATCGTCGGATCAACAACCAACGGGCGCGATTAGAGGAACTATGCAAACGGTACCATCCAATAGGGACATGTCGTGTTTGCGCCGCGTCAACATAGCATGGCACACCGCGTCATCTCAGTGGACCAATCGTGTATCACCACATGTGCAGCCTTAGCCTCCTTGTTTTCAGTTTTATGTATAAATAGGTAGGAAATGTTTTAATCTCAAAAATTCATGGAAAATGTTATTTTTATCACAAAAATATAAATAATATATGCCCGGAATCATAAAAATGTGTAGAATATTACAGTGATTTAAAATTTGAACTTTGCTAAATAAAATTATTTTAAATATTTAAACTCTAATGTAGGCTATTTAAATCATAGTAATTATTCTATATATCCAAAAATTGCAAATTATAACTTTTGGAATCTTTGTGAAAATTACTACAGAACCCCACTATTAGTTTTCAAACTTTAATATTTAAATTGGAAAATATTCTAGGAATGCCATTTAGCTATTTAAGGGCATAACTTTAATTCTAAAAACTATTTTTGAATGATTGTTTTTGTAAAATGCTCTTGTTTTAATACCCGTCCATTAGGACTAGAGAGTAAAATTATCTTAAAGGTTTAAAATGAGTTTATTAAATTATAAAACCTTATCCCCTTCAAATTCTATTTTTGGACATTATTAAATTAAGAAAATAGTTTTAAGATGAAACCTTTTGAAAAGTGTTCAGAAATGATTTGATTGTCCAATAGGACTAAATAAAATACTTTTCCAAACATAACTAGAATATAGTAGGTGCATATGACCTAGTGCTACTATAAGCACTATGTAGTCAAAAGCAACCATATGAAAATAAATAATTGAAAGCTAAGAGTAATAAAGTATATTGTGAATCAAGTATTGGTTTAACAATAAATTTGGAACCTAAGAAAAACCCTTTAGCATGCTTTTCTTACCTTCCTTTCTATTGCCTTGGTTGGTGTGTATGATTGTTTTGTTTATTCGTTGCAATGTTTGTGAACTGTGTAGATTGAATAGAGAGTAACCATTGAGCCGTGAAGAGAGTGATTCCGACAACTTCAACAAGTGGCAAGTTCACTACATGAATGTCCCAGTATTTTCCCTATGCACTTAGTGTTTTCATAATATGCATGAGTAGTCTTATACAGTATTATCCTATGCAATGTAACCCAATTAGGTTAGTAACATGTATCCCTAAGTGTTGAGTGGAAGACAACATAGGAGTTGAATGCTTAGCCCTGCACTAGTTTTGTGACTGATTTCACAACAAAGTTTGTGATACTGAAAGTGTATTTTCAAAAAAAAATTAAAGACAACTTAATTTAATGAACTATGAACTACCTGGGTGTTTGAATTGATATTTTATGGTAGAGTTCCAATCAGGAGTCGGCCTTTTCAACAGCTTGCTCCTGTCTTATGTGCGCACGTGGAAAGCCACCCTGGCATAAAGAGAATAGAGGCGCCCCATGTTTTAGAAGCTTCCCTATACAACCACATGTCACATGGCTCTATCCTGACTATGTATGTTGTGGAAGCCCGACCCGGCGTAACCAACAGATGTAGAGGGTGTAGGTTGTATGGATCTGTCAGGGGATCGAGGGACTAACTCTGAGAGGTCTTGTCTTAGTCTTCTCCCGGCCATGCCAAATTTGTGTGGTATGTGTGCGGGGGATCACTGGGACTTGTTGTTATGGGTCTCCTTGTGGATTTACCCTTGGAGTGGCCCGATCTTCAGGGATTTGAGGCGGGGAGTGAGGGAACATGCGATGAACATGATGAACACAACTCTAATGCAAGGTAAAGATACAAACACATGCCAAATCACACCCAATTCGATTTGCTCCCATTGGTTCGAACAACCAATCAAATAGAATCCTCGGCGAGAGACCTTACGGTGGAATCACCAAATAGGAGATCGACAAGCGGATGATAGAATCCAAACCAAGAAGAGAGTAGCAACCAAGTAGAATCCCAAAGGGTAGAGACGAAGCACTACAAGAATCATTGATAGGGAGATACCAAATAGGATAAGGACATCCCTACAATTACACCTACCCCAGTTACTACTAAAGATGCTCCAGCTGTTGCAAGGAAGGATTAGTCCAATGAGATTAGAATTGAACCCATTACAAGAGCTCGTGCTAAGATACTTGAACAACAGGTGAATTCACTCCTAAACGAATCTGGTACTTTAACTGATGATAATTTTATACTACCTAAGTATATGCATTTATGTATGATCGGCTTCGTTGGAGATACAAGCATGGCGCGAGGAGGAGAAATGGTACAAGAGAAGCCCAACATGATGATCTCCCAAGGATGCGCGAGGGAGGAGCGGGAGGAAGGATCAAGATAATATCATCAATACGAGGGCAAGAAGCTCTATGATGACCAGAGTGTCCAATCGAGTCCATCCGGACCATCCGGCCTGCCCGAGAGAAGCCTTGGTGCGGACAGTCTATACACCAGATCGTACATTGCCTAGACACCACCCGGAAACTTTGAAGTTTCCGGCCGGATCGGACTGTCTAGCAGACTCCACCCGGAGTGTCCGACCCAACTAGACTGTCCGGCCGACATCGACCGGAGTTTCCGCCCGCTGGCCGAAATCTGGTCCGAGTCGGTTTGTATCAGTTTGAGTCGTACACGTTTAGTTTTAATTTCTGGCCATCCCAGCCGCCCTTATAAGCCCTGGGATGCCCCATAGTTAGGGTTGAGACCACATTTAAACTATTTTGGCGTTGTTTCTTTCAAAGAACGTCTGGAATTACCCTGTGATCGAATTATACTATTGCAATTGAGTGTGATCTATTGTTTCATTGGGAATTATTAGATTGCAAACTAGAGTTCACGGTCGACGGCTACGTGCGCAAGAGCATGGTGTTGTGAATATCCCACAGGGTTCGAGAGTTGTTGCATTGGCATCAGGGTTCGAGCGGGAGAGTTCATATCAACATGCTAGTTATCTATCCACCATTATCATCATCGACAAGTGCTTGCTGAGAAGATCAGGCCACCCCATATCATCTTGGTATCAGATTTCCTCGTTTACTCAGTGAGCATCCACAAATCCATCCATAGATTAGATTATTTTCAGTCCTATATAGAAAAAGCGTTACAATAAGATTTTCCATAGACTAGATTGCATCATTTTAGAGTTTTAGTTGCTGGTCATGTCTTCTCATAGATCCGATCTGCAGGTTTTTCTCGTAGAAGTCTAGTTTTCGTTTGTGTATAAGTTTAGGGTTTGATCTTGTTTTCCGCCGTGTCGACCATCACCGTTTTCTGCAAGTTTTCATTGTTTGTCCAAGTCCACATAGCGTACCTTTGTATGCATACCATAGACACAGCCTATCTATAGCATCCGTTCCTAGGAACGTACCCACGAGACTAGTTGCTTTGCTCCAACAGGCTGTTCATTAGCGTTTCGGAGTGCAGATATTTTCGACAGGCAAAACCGGACTATCCGGCATATATCCACCAGACTATCCGGCCCGACCGGAGTCTCTGGTGCAAATCACCCAGACTATCCGGCCTAGTTTGTTCTAAGTTTCTGCACTCGTCTTTGCATTGGCTCATATAGTTGAAAAATCAAAAAAAGAGAAAAGAAAACAGAATCAATATAAAAAAATAAAAGAAGAAGAAAAGAGCTACAAGCGTGACAAAAAGATATATTCAAAGTGTGCATTGTTGGAGTCCTAGTTTCTAATAGAACTTGTAGATTGAGAAATCTTGTGCTTGTTTACTTCGAGCTTTTACTAGCGTCTCTCTTGTGCATTGCCATATTCCTTTTCATAAGTTGCTTTGCCACGTTTATCTCCACCGTGTGTGTTTGTTGGGTTTGTTGTATGATCAGCGCTAGGACATGTTTGCGGTGTAGTTAGGATATCATACCCAGAGCTCCACTATAAATAACATGTGTGCCCTGTGATCGTTCTTTGTGCCCTTGATATTCACTTCATCACATCAGTGCATTAGTCTTTGATTTTTTTGGTAAAGCATCTCTATTCACTTTGGAATGGTAAGATCCAATTTCTTGTGAGTTATGAGTGAGTTGTGGGTGTGCCACCAAACAAATTTTAATTTTTGCACTAACCTACTAATCATGTCTTTTAGTGATGATGATGTTGTGTCGCAGAAAAAGAAGGATGAGGAACTTGTTACTTGGCACGAATATGAGGCATTGAAATCTCACTTGACACGTGTGTTTACTCACACAAGAGATGCAATTGACAAGAATATCCAGGACGTGCAAGTCGTCGTGGACCAGAATGTCGGTGCAGTCACTAACATTCAAACACAAGTGACCGCACTCAATACCAATGCCGCGACTTTGAAGCGTTCCATTGATGCTTTAACAGTAGAAATTAAGCAACGACAGGAACACCCACATGATGATGTTTTTGATGACCATGATGAGGGTAGTGCGGCTGATGCTGCCCCGCATCTTGGCAGGGGATGTGCCAATCCCCCTACGCATGTGTCTGCTGATGCACCTGCTTATGCTCGTGGATGTGCTCCTCTTGGATGTGCTCAACGCGTTCCAAACCAAGCTGTTGATGATGGTTTGGGCAAGCCAAAATTTTCGATTCCCAAGTTTGATGGCTCACTTGATCCCTAAGATTACCTCACATGGAAGTTGAAGATTGAGAAGCTCTGGCGATTATTTGACTATCGAGAAGACAAGATGGTCAAGCTTGTAGCGTCAGAATTTGATGGACATGCTTTGTGCTGGTGGGATGCTATTATGCATAATAGAAGGGAGGACAATGAACTTTTTGTGATAGATTGGCATGACATGAAGCGCATCATGAAGGACCGTTTTGTACCCAGCAACTACTTGTGTTCAGTTTTTGACAAGTTGACACAGTTGAGGCAAGGAACCATGTCAATTGATGAGTACTACATGGAGATGGAGATGCTTATGCAGTGTGCTAGAGTTCGTGAATCCCTTGAGATGACCATGTAGCGATTTATCAACAATTTGAAGTTACCAATCAAGAGCATTGTTCGTCATCACCAGTACGAGACTATGAATCAACTAGTGCACCATGCTAGAGAGGTCGAATCACAGTTAGCTGAAGAAGCTAAGTCACATGCAAGGTTCCCATCTACCAGTTGTTTTACAGCAAGGTCTACACTGCCACCACCTACGGCGCCACCTGCAGCAGCTGCTAGCCATCTTTTTCCATCGGCAATCCTGCTCCCACATCTTCTTATGGTTCCCATGCTAGGAAGCCTCCTTCTTTTGCTGCTATCTCGGGTTGCAATATGTCAATCGCGTGTACTCGCGATGTGGAGTGCCATACTTGTGGAGGTAGAGGACACTATAAGAGAGATTGTCCAACCCGCAAGATGATGTTTGTCAATGAACAAGGAGAGTATGAGAGTGGAGATGATGTTGATCCTCATGGCGATGATGGTTATGACAGCGAGAACAATATAGATGCCTTCCCTGAGCATGCGCCTACCATAGTGGTCTCTCTGCGTGTACTTAATGTGCAGCCTATTGTTGACTCATATCACTACAACTTATTCCGAATCAAAGCCCTTGCTGGCCCTAACAAAGCTTGTAAGGTAATCATTGATGGAGGTAGCTGAAATCTTGCAAGCAAGGAGTTATGTGCCAAGCTGAATCAGACTTATTTACCTCATCCCAAGCCATACTACATACAATGGTTGAGTGACAATGGTGAGATGAAGGTAAATCATATGGTACGTGTGAATTTTGAAATAGGGCCATACAAGGATTCTATTGATTTTGATGTGGTTCCTATGACTGTTTGCCATCTATTATTAGGTCGGCCTTGGGTTTAAGATCGCCATGTGCAACACAATGGCCGTGCCAATACTTATCACTTGGAGTTAGGCCAAGAAAATTTATTTGCAGCCAATGACACCACAACAGATTGTGAATGAGTCTCATCAAAAAATTGAAGTGAACTTGAAGGATGAATATATAGATAAGCGAGATAGTGTTGCAGCCATACATGATGTAATAGAGCCCAAAAAGAACGATATAACAAAAAGTGAGAGAGTGCCTAGCCTAGTGATATTAGCCACCAAGGAATATATGAGAGACTTTCGTGAGGATCCTACAGCCATGCCACGTGTGCTCATGTATAAGGGCGAGGTATTGGTTTATAACGACATGACCCCTATTTCTCTTGGTGTATCTACTATTTTGCTAGATTTTGGCGATGTGTTTTTAGAAGATGTACCCACAGGATTTCCTCCATGACGTGGCATTGGCTGGTGCCACATTACGAAACCGTGCACCCTACATGACCAACCCCAAAGAAACAAAGGAGATATCGAAACAATTACATCCGTTGCTAGATAAAGGGTACATTCGTGTTTCTCTTAGCCCTTGTGTTGTTCCTGTTATTTTATAGCCTAAGAAAGATGGTACATGGCGCATGTGTGTAGATTGTAGAGCTATTAATAACATCACTATTCGATATCGTCATCCTATTCCACGCTTAGAGGATATGCTAGATGAAATTAGTGGTGTTGCTATTTTCTTTAAGATTGATTTGCATAGTGGTTATCATCAAATTAGGATGAAAGAAGGGGATGAATGGAAAACTTCTTTCAACAAAAAATTTGGTTTGTATGAGGGGTTAGTTATGCCGTTTGGTCTTACTAATGCACCTAGTAGATTCATGAGATTAATTAATCATGTTTTGAGAGAATTTATTGGTCATTTTGTAGTTGTTTATTTTGATGATATACTTATCTATAGCCACAACGAAACTGAACATTCTAGTCATATCCGACAATTTTGGCAAGTGTTGCGTGATAATAAACTCTATGCCAATATTGAGACGTGCACATTTGCAAAAGATAAGATCATATTTCTAGGATTTGTTGTATCTAAGCATGTGGTAGAAGTAGATCAATCTAGCTGGTTTCTATAGGCGCTTTGTGAAGGATTTTAGCACGATTGTTGCACCAATATTGAATGAATTAACAAAGAAAGATGTGCCATTTGTGTAGGGAACAGCCCAAGATATTGCATTTGATACATTGAAACGTTTGCTTACTTCTGCACCATCACTTTGGGCGTGAGAATCCATTTCTCATGCTTGCTGATCATTTTTATTGGCCTAAGATGAGGCGTGATGTGTACGGATTTGTGAGTCGTTGCATTACATGCCACAAGTCCAAATCAAAGTTGAAGCCTCATGGTTTGTATACACCTCTCTCTCCACCTACTACACTAGGGGAAGACATTAGTATGGATTTTGTGCTAGGTCTACCTAAAAGACAGAGAGGTCATGATTCTATATTTGTGGTAGTGGATAGGTTCTCTAAGATGGCTCATTTTATTGCCTAACACAAAAGCGACGATGAGTCGCATGTTGCTAACCAGTTATTCATGGACATTGTGAGATTACATGAAGTACCCAAGACGATTGTCTCTAATCGTGATGTGAAGTTCATGGGCTACTTTTGGAAGACCTTATGGGGGAAGTTGGGAACGAAGCTGCTGTTAAGTAGTACATGTCATCCCCAAACAGATGGTCAAACGGAGGTGGTGAATAGAAAATTGTCTCAATTGCTAAGGACTATGATAAAGAAGAATCTACGGGAGTGGGAAGAGTGTTTGCCACATGTTGAGTTTGCTTACAATAGGGATGTGCATTTAACTACTCAGCTTTGTCCTTTTGAGGTGGTGTATGGTTTCAAGCCATTGACGCCACTTGATTTGTTGCGTTTGCCATTACATGAGAGAGTTGATATGGAGGCATCAAAACATGCTGAATATGTGAAGAAGATTCATGAGAAGACTGGAGAAGATATTGAGAAGAAAGGCAAGAACATCCCTGCTGCAAGGAATCTAGCAAGGAAGGAAGTTTTGTTCAAGCCCGGCGACATGGTATGGGTGCATCTACGCAAGGATAGGTTTCCACTACATTGAAATTCAAAATTGAAACCACGGGGTGCTGGTCCTTACAAGGTGTTAGCCATGATTAATGATAATGCCTACCCGATTGATATACCTATTGACGAGTTTGGTGGAGTTAGCAACAGCTTCAACGTTGCTAATTTATCACCATATGCTCAAGAAGACCTTGGAGCGTCGAGGTCGACGCCTTTTGAAGGGGGAGATGATGAGGACATCCCTACAATTACACCTACCCCAATTACTACTGAAGATGCTTCAGCTGGTGCAAGGAAAGATCAGTCCAATTAGATTAGAATTGGACCCATTACAAGAGCTCATGCTAAGCTACTTGAACAACAGGTGAATTCACTTCTAAATGAATTCAGTACTATAATTGATGAGAATTTTATACTACCTAAGTCTATGCATTTATGTATGATCAGGTTCGTTGGAGAAACAAGCATGTCGCGAGGAGGAGAAGGGCTACAAGAGAAGCCTAGCATGATGATTATCCAAGGATGCGTGAGGGAGGAGCAGGAGGAAGGCGCAAGAGAAGATCATCAATACGGAGGCAGGAAGCTCTGTGATGACCGAAGTGTCCGACCGAGTCCAACCAAACTATCTGGCCTGCCCGAGATAAGCCTTGGTGCGGACCGTATGTACAGTAGGTCGGACACTGCCCGGACACCACCCCGAAACTTTGAAGTTTCCGGCTGGACCGGAATGTCCGGCTGACTCCACCCAGAGTGTTCGGCCCGACCGGACTGTCCAGCCGACATCGACCGGAGTGTCTGCCCACCGACTGAATTCTGGTATGAGTCGGTTTGTATTAGTTTGAGTCATACGCGTTTAGTTTCAGTTTCTGGACGTGCCAGCCGCCCTTATAAGCCCTAGGACACCCCATAGTTAGGGTTGAGACCATGTTTAAACTATTTTGGAGTTGTTTCTTTCAAACAACCTTTGGAATTACCCTGTGATCGAATTATACTACTGCAACTGAGTGTGATCTTTTGTTCCATTGGTAATTAGTAGATTGCAAATTACCGTTCGTGGTCGACGGCTACGTGGCCAAGAGCGTGGTGTTGTGAATATCCCACAGGGTTCAAGAGCTGTTGCATTGGCATCAGGGTTCGAGCGGGAGAGTTCATAGCTACAGGCTAGTTATATATCCACCATTATCGTCATCGACAAGTTCTTCCTGAGAAGATCGGGCCACCCCATATCAAAACACTTGAGGAGGGTCTTGACGAGTTGGAGAAGGGCACCGACTCCAAGGCCTTGTACAACTCATAGATCTACAATTGAGAGGGGGTCCCCATCTAGGTTTAGGCACATGCCTTAATTCAGCATCATCTCTAGGGTTTCAAGGGGGGTGTGAGTCAAGGGGTAACCCCATGGGTGGCCCGATCTTCACAGATCTCGTGGTCAAATTGATGGGAATGTGAGGGGAAAGGGAGAAGGTAGTGGAAGTGGATGCACACATCATGAAGAACACGATGAAAATTTGCAAAACTCACATGATACAAGGCCAATTTCTCCTGTTCGTGGCCACCGGTCTGATATAATCCTCCCAAGGAAAGATCGGTCAACATTCTCCCTCGATCCCAAGCGGAGAGGGAAGAACACCTTGGAGAGGGTCTTGACAACTTGGCAAAGGGACATCGATGCTAAGGCCTTGTACAACGAGGGAGGCGCAATGCAAACTCCAATGAGGTGGTGACGATAGTCAGTCCCCTTTGGTAAGGGGATGAGGCAAAACTAGAGATTCCACAAAGGGGGTTGTCTTTAGTCTATCAAATATGCCTAAGGGGTACATGAGGGGGTGGAGGCTCTATTTATAGGCCAGCCACAAGTTCGGGGGTAGTTGGGTCATAAAACTAGGGTTTGGTGTGGAATAAGGGGTACATGGGCCAAAGGCCCAGGTGGTGGCATGCAGGCCCATTCGCTCATGCTGGAGACTCCGGTGTGGGGGTCCGGAGACTCTGTTGTGGACCGAAGATTCCGGTCGGTCTCTGGTCCGTCTCTAGAGGGGCCTTCTGTCTGTCCTCGAGCTCGATCTGGGGGTTACTCCAGAGATGGGCCGGAGACTCCGGGTTATGCAGGCCAGAGACTCCGGTGTATTCAGGGCGGAGAATCCGGTGTGGCTGAGCACTCTGGTGTGCGTAGGCCAAAGACTCCGGTGCTTCAGCTGCTGCTTCTTCTGTATTCTCTTCCAAGCCTCCGTCTTATCAGCCTTGGTGATCCAGTCTTCCTCCCTTGCCTCCGTACTCGTTGGTATGAACCTACCATGAATATGGGACGGAGTACGAAGTAGTATACCATTCAAGAGGGTAGGAAGTCGGCTCACATAGAGGAATGGATTCACCTTTGGAGTCCATGAAGACTTGGCATAAGTTGGAGACCATGATGTGGTAACGACTGAAGGTCGGGCTACATCATCTCCCCCTTCAAAAAAGTCGTCCTCGACTCTGCACGCTTATCACATAGTAGAAGATGTCGAGAGACCTTCTTGATCCTGGGGTTCACCATATAGTCCTCCTCGGGAAGATTGACTTGACAAAACTTTAATGTTCCTTCGCCTTCCATGAAGCCTACAAAGCTCACCACAAAAGAGAAACAACACTCAAAGTGCAGCCAATTCATCAATATTATAGCATGAGTCCTCAAGTAGAAGGAAGTCACCTTAGCATGTAGAGATGGATCGTTGAAGTTCAACCATAGGTAACTCTCTTCGATTTGTCTTGTTAACTTATGGTCCATACAGGTTGACGTGGAAGAAAATGTACCTTCACACAACAAAGACCAAGCAAAATATTTTTGTGTGTGATAGAGGAGCATGTCATTTATGGCATGTCCATTCTTGTTCACAACACTATTAGCACAACTCAAGTATAGAAAACGGGATGCATATGCAAGGTCAAAGTACATGGAAGACGTTTGAACATCATCCAAATGTGGGAACTCAAAAACTCCATAAAACATCTTAGTGTGGCACTTAAAGCAATTGACTAAGGTATTGATCAACATCTTTGATGCAAAGCTAGGAGAATTCGGCAAAAACACAAGAGGATGAACATCCAAAACAACATCATTATGTGGGTTAACCAACCATTGGAAAGAGAAATTGTTGGACGTGTTGGATGCCACACACAAATCATCAACCTCAAAGCTCATGGGCATATGAGTATCGCAAGCGGAAATACATGCAACATGTTTGGAAACAAACCATATGAAAGAGCAAGTGGTCCTTATGTTTGTTGCAACAACTATACGAGAGACTTGGAAGCTCTCGTGACAATACATGCTCATAATGGCATTATGGTTGCACACAAAACATCAGAAAGAGAAATTGTTCAACATTTTTGTTGCAACACACAAAGCATTAGTTCGTGTTTTTTGTCCTATACAGAAAAAGCCGTACAAAAAGATTTGCCATAGACTAGATTGCATCATTTTTGAGTTCTAGTTGTTGATTATATCTTCTCATAGATTCGATCTGCATGTTTTCCTCGTAGGTGTCTAGTTTTCATTTGTGTCTAGGTTTAGGGTTTGATCTTGTTTTCCATCGTGTTCACCTTCACCATTTTCCGCAAGTTTTCATCGTTTGTCCGAGTCCACATAGCGTACCTTTTTTTGCATACCATAGACACAGCCTATCTACAGCATCCGTGCCTAGGAACATACCCACGAGACTAGTAGCTTTTCTCCGATAGGCTTCTCATGAGGGTTTCGAAGTGTACAAATTTTCGACAGGCAAAACCGGACTATCTAGCTGTTTCACCCCGGACTATCTGGCCCGACCGGAGTCTCCGGCGCATCTCAACCGGACTATCTGGACTAGTTTTGTTATAAGTTGCCGCACTCATTTGCATTGAGTCATATAGTTGAAAAATAAAAAAGAGAAAAGAGAAAAGAAAAGAGAATCGGTATAAAAAAGAGAAGAAAAGAGCTACAAGCGTGACAAAAAGAGATATCAAAGTGTCATTGTTGTAGGCCTAGTTGATCATAGCACTTGTAGATTGAGCAATCGTGTGCCTGTTTACTTTGAGCTTTTACTAGCGTCTCTCTTGTGCATTGCAATATTCCTTTTCATAAGTTGCTTTGCCACGTTTATCTCCACCGTGTGTGTTTCTTGGGTTTTCCTACGATCATCACTAGGACTTGTTTGCGGTGTAGTTAGGATACCATACCTACAGCTCCATATTAAATAACCAGTGTGCCTTGTGATCGTTCTCTATAACATCGATATTCACTTCATCACATCAGTGCATCACTCTTTGATTTCATTTTGGTAAAGCATCTATATTCACTTTGGAATGGTAAGATCCGCTTTCTTGTCAGTTGTGAGTGAGTTGTGAGTGTGCCACCAAATAGATTTTGATTTTTGCAGTAACCTACTAATCATGGCTTTTAGTGATGATGATCTAGTGTCGCAGAAAAAGAAGGATGATGAACTTCTTACTTGGCGCGAATATGAGGCATTGAAATCTCACTTGATGCGTGTGTTTACTCACATAACAGATATCATGGACAAGAATATCCAGGACGTGCAAGTGGCTGTGGACCAGAATGTCGGTGCAGCCACTAACATTCAAACACAAGTGACTGCACTCAATACCAATGTCGCAACTTTGCAGCGTTCCATTGATGCCTTAACAGTGGCAATTCAGCAACAGCAGGAACACCCACATGATGATGTTTTTGATGACGAAGATGAAGGTAGTCCGGTTGGAGCTGCACCACATCATGGCAGGGGATGTGCCAACCCCCTGCACCTGGGCCTGCTGCTGCACCTTCTTATGCTCGCGGTTTTGCTCCTCTTGGACGTGCTCAACGTGTTCCTAACCAAGATGCTGATGATGGTTTGGGCAAGCCAAAAATTTTGATTCCCAAGTTTGATGGCTCACTTGATCCTGAAGATTACCTCACATGGGAGTTAAAGATTGAGAAGCTCTGGTAATTGTTTGACTATCTAGAAGACAAGAAGGTCAAGCTTGCAGCATCAGAATTTGATGGATATGATTTGCCCTGGTGGGATGCTATTGTGCAGAATAGAAGGGAGGACAATGAACTTCTTGTGATGGATTGGCACAAGATGAAGCATATTATGAAGGATCATTTTGTACCCACCAACTACTTGCGATATGTTTTTGACAAGTTGACACAATTGAGGCAAGGGACCATGTCAGTTGATCAGTACTACATGGAGATGGAGATGCTTATGAAGCGTGCTAGAGTTCGTGAATCCCTTGAGATGACCCTGCATCGATTTCTCAACAATTTAAAGCTACCAATCGAGAGCATTGTTCGTCATCGCAAGTACGAGACTATGAATGAGCTATTGCACCTGCAGTGGCTACTAGCCACCCTTCACCATCGGTCAAGCCTTCTCCACGTCTTCTTTTGCTTCCAATGCTCGGAAGCCCTCTGCTCCTTTTGCTAGCTCGCGTTCCAATATGTCAACTACGCGTACGCGCGATGTAGAGTGCCATACTTGTGGAGGTAGAGGACACTACAAGAGAGATTGTCCAAACCGCAAGGTGATGTTTGTCAATGAACAAGGAGAGTATGAGAGTGGAGATGATGTTGATACTCATGGCAATGATGGTTATAACAACGAGGACGGTATGGATGCCTTCCCTGAGCATGCGCCTACAATAGCTGTCTCACCATGTATACTTAGTGTGCAACCTATTGTTGATTCTCAGTGCTGCAACTTGTTCCAAGGAAAAGCACTCGTTGCACCTAACAAAGCTTGTAAGGTAATCATTGATGGAGGTAGCTGCAGAAATCTTGCAAGTAAGGAGTTATGTACCAAGCTGAATTTGACTTATTTACCTCATCCCAAGCCATACTACATACAATGGTTGAGTGACAATGGTGAGATGAAGGTATACCATATGGTACATGTGAATTTTGAAATAGGGCCATACAATGATTCTATTGATTTTGATGTGGTTCCTATGACTGTTTGCCATCTCTTATTGGGTTGGCCTTGGCTTTATGATCGCCATGGGCAACACAATGGCCGCGCCAATACATATCACTTGGAGTTCAAGGGCAAGAAGATTAATTTGCAGCCAATGACACCACATCAGATTGTGAATGAGTCTCGTCAAAAGATCAAAGTGAACTTGAAGGAAGAATCTATAGATATGCGAGATAGTGTTGCAGCTGTACATGATGTAATAGAGCCCAAAAAGAGTGATATAACGAAAAGTGAGTGAGTGCCTAGTCTAGTGATATTAGCCACCAAGGAAGATATGAGGTAATTTCGTGAGGATCCTACAGCCATGCCACTTGTGCTCATGTCTAAGGGTGAGGTATTGGTTTCTAACGACATGACCCCTATTTCTCTTGGTGTATCTACTGTTTTGCTGGATTTTGGCAATGTGTTTCCAGAAGATGTATTGGCAGGATTGCGTCCATTGCGTGGCATTGAGCATCAAATCGAGTTGACCCCTGGTGCCACATTACCAAACCGTGCACCCTACAGGACCAACCCCGAAGAAACAACGGAGATACAAAAACAAGTACAAGCGTTGCTGGATACAGGGTACATTCGTGTTTCTCTTAGCCCTTGTGTTGTTCTTGTTATTTTAGTTCCTAAGAAAGATGGTACGTGGCGCATGTGTGTAGATTGTAGAGCTATTAATAACATCATTATTCGATATCGTCATCCTATTCCATGCTTAGAGGATATGCTAGATGAATTGAGTTGGTGCTGCTATTTTATCTAAGATTGATTTGCGTAATGGTTATCATCAAATTAGGATGAAAGAAGTGGATGAATAGAAAACTGCTTTCAAAACAAAATTTGGGTTGTATGAGTGGTTAGTTATGCCTTTTGGTCTTACTAATGCACCAAGTACATTCATGCGATTAATGAATCATGTTTTGAGAGAATTTATTAGTTGTTTTGTGGTTGTTTATTTTGATGATATACTTATCTATAGCCACAACGAAATTGAACATTGTAGTCATATTTGCAAGTGTTGCATGATAATAAATTGTATGCTAATATTGAGAAGTGTACATTTGCAAAAGATAAGGTCATATTTCTAGGATTTGTTGTATCTAAGCATGGGGTAGAAGTATATCAATCTAAAATTGAATCAATTCAGAATTGGCCTATTCCCATGAATGTGAGTCAAGTGCGTAGTTTCCATGGCTTAGCTGGTATCTATAGGATATTTGTGAGGATTTTAGCACTATTGCTGCACCATTTAATGATTTGACTAAGAAAGGTGTACCATTTGTGTAGGGCACAACCCAAGATATTGCATTTAATACATTGAAACGTTTGCTTACTTCTCCACCATTACTTGCATTACCTGATTTTTCAAAGCAATTTGAACTTGAATGTCATGCTAGTCGTATAGGTGTTGGTGGCGTTTTGATGCAAGAGGGTCGCCCTATAGCATATTTTTCTGAGAAACTTACTGGTGCTAGACTGAACTATCCTATTTATGATAAAGAATT
Source organism: Avena eriantha (assembly GCA_910589775.1). NCBI lineage: Eukaryota > Viridiplantae > Streptophyta > Magnoliopsida > Poales > Poaceae > Avena > Avena eriantha. Next base: position 414,150,985 of record OU342742.1, read on the forward strand.
GTAAGCACTTGTTAGAGTTCTTGAAGTTTGGCAAAATTATTTGTTGCCAAAAGAATTTATCATACATTCTGCTCATGAAGCATTGAAGTATTTGAAAGCTTAATCAAACTTGCATAGAAGATTAGCTCAATGGGTTGAGTTTATTGAATCTTTTCCTGTTGGGAATATGCCTTAGAGGCAATCATGTATGATGATATTCCTGTGTATTCATAAGGTTATGGTCCATATATGAACTGCTCATATGTATCATCGAATATGTGATTTGATTGTGGAACTACATATTCATGTTGTTCATACTAATTGTCCTTGGTCATTGAGGTTGTGCCGGACACACAACTTAGACCAATGTGAAAGTCGGCAGATGACTAGGTTCCACTTGTCATGGGCATGGAGATGCTATTCCGACTTACACGGATTCGGCTAAAGAGTTTAGTGAGTCGGGCTGACCCATATTGAGATGCAACGAACAAGTCGTCATTTGCATGTCTCAATCAATGTAATCCTTAGACCTGAGGTTATTGCACAATCCGAGTTGAGGATCTCCTATTTAGGTTCTGTCAAACGATGTTCCGTCATTGGTCAGTTATAAAGGCGGAGTTTGGGTCGACTGAGAATCAAGCTGCGTGATGTGAATAACCAAGATGGAATTTTGCCCCTCCATCCGGAGAGATATTCTCTAGGCCCTCTCAGAAGATATGATTCAGAAAGCATGGCCATGCGCGTCTCAGATAAGTGTTAACCAAGGCAGCCGACTAAGAGTTAGTAGGATGAATCACTTATCTCGGATCGAGAAAGAGAGTCATAATATTTAAGGGATGACGATCATTCGCCTATAGTCCGACAAGGTATATCGTGAGGCAAAAGGGACTCAGATGAAAGTCGCATTGGAAGGTATGTCGTCATGACTTATTGGTACTTGGGAGTTGGCACGTTCTGCTAGGAGCCGCTACCAATTGATCGATCACGAGTGAGACTCGGAATCGTGTCCGGGTTACCATGAGCCTGTCGGGTCACACACATGAGCGGGAGCAAGTTTGGGTTAGACCCAAACAGGAAACCTATTTGGGCTGGACCCAAATAGAGACATGGACTTAGTCAGCAAGTGAGACTTGAAGTGGCTAATATAGGCCTTTTTAGTGAATGGGCCACAAGTGGGTGGATCCCACTTTCACTCCCTATATAAGCTGGGGTGCAGGTGCTTAGAGTACAAGGTTAGGTCACTCCATGTGTTGGAAACCCTAGCCCAGTCCGTCTTATCGCCGCCGTACCGGACCTAGTAGTCCATCGCCGGCTCTCCTCCTCATACGTGTGGATACCGGCGTAGGTGCTGTACGTTCAGCACTTCGATGATCGTGAAGAAAGTATGGATCGTGGATCGTGGAACCGGAACGGATCGCAAGGACTGCACTGCATCAAGCGACGTGTTTCATCAATTCCGCAACTGCGCGTCTAGTGGTAATCCTCGTGGCCTTCTACCCGAGCTGGATCTTGGGATCACCACGTAGGGAAAAGGTTTTGTTTATCTCTACGTGGCCCAACATTTCCTTATATCATTAAGTATAAGAAGGGAAAGGAGAATGTTGTTGTTGATGCTTTGTCTATGAAAAACATGCTATTAACCAATCTTGATGTTAAAATTCCTAGATTAGAAAGTATTTGTGAACTTTATGCAACTGACAATGATTTTGCTGAACCATATCATTTGTGTGCTCTTAGAAATGCATGGGATAAGTATCATATACATGATGGATATTTGTTTAAAGTTAAGAAACTATGTATTCCAGAATCATCATTGCGTTTGATTTTAGTGCAGGAATCACATGCTGGTGGTTTGACGGGTCACATTGGGCGTGAGAAGTCATTGATCATTCTTGCTGATCATTTTTATTGGCCCAAGATGAGGCGTGATGTCTACAGATTTGTGATTCGTTGCATACACCTCTCTCTGCACCTACTACACTATGGGAATACATTAGTATGGATTTTGTGCTAGGTCTACCTAAAACACAAAGAGGTCATGATACAATATTTGTGGTAGCGGATAGGTTCTCTAAGATGGCTCATTTTATTGCCTGCCACAAAAGCCACGATGCATCGCATGTTGCTAACCTGTTTTTCAGGGACATCGTGAGATTACATGGAGTACCCAAGACGATTGTTTCTGACCGTGATGTGAAGTTCATGAGGTACTTTTGGAAGACCTTATGGGGAAGCTCGGAACGAAGCTGCTATTCAGTATTACATGTCATCCCCAAATAGATGGTTAAACGGAGGTGGTGAATCGAACATTGTCACAAATGGTGAGGAATATGCTAAAGAAGAATCTGCGGGAGTGGGAAGAGTGTTTGCCACATGTTGAGTTTGCATACAGCAGGGTTGTGCATTCGACTACTCAACTTTTTCCTTTTGAGGTGGTGTATGGCTTCAAGCCATTGACGCCACTTGATTTGTTGCCTTTGCCATTGCATGAGAGTTAATATAGGCATCAAAACATGCTGAATATGCAAAGAAGTTTCATGAGAAGACTCGAGAGGCTATTGAGCAGAAAGGCAAGAATATTGCCGCTGCAAGGAATCTAGCAAGGAAGGAAGTGTTGTTCAAGCCTTGTGACATGGTAGGGGTGAAGGGTTCCGCAGCAGAAAACAAAAAAATTCCTACATTGGAACCTCCTAACGCACAAGATCTATCTATGTAGTAATGTAGTAATGACCGGAGCGTATAGAATACATACCCTTGTAGACCGTACGCCGTTAACGTTCTGAGGGGAGAGTGGTTGAAGTAGTCGATCCCATAGCCGACCTCAAGGTCACAAAGCTCCTCGCAGGTCACCCCATGCTCCTTCTTCATCGTGCAGCAGCTCTGGCTCACGACATCCAAGGTGCCTCAAGTGAGGCCCCTCGTGGTTTCGTACACATACGGTGTACGATGACGACCTCCGACTCCTTGATCCCTGTCGGGAGTGCGGAAGTAGATCTCCGGCTTGGAATACCTACAGCGCAACGGCGTGCTGCAGGTGTAGTGTCTCTTGCTCGGATAGTCCTTACTTGGGACTGTGCCAACGCATAGAGATGAGAGAGAGAGGAAAGGAGAAAGTCAACCAAAGGACTTCTCCAAATATTGGTGTGTCTCTTCCCACCTATGGGCACCCCTTTATATAGGGGGAGGGGGTGTGCCCTCCCCTTTGGGTTTCCCATGTGGGACTAAACAAGGGAGAGAGGGGGGAGGCGCATGGGCCTCATGGGCCAGCCGGCCAAGGGTGGGCCCTACCCCGCGCACAGCCCTAGGCTGGCTGAGTGGCCCCCCTTGAGGCGCCTGGGCCTTGGCCCTTTAACCCTTGGCCCTTCCCTCCTTTGGTTTTCCCTAATGGGCCCTTTTCCCTAGGAAGTTTGGCCCATTAGTGGAATACCCCTTCAAATAAGATTTTAATATTACATTTAATATTAATTACATTAATTAATATGTAAATACATATTACAAAATCCGATTTGAGCCTAAACACCTTTCTGTTCCCTTTTGATTTCCTCCGAACGACTTCGGAACTTTCCAAGAACGATTCCGGTTCTCTCACGGAACTTTTCCGGTTTCCTTTTCTCTTTCATATGGTGATTCCAACTTATAGAGGATGTCTAGCTCATCGTACCCTTAAGAGTATTTTCCCATGGCTCGGGAATGGCACAGACATGATCTCCATCAATGATCAATAGCGGGACCGGGATGCGCATATTAACCCCTGTGCATTCCACAATGATAATGTCGTTTGAACCGTAAACAGTCGTTTCCCATTCCCTTTTCCACTTGATACCTAGTTCATCCGAGATTTGATCTACGGTATCTCCATACCTTCGTTCGATCTCGTTACCGATGAACTTGTTTTCTCATTTCCGTGTCGTTGCATTCCGTGACCCAGTCACACGCTTGCAAGCTTCATTAATGCAACGTCACCCAAATGGCCACTAATGTATCTATCCGTTACATGGATGGGAAAATCCTGGTCTTGATATGTACTCCTCTACACGCCCCTTTGGGAAACCTGAGTGGCACCTTTTTTCGATCACCCAGTCACTGAGTGATACTTGATAACCATCTAAGCTCCCTCCAGAACGGTGATTTGCATTATCTCACAGTCTAAGAACTGGTCGCGAGGTTTCCTTAGTTTTATCATTAATGCTGAACTTTGTAACTAGATCTCATTAAGATACAACGGGTTGGGTTGTTTGTCTATCACATCATTCAACTAATGACATGACCTCATTGTCAATTGGCATAAATGCCCATGATCTTGAAACCCTAGATCATCCTCATGACCAATGAACTAGTTCGCTAGAGGTAACTAGAGACACGGTTTGTTTACATATCACACGTGTATTAACGTTTCGTATTAATACAGTTATAGCACAGTATGAAACTATTATGAACTAATTGAGTATGACAATAAAAACGTATTTATTATTTCCTCTAGGGCATATCTCCTTGAGTCTCCCACTTGCACTAGAGTACAAATAATCTAGCTTGCGTTTTACTCATCATAAACCATATCACATATGAGCTTATTGATCATGCCTGCTTATGGAAAACGTCCTATCCATGTTCTGGTTTTATCAGATCATTATGTCTTTGCAAATCGTTAATGTCTTCATCTTGCGCCCCGCTAAAACCACTACTAGAAAATCGTTGTGTTTTTCCCTTGTGCATCATCATGATACCATGCTCATGTCATCATGCCACATTGCATTTGAGCATCGTCATCATCATGCATGTGTTGGTACAAAACTATTTTGGAAAAACCCTATTTCTGCTTTCTAAATACCTAGTCTTTATTTCAAATCAAAACCCGGGTCTCCGGAATATTTTGTTTCGTCTAAAAATGGATTCTAAAAGCCTTGTTGTGACAAATAAAATAATTGTATTATTTTTAGGGGGCAGCCGAACTGACCCAGCCAGCCACCCCCAGTAAACAAAACAGAGCAAAACCAAACCCCAGACCCTACCTACCCCACACCTCCCCATCTCCCCACCTCGTTGACTCTCCCTCTCTCTCTCTCTCTCCCCTACCCCGCCTGGCCACCTCACCAGCCACTTCCTCCACCCTCCACCTCACCCCGTCCACTCCCAGGCCGCCACCTCACCTACTGGCCCCACCTCCTCTCCAACGCACACACACGCTCACATGCCACCCCGGGTTTTCCCCCAGCCCCACCTGGCCCCAATCACGTCGCCTGCCCCTCCCCAGGTCCACCTACCCCCATCCCCACGAGGCAGCGAGGCCACCTTCCTCCATCCGCTCCGGCCGCCTCGGCAAGCGCCGCCGCCTGCTCCGCGTCTCCTCGCCGCTAGGTCCGCTCTCTCCCTCGCCTCGACGTGCTTCTCTGGCGACCGCCTGCGCATGCGTCGCCTCCGCCCTCCTCTGCTTCCCTCCTTGCTCGCCACCGCCGCCTCCACCCGCTTCTCCGGCCCGTCATCCCCGGTTGCCGGCCGCCCCGGGCCCCGTTCCCCCCTTCCCGTCGAGGGCGCCGCCACCGCGGTTCACCCCCGCCTCCTCCAGCCTCCCAGGAGCCCACGGCCGCCTCTCCTCCCTCCACCGGAGTCGCCACCGCCGGCGTCCCCTCCGCACCGCTGCCCTACCCGAGCTCGCCTGGCCGACCTCCACCGCCATCTTCTTCGGCGCCCCTCTCCTCCTCGCAGCGCCATGCGCCACCCCTTCCTCGTCGCCCCGCGCCTCCCTCTGCGCGACGGCGTCCTCTGCTTCATCCGCAGGCGCGGTGCCCCATGCCCTCCTCGTCGAGCCTGAGGCCCTCTGCCTCCCCGAGCAAGGACGCCTAGGGCCCCCTCCGGCCTCCTCCGCCCCTGGCGCGACCTCGCCGGCCAACGCCCGCGCTCGCCGCTGGTGGTACCGTGCCTCGCGTCTTTGTCCCCAAGCCGTGTCTCGCGAGCCACAGCGAGCCCCGCAAGCAACCTCCCGGGTTCCTTCTCATCGACCTCCGAGTCAGCGCCTCTACCCCGTCCGCTGGCCGTGCCGCCATCGAGCCCGTGCAGCACCTCGCCGCGCGCCACCCCCGGGCCGAGCCTCGCAGCTTCTTGATGCCCCTGTCCACCTGTTGTATATGTCCCTGTGGGTATGTGCTCCCAGGAGGATCTACTAGGTAGAGCGATATTGTTTGTCGCTCTGGCCTTGGTTTTTTCCTCTCTGTGTTGAGATATCTGTACCCGGCATCCTCTTCGAGAAGACACCACCGAATAAGATCCGCATCGACAAGCCCGCCACGGTGCCACACCCGAAGACCGATCCTGGATTCGAGGCCCGAACCCGATGAACCCTCGACGCTGAACCCTCGGAACAACAAGTTCTCCATCCTAGGACTCCTTGCCCTCCTCCAAGGATCCGGTACCGCCGGTGCGACATGATCTTCTTCTCGGGACATCGAGTTCGCCATCACGGATGACAAGCACTCCTTCATGGAACCAAAGACACGGAAACTGCAAGACCTTCTTCCCGAAGCGTCGAGTTCTCCATCCCGGAACGACAAGCACTTCCCTGCGGAACACCGAGGTCGCCGACGCAGAATGCCAAGTTATTCATCCCGCACGCCGAGACCGACTCGAAGGCGCGGACCCGACAAGATCTTCGCGACGACAAGATCGACACCGACCGGGGTGAATCCGATATGCCCCTGACGCCAAACCAAGTCCTTCTTCCTGGAACGCCAAGCTCTCCTTCCGTTTCCGAGAACGTTCCTGTCGAACCCTGAGACCCAGACCCGAACCCCCGGAACCCAAGATCTTCCGAACCCAGATGTGTGACCCTAAGCCTCTATTTTTATAATATGACATATACCTGTCGCATCATTAAATCATCATGCTTGCATACATATCATCTGGTGGGTTGGGTTAAATAGTCAATTCACCTAAATTAAATATGGAGTCTATATGCGGGCTATTCTAGTCTTATTCCGGACTCCATTTAAATTTGTGTAGCGAACCGATGCCATGTTTTGCCTTGTTAAGACAACATTTAAATTGTGGGGTAGCTAAATAACTCGAACCTATTAATTAATTGTCGGGACCCCGGTTCCGCTTAATACCGCCTAATTGCACTGCATCTATGCCATGTCATGCATCATATCATAAACATGCTGTTTCTTCTGCCGTAGCATTAAATATTGCATCCGGTGTTTCTTCTAGTGTTTGCTTCTTCCTGGATTAGGCCGATGAGTGGATGCGAGTACCGACAAGTGCTACGGATATGATCCTTCGGCAGTGTTTCCCAGGTGAGCATCTGTCCCCCTTCTACCTATTTTGCATTTATAGTCTTTATTTCCTCCTGTTGTTCTATTGCTATCCGTGTCGCGATGCTTTAGTGTTCCATACCCGATATACCCCTTGCAGCCTTTATATTGCCTTGGACACCTCCTAATACCTGTTGCTTGATAGTTCGTCGGCCCTACGAGTCGTAGTTGCTTGCTCAGGTGTTGCCTCGCGTCGTCGATGATCCACAGTTGTTGGGAGGTTGGCACATGTTTAATGATGGCGTTGATCATGTTTCTAATTACAGTTTATTAAACAATGTTGATGGTAGATTAATGCAGAGGCACCGGTGGGTTATAGTAAATATTTGGTTCTTAACCGCTCACTGGTGTCCCCTAGGACCCGAGTTCTTGACACCTGTTCCGAGATCGAGCGTGCTAACCACAGGTGGGGTGTGTGGGCACCCCCATCGGCTTACTACCTGATTTCAAAGTATTGGACCGGGGGACACAAGTAGTTTGGGGCTTTATTACTATTCTGTACTTATGCCATGCTTTACTGCTTTATTTAAGATTGTGCGTGCAGCACCTGTACTGTTTAGGATGTGGAATGTTTTCGTGGTATCGACAAGCCCAGTCACACTTTCGGGTTCCCAGTCGTTTACAGCCATTGGCACAAACCCTGGGTCTGCCTCGGAGCCGGCCGACTTCGTTGCGGGTAGCTTAGTGGGGTGGCCCCCCATGTACTTGCTTTGCGTCTGGGAAACGTCATGACTTAGGCCCCGCCGACATACCGATGGGTGTATGTTAATTGATCTGGCAAAAGGGTCGAAGTGCGTGTGGATACTTTGGTGCACCCCTGCAGGGTTAAATCTTTTCGAAAAGCCATGCCCGCGGTTAAGGACGACTTGGAGCATAGTTTCTCGATCATAGACAACTATAACTAAAGTTTACTGTTATAATTTGACTTACATCTGAGATGACTAGTAAGTTGGATAACTGCCATGGAAAGAGTAAATAAAACTGCCAACTGTGTGAGTTTCCTCGGCTTGACTTCCTCGTTTGGTCTCGAGGGGGAATACCAGGATGGGTATGTTTGGTGTTAGTGTCAGGTTGGATCCGAATAGGTCTCTCTTATCTCTCTCTAATAGTCGCTAGTATTACAGAGTCTCTATAGGTTTTTTAGTGCTGTTGCGCTGTCGTTTTAGTCCACCATACCTGTGTAGGCGAGGACCGCCGAATTCTAGCCTCGCCATGTACTGGCCTTAGTACTGACACTCCTCTTTTTCCTTTGCCCTTTGTCGGCACCCCTTTTGTTTTAGGAGGTTTGAGATCGACGTCGTTAGCAGGGTTACCCTTCCGGCTTGGCCTGGGCAGGGTTATGGACACCATTGGTTATTCTACAGGGCTCTTAGCCCAATCTGCATCTTGTCCATACTCGGATGTTGTATCGATTTCAAGGTGATTTGGATCTTTGTATTGTATATCTGTATTCTTGACTCATTGAGTCGCTATTGTATATATATATCTGTTCTGTGGGTCCCATCGAGGACTGTTGTGTAATGGTATTACTTCGTTTTCCACCCGCACGAAAGTGCCTGGTGGATGTCCTTGAATCGTTTCTATCCGGGTTTGGCGGGAGGCGCTAAAACTTGCATAGGGCCGATTCGAGGGTGTTACACTTCCTAACTTTGACATTCACACCATTATCTCATAATGGGTCGAAGTATTCGTTTGGCAACAAAGTGAGACTTTGTTTCTACTGTTTATAATGACGGTCGTTTTCACTGTTGTCATCAAAACACACTTTGCAATCCTTTGTGTATATACGACAGTTATGGCAGCAGAACGAGGCCGGTTTCCAGGAGCCTACAGTGACTTTAGATCAACCTCGAGGGATTTTTCATGGGCACTGTGCCCTGGGACACATCATTCTGCGTTAAAAGCAAACTAGCCCCACCATAACAATATACATCACATCAGATGGAGCCTTTATACTTCTATATCTATGTAGATCCTAGTGCATGAAATGCAACTATGCCACTTACTTTGCTTCTTGCCATTTAAGTACAAACTTAATTCTAGTTCAGTGATTAACTCAAGAATCACTTCAAGACATGTTCTTATAGTTAGGAACTTGTTCTTCCAACCAGAACATCGGGTCACATTATGTCGAGTATACAATATGGTTGTATGGAAGAACCTATGACTAAGGCATCGGAGATGCAACACATCACTTTCTTCCTTTTAACCATCGTTGCAATACTAAGACTAACTCAATGCTTCATACAAGTAAGAACCTCTTTGTTTTCCTTGTTCCATTCTGAACTACTTCAGAATCTCATCTAGGATATTCTAAACATCTTTAGAATCAAGTCTAGGAAGCATTCAACTGTGATGTTTATTAAACTTACCAATCTATCTCGATAGATCTCATTGTTTAATAACTTGTTCAACTTCATCCATATTTACTAACTTAAATGTTATCAATACCAATCACATCATTCACATATGTCGTCCACATATCCTAGAATGATCTCACGCTCCCACTCAAATATGGCATCCATATTTGAGATCTAGGGATTTCACTTAGCTCCCACTCAAATGCAGGTCCTCTCTATAATCTTGGACATTCCAAAATTCTTTGATCATCATCAAATTGAGAATTCTAGCTACGAGATTCCAATGTCCATATATTGCTGGTGTAAACCCAATAGACTCAAGCATCGCTACATTGTAGTGAACTCCTTGAATTTGTCCATACTTTGAGACAAATCGAGCTTTTATGTCTTCATTAAGTTTCATTTCCATCTTATGACTTTGAAGTCATTCAGAAATATCAAGTAAACTTCTTTACTTAATAAGATCAAGTAACATATTACTTTGCAATCTTAAATGTAACTTAATATAGGATTTTATGACTCCTAGTCATTTCTCGCACTTAGGTCCATCACGCGTCTTTGTAATTCATAGGTATGTCTAGTTCATAAACATGACAAGTGAATCAATAATATATTTCCACGAACTTGCTGAGTATATATTGTTGAATCCTACTTTCTTTAGTAAAAGTATTCGCTAAAACTTTATGATCATTATCATTAGTTTCTCCTCTATTTGTAGAGTTCGGTTTCATGAAACAAATTCTGTTGCGCCACTCAACAATTCGGAGGCAAGGTCAAATACCTTGTTTTGATCTTTTACTTTCTTCCACCTGTATCTTCATCAAGACTCGTCAACTTTGGACAATAGCAGGTTTGTCCTTTGTGGAAGATGCATTCATAGATTCATAAGAATGCTCTACAAAGACTTGTTTATTCGCCACGATTTCAACTTATCGAAATCTCTAGAAACACGAACATACCATAACACTTATGGTGTTATTTCCACGAATCTTTAGATATTCCTTTCGTATTTCAATCGAGTGTTCGCTCATTTCGATCTCTAACTCTAACCGATAACTATAACCCCGATAAGAGATAATATTATAACATATGTATCTAATACATAATGATTATGATATTTAGACATTTTAGTACACTTTGAAATTGCCCCTATTATCATAATTTGTGAAACCTCTTTCACATGTCCTTTTATGCTAAAATTAACTTAAATACTTTAGTCATGTCGATCAAATCGAAGAGACTTTCGTATTCTTGTCAATTCAATATCCTCCTTCACTTTGAAATCTTTTGAACAATTCAAAATAGTTTCAAACTTATGGTTCATTAAGTAAATATTCATATTCACTTAAATCCACAATGAAGTGTGAAATAATGATTTCCAATATTTGTTGAAAATACGATACATCCCTATGTATAAGATTCAACATTAAGTATAAACAATGATTTCCACTATCATGTTTAAAATATGATACATCATTATGTATAAAGTTCAACATTTCTTTGCATATCACCGTTTTACCAGAATGCGGAGTTTTAGTCATTCTGCCCAACGTGGCATGGTTTTGCAAAGTCTCTAGATCAAGCATCTAAGACCACGATCTTCATTTAGAATCAAGAACATGCAATAACCAAAATGACTTAAACAATAGTGTCATATCATAATCAAACTTTGGATATCTTTTAGCATTTTAATCCATTTATAAACGTTTAAACTATTATCATTAACATAGTGTTGAGAACAACTCATTTATAATCGTAATGTGACCATAACGGTATTGTTCATAAGAATAGTACAATTGTCTTGTAACTTGTTCATATGAACAATCGTCTTGCCAAAAGCAAGACACACAAACAAGGATTAGAAAATTATATTCAAGTCCACTAATCCAAATTATAAACCTTTGAGGAAAGGGGTGATGTCGGCCATCAACTGTTTTGCTTGTCGCCATCAAGCCACATTGCCTCAATTCCAGCAATTCTCAAGAAGACCATCATGTTTCACAGAACGGGACAAGTATCCAATACTTATATAAACTGCAATGAGTTTTGCAAGAATTACATTTATAACTTTGTATATCTAACATATACCTTTTTTCATTCATGACCTCCATTGCAATCAAGCCCTTCTGAGAGTTCATAACTCTAATGCAGGATTGCTAAGTGTTTCTTCAAATATTCCCTTTTTCATCCATGATGGAAGAAAACTCATCCAATGGCTCATACTTTATGTGCCTGATCTTGCAGAATACAAGATTGTAATCCAACTCTCCATCGAATGGAGAATGGCTTGTTGGATGATTATGGAGAACACACAAGCATCATGGAGTCATCAGATTATCTCCTAATGGTCATTGTATCAAGAAGAGAAGATCACCTTTTACGTGGATATCCCTCAGGCGTGGGCATTAATCTATGAAGTTGGACCCTTTCGCTAAGTTCCATATCAAGAATTATACTCCCATGGTCGCAAAGGACCTCAATGAGATAGGCAATGATCTACTAAGATATTTGCAAACAGACATCTAGACTAAGTTCATAATATGAGCTCAATCCTAATTGAGCTCCCACTAAAATTGTCATCCCCTGGATGATTTTAGTGATCACATGATCCCAATCCTCTTCACCTCCCCCAATCGTCACGGCCATCCGTGCAGCATCAAAGGTAGACATTCCTCAATGTCAATCACATCAACCATGTGACTCATGCTCGATCTTTCGATCTCTTGTGTTCCGAGGCCATGTCTACACATGCTAGGCTCGCCAAATCTAACTTGTGTGTATTTGTTGTGCCACATGGCTTACACCCACTGTATGCGAATGTATATATGTCTAGCCCCCGATCGTCACGGCCGGCTTCATAACGGTGAACTTCTTGGTGGTGCACACACAAGGGGAACACTATCATTGGAATTATATAGGTATTATCTTATTTGCTACCGTTGAGTATCTAATACTAGCATATAATAAGATATAAAATAGGTTTCAACATCACATGTAAATTTATGATATGATATGGTCCTTCTCCTCGCGCCTTGATCCCCATCGAGCGCTCTGGCATGATCTCCATCTTGCCCCTGGTTTGACGCCAAGTCCACGACGCCACCACCCGGTAGTCCATCCGAACGATGGCAATTACTACTTAACTTAGTAACATAAAAGTAAACAACTTTACCTTTGTAACAACCAATGCCATATCATAACACAAGCCCTCCTACAAAATAAAGTTAGACACCTCTACTTTATCTTTTGCAAGTTTTACCTGGTTGTTAGGGCTTTCGCAATAGAACCGTTTCTAATCTACAAACTTTCCAACCAAAACATGGATCCAATAGTTGTCTCTACTACACCCCTTTCGAGGCCCTCCGTTGTCAATGCTATATCAACTATTGAATGAGAGACAGACACCCGCTAGCCACTTATACGGAACAAGCCCTATGTCGAGCGTGAAACCAGTCTCGCATAAGAATACACATAAGGTCAGTCCGGGCCGCTTCATCAAACAATTCCGCGATATAAACAAGTACACGTTAGAGGGTAACAACTAAGGGATCAATGCCCGCACAATACTTGTGCGTACTGGCCGTACAGCACTCCTACGCGTAGATTGGCTCTGATACCACTGAACGGTTCCACAGCAGAAAACAAAAAAATTCCTACGTTGGAACCTCCTAACGCCCAAGATCTATCTATGTAGTAATGCAGTAACGACTGGAGCGTATAGAATACATACCCTTATAGACCGTACGCGGTTAATGTTCGGAGGGGAACGTGGTTGAAGTAGTCGAACCCATAGCCGACCTCAAGGTCACGAAGCTTCTCGTAGGTCACCCCTTGCTCCTTCTTCATCGTGTAGCAGCTCCATCTCACGACATCCAAGGTGCCTCAAGTGAGGCCCCTCATGGTTTCGTACACATAGGGTGTACGATGACGACCTCCGGCTCCTTGATCCCTGCCGGGAGTGCAGAAGTAGATCTCCGGCTTGGAATCCCTGCAGGGCAACGGTGTGCTGCAGGTACGGTGTCTCTTGCTTGGACAGTCCTTACTTGGGACCGTGCCAATGCATATGGAAGAGAGAGAGAGAGGAAAGGAGAAATTCATCCAAAGAACTTCTCCAAATATTGGTGTGTCTCTTCCCACCTATGGGCACCCCTTTATATAGGGGGAGGGGGTGTGCCCTCCCCTTTAGGTTTCCCATGTGGGACTAAACAAGGGAGAGAGGGGGGGAGGCGCATGGGCCTCATGGGCCAGCCGGCCAAGAGAGGGCCCCACCCCGCGCACAGCCCTAGGCTGGCCGGGTGGGCCCCCTTGAGGCACCTGGGCCTTGGCCCTTTTGCCCTTGGCCCTTCCCTCCTTTGGTTTTCCCTAATGGCCCCTTTTTCCCTAGAAAGTTTGGCCCATTAGTGGAATACCCCTTCAAATTAGATTTTAATATTATATTTAATATAAATTACATTAATTAATATGTAAAGACATATTACAAAATCCGATTTGACCCGAAACACCTTTCGGTTCCCTTTCGATTTCCTCCGAACGACTTCGGAACTTTCCTGGAACGATTCTGGTTCTCTCATGGAACTTTTCCAGTTTCCTTTTCTCTTTCATATTGTGATTCCAACTTACAGAGGATCTCTAGCTCATCGTACCCTTAAGTGTATTTCCCCATGGCTCGGGAATGGCACAGACATGATCTCCATCAATGATCAATAGCGAGACCGGGATGCCCATATTGACCCCTGTGCATTCCACGATGATAATGTCCTTTGAACCGTAAACAGTCGTTTGCCATTCCCTTTGCCACTTGATAGCTAGTTCATCCGAGATTTGATCTACGATATCTCCATACCTTCGTTCGATCTCGTTACCGATGAACTTGTTTTCTCATTTCCGTGTCGTTGCATTCCGTGACCCAGTCACACGCTTGCAAGCTTCGTTAATGCACCGAGATGGCCACTAATGTATTTGTCCGTTACATGGATGGGAAAATCATGGTTTTGATATGTACTCCTCTACACGCCCCTTTGGAAAACCTGAGTGTCACCTTTGTCGACCACCCAGCACGGAGTGATACTTGATAAGCATCTAAGCTCCCTCTAGAACGGTGATTTGCATTATCTCACAGTCTAAGGACAGGTCGCGAGGTTTCCTTAGTTTTATCATTAATGGTGAACTTTGTAACTAGATATCATTGAGATACAACTAGTTTGGTTGTTTGTATATCACATCATTCAACTAATGACATGGCCTCATTGTCAATTGGCATAAATGCCCATGATATCGAAACCCTAGATCATCCTCATGACCAATGAACTAGTTCGCTAGAGCTAACTAGAGACACGGTTTGCTTACATACCACACGTGTATTAACGTTTCGTGTTAATACAATTATAGCACGGTATGAAACTATTATGAACTAACTGAGATATGACAATAAAAACGTATTTATTATTTGCCTCTAGGGCCTATCTCCTTCAATGGGTGCATCTACGGAAGGATAGGTTTCCACTACTTCGAAAGTCAAAATTGAAGCCACATGGTGCTGGTCCTTACAAGGTGTTAGCCAAGATTAATGATAATTCCTACTCGATTGATATACCTATTGAGGAGTTTCGTGGAGTTAGCAACAGCTTCAACGTTGCTGATTTATCACCATATGAGGGAGAAGCCCTTGGAGCATCGAGGTCGACGCCTTTTGAAGGGGGAGATGATGAGGACATCCCTACAACTACACCTACCCCAATGACTACTGAGTATGCTCCAACTGTTGCAAAGAAGTATCAGTCTAATGAGATTAGAATTGGACCCATTACAAGAGCTCGTGCTAAGATACTCAAACAACAGGTGACTTCACTCCTAAACAAATCTAGTACTTTAATTGATGAGAACTTTATACTGCCTAAGTCTATGCGTTTATGTATGATCAGGTTTGTTGGAGAAACAAGCATGTCGCGAGGAGGAGAAGGGCTACAAGAGAGGCCTAGCGTGATGATCGCCCATGGATGCGCGAGGGAGGAGAGGGAGGAAGGCGCAAGAGAAGATCATCAAGACAGAGGTAAAAAGCTCTGCCATGACAGGAGTGTCCGATCAAGCCCGCCCGGACTGTCCGGCCTGCCTGAGAGACGAACTAGCGTGGACATTTTGTGTGCCAGTTCAGACACTCCCCGAAAATCACCCAGAAACTCTGAAGTTTCCAGCCGGACCAGACAGTCCAGCACAGTCCACCCGGAGTGTCTGGCCTGACCGGACTGTCCGGCCAATGTCGACCGGAATGTCCGCCCGCCGACCGAATCTAGTCTAAGTCGGTTTGTATCAGTTTGAGTCGTATGCATTTAGTTTCAGTTTCTGGCCGCCCCAACCGCCCTTATAAGCCCTAGGCCGACCCCTAGTTAGGGTTTAGACCATGTTTATACTATTGCAATTGAGTGTGATTTGTTGTTAAACTAGGAATTAGTAGATTGCAAACTACCGTTCGTGGTCAAGGGCTGCGTGCGCAAGAGCATGGTGTTGTGAATATCCAACAGGGTTTGAGAGCTGTTGCATTGGCATCAGGATTCGAGCGGGAGAGTTCATAGCTACAGGCTATTTATCTATCAACTATTATCATCATCGACAAGTGCTTGCTGAGAAGATCGGGCCACCCCATATCAGTAAGTCGTTAGAAATCAAAGTGGTCTCACATGACCTATCAACTACCACTCTCAACTCACTCGGTATAGCACTCATGCCCTCAAATTGTAAGCAATCAATCTCACATATGGTGGAGTCACTCATCTCACTCTTGTTTTCACTCAAGTGGGCTAAGTGGATCTCATACTCACATGGGATTGGTACCACATCATCACTCAAGCATATGGGCGTAGGCTCAGTTTCCTCAACACCGTGCGCCTCCTTTGGTGAAGGGAAAATCCCATGCTCACAAATCTCGACAGTGCCATCGCCTTGTACTTTGGCTTTTGTAGTCCTCTTGACGTACCCATCTAACTTGGCGAAGTAGAGGTCTTCGTCCTCCTCATCCATGAAGTTGCATGCGTCATCTAGGACATTAAGTCTTGGTGTTCAAGTTTAATAGTGTAGAGGAAGGCTTGCTCTTGGTGACATTTTCGTGGTGGCACGAGTAGTGGAAGGCGCCTTATGATGGTGTCGATGAAGGTCGTTGGCATGTCTTGCCGAAGGTTGATGTAGGTGGCGCCTTCGAGAGCTTCACTCGTGAAATTTGGTGAGGTTGTCGTACATGTCCTTCTTAGTCTTGATGATGTCGCTTTTCAACTTCTCCAATAGGTGTTGGACCTTGGCACTCTCGAGGTGGCGAAGATGCCTTAGACGACGTCTTGTATCCTCTTGATGTTGGCAGTGATCACGAGAGGATGTATTTCGATGAAGATTCTTGCTTCGTGGCGCCTCTTTTGGAAGATTATGGTGGGGCGCCCCTCTTCTTCTAGGTGATGGCAATTGTTGACTTGGAGGTTGTTGCACATGACACCTTCGAGGTGTTGGTGCTTGGCGCCTTGGAGGTGCTGGCGTTCGTCGCCTTGGAGATGTTTGTAACACCCTCGACTCGGCCCTATGCAAGTTTTAGCGATTCCCGCCAAACCCGCATAGTACGATTCAAAGATTCCCACCAGGCAATTGCGTGCAGGTGGAAAACGAAGTAATATCATTAGACAATAGTGCACGATGGAACCCACATAACATATATATATACAACAATGACTCCATGAGTCAAGAATACAGATATACAATACAAAGATCCAAATCACCCAGAAAACGATACACATCCGAGTATAGATAAGAAGCAAATGGGATAACAGCCCTGAAGAATAACCAATGGCGTCCATAACCCTACCCAGGCCAAACCGGAAGGGTAACCCTGCTAACGACGTCGATCTTATACGTGCTAAAACAAAGGGGTGCCCACCAAGGGAAAAGGAAAAACAGAGCGGTCAGTATTGAGGCCAATACACCGCGAGTCTAGAATTCGGTGGCTCTCGCCTACATAGATATGGTGGACTGAAGCGGTAGCGAAGCATGTACTAAATAACCTATAGAGACTCGATACAACTGTCGGATATTAGAGAGGGATAAGAAAGACCTATTCGGAACCACCTGATACTAACACCAAACATACCCATCCTGGTATTTCCCCCTCGAGACCAAACGAGGAAGTCATTTCGAGGAAACTCATACAGTTGGCAGTTTTATTCATTCATTCCATGGTGGTTATCCATCTTTACTAGTCATATCAGATCCAAGTCATATTATTACAGCAATTCTTTAGTTATAGTTGTCTATGATCGAGAAACTATGCTCCAAGTCGTCCATAACCCAGGACATGGCTTTTCAAAAAAAATTAACCCTGCAGGGGTGCACCAAAGTATCCACATGCACTTCAACCCTTATTGTTAGATCCAAATATGAGCAAGATCATGAACATACACCCAATGGTATACGACGGGGCCTCGGACATGAAGTTTCCCAGATCCAAAGCAAGTACATGGGGGCCAACCCACTAAGCTACCCGCAACGAGATGGACCCAGGTTTTGCATCAATGGCTGTAAATGACTAGGAACCTGAAAGTGTGATTGGGCTTGTCGATACCACGAAAATACTCCGCAATCCTAAATAGTACAAGTGCTCCACTCGCAATCATAATTAAAGCAGTAAAGCATGGCATAAGTACAAGATAGTAATAAAGCCCCAAACTACTTTGAAATCAGGTTGTAAGCCGATGGGGTGCCCACACACCCACATGTGGTTAGCACGCTCGATCTCAGAATAGGTGTCAAGACCTCGGGTCTTAGGTGGACACAAGTGGGTTATTAAAAACCAAATATTGACTATTACCCACCGGTGCCTCTGCATTATATCTATTTCCAGCATTTTAGTTAAGAAGTTATAATGAAAGCCATGATCATCTCCACCATTAAGCATGTGCCAACCTCCCATCAATGATGGAACGACAACGACACGAAGCAGCACCTGATAAAGCAACTTCGACTCGCAAGGCTGACTGTCTATCAAACAACAGGTAATAGGATGTGTCTAAGGCAATATAGAGGCTTCAAGGAATATAAATGGTGCACGGAAACTAAATCATCGCAACACGGATAGCAATAGATCGATAGGAGGAAGTAAAGACTATAAATGCAAAATAGGTAGAAAGGGGGAGAATGCTCACCTAGAAAACATTGCTGAAGGTTCATTATCCGAAGAACATGTCGATACTCACATCATCTCATCAGCCTAATCCGCGAAGAAGCAAAGGACTAAAACAAACACCAGATGCACTATTTAATACTACGACAGAAGAATCGGCATGTTTATGATATGATGCATGACATGGCACTGATGCGATGCAACTAGGCAATATTAAGCGGAACTGGGTCCTGACATTTAATTGTGGCAATATACCCCACAATTTAAATGTTGTATTGACAATACAAGACATGGCAAAGGTTCGCTACACAAATTTAAATGGAGCCAATATAAGACAAGAATAGCCTGCATATGCGCTCCATATTTAATTTAGGTGAATCATCGAAATACCCCCCAAACACCAACAATATGTATGCAAACATGTTCAATTAATATGCAACAAGTGGGAATGTCATATTATAAAAATAGGGGTCTCGGATAGGGGTCATACGTTGGCGTTTGGCAATCTTGGTTCGATTGGTTCAGGTTCGGTCTTACCAGGATCGGTCTTCGGGGCAACGGCCTACGAATCCTGGGGTCAGGATCTTTGGGGCTGATGGATCTTCTGGCCCGGGGAACGGTCTTTGGGTTCCGGAGGGAGAGCTTGGCGTTCGGCGATGAAGACCTTCGGGTTCACGGTCCCTTGTCAATGGTCATGTCATCCGGGGCGAAGAACTTGGGTTATGGCACCGATGGGCTTTGAGTTCACCATAACGCAAATCGACTACCGGTCTTGGTGAGGGTTTTGTTGGCGAGAAGATCTTGTCAGATCCCAAGTAGATGTTTGTTCCTCTTCGGTAGTTCTCGGTGTTGGTTATACTCGTGACAAGATTTAACACAGCGGCCTATGATGCAGCACTAACACTGACAGATGATTAGCTCGAACTGGCCAAATCTTACAGAGATACAAGCACCCACACCTGCATGCACGGACAACAGCCAGCAAAAGAACGTGGCGGGGAAAACGAGCGGCGGGGCCGAGGGCCATAGCGACGGAGCCGGCCAGAGAAGGTGGCCTTGAGGTAGCATCCGGGCTCGAGGTGGACGTGCTACAGGGGCTTACGATGGAAAAAAAACAGAGCGGACCAGGGCGAGGAGGCTGGAGGCAGACGCAGGCGCGTGCGAGAGAGGAGACACGGGGCCGGCAATGCACACGGCCGGTTGTAGAGGAGCCTGAGTCGGGCGGCCGCGGCCACGCGGGTTACGACCCAGGCAAGGAGGCAGCCGGGGTACCGCACGGTAAGGAGGTAGAGGCGGCGCCACGAGGTGTGGTTGCCCGGGTCGGTGGCGAGCTCGGCATAGAGGAGAGCTTGCAGGGGGAGGGCCTGGCGGCAAGGTGTAGAGGACAAGCGACGACGGAGAGGAAGACACGCACACAGCAAAGGCCGAGAAGGCGCTGTCCTGGCGGCGGAGAAGGTCGAGGGCGCGGTGTCGTGGGGCCACAACGCCGTGCTCGTGAGGATGAGCTTGAGGAGACCACCTGTGCGCAACCGGAGACGAGGTGGAGGCGGCCAGGACGGAGAGGAGAAGGAGGCCCGGCGACGCGGGCGCACGGCGGCTTCCGGGAAGGCTCGGGGAGGCTCTCTTGGTGGTAGTCGACGATGAACGGCACAGCCTAAGTGGCGGCCATGGAGAGGGTGAGGGGATCACGGGGAAAACAGTGAGCGGGGTGAGGGTTGGTGGGGATCACGGGTGGACGCGTGACCGGCAATCCTGGCCAACGGGCCAGCCCGGCACGGCCTTCACGTGCCTTGCCCGGCCCGTCACACTTCGGCCCGTCTAGCTCGCGTGCAGGGAGCTGGTAGGGATGGGCCCATGCAGAGATAAGGGATGGGACGAGGGACGTGCAGAAACGGGCATGTCAGTCACGTTTTGTGTGCGGGGTGAATGCACCATGCCTCGTGTGTGCAGGGGAGGGGCGCGGTGGTGTGTAGGTGTGGGTATGGGTGTGGAGGCGGATGGTTTGGCTCCTGGCGGCAGGGTGGGATGTGGTCTAGGGTTAGGGTCAAGTAGAATTAGGGTTTGGGTCTATATGGGTTGGACCAGGTGGTAGGTGGTCCGGCCGGTTGGGCCTCTGGCTTGATCGGTTGGACTGCCTCCCCGAAAATATTGTTTCATTTTAAAAGATCTTTATAATTAGTTTTTAGACAAAACAAAACATCTAGAAGACTAGGTTTTATGATTTGAAATAAAAGGGGGATATTTAGAAAACAAAGATAGGCTTTTAGAAAATAGTTTTGGCAAACCATGCATGATGACATGACGATGCTCAAATGCAATGTGGTATAATGACATGAGCATGCGGTCGTGATGATGCACAAAGGCAAAACACAATGATTTTCTAGTAGTGGTTTTACCGGGGTGCTACAATGGTGACCCATGGCGCCATGTAGGTGGCGATGCTTGACGCCTTAGAGGTGGATCATCAAAGTAGGTGGTGCCCTTCGTTGTGGTACGCTTGGCCTTGAAGGTCATGGTGTCTTGATGATGCGCCTCCTCTTGCCTGGCATAGTAGTCGTCCATCTTCAAGCGGTGGAGGTATTCTTCATGGATCATGGAAGAGCCCTCGAAGTTGGAGAAGTTCGCCATGTCCTCCATGCTTGGTGAGGCGTCATCATTGTTGCACTCGAAGTCATCCTTTCTTGGGGAGTCGTTGTTGATGTAGTACTCCATATCACCCAAGCATGTGGAGCCATTGTCGGTGTAGTGCTCCGTGCATGAGGAGCCATTATCGATGTAGAGATCCAATTCCTCCATGTTTGAGGATCCATAGTTGATGACGTGCTCCATGTATTCCATGGATGTTGAGTCGTCGCAGGTGTAGTTCTCCGGGTCCTCAAAGCATGCAGATCCATTGTCGGTGTAGTGCTCCGTCATGTCCTCTATACTTTTGGAGTCATAGTCATGGTGGCTCATCATGGGTTCTTCATAGATATCATCCTCGGTTCTGGAGTCGCTAGACATGATTCACAAGACCAAGTGGTGTATATGGAAGTGGTAGGGGGTTAGGGATGCAACACGAAACCTTACTTTACCTTGGAAGATAGTATCATGCAAGTGGCAACACTTGAGAGAAATCAAAACCAAGCAAAGTGAAGTGCATGCGGAACACCAAAACCAACTAACCACTAAAAAACACACACACAAAGCTTATGGTGGATAGGTATGAAGGTGGTGTGTCTAAGAACAATCCGAAATCAAGATATTATAATGGCAAGTAAAGAACCACGATGATCTCAAAGCAAAACAAGTCAATTGTAGCATCCCAATTGTCTAACAATTGAAATGCTACTTGCCTAGTCTATAGAAGCTACTCCCTACTTGTCATTATTGCATCATCATAATATCATGCTCATGTCATCATGCCACATTGCATTTGAGCATCATATTAAAATCCTTTTCAATTGGTTCTTCTCCTCATATTGCATTTTTCCTATTATTATTTTTGCTTCTTGATATATTGTATTTGGCTCGTCATATAATGTTATATGCCCGATACCAGTTGAGGGCATCTCTCTTACAAATATTTTCACCCACTAACTTAACAACATCACCTCCTCTTGATATCATCTTAAATCCATAATATACTCATATGTGAGCAATTGCTTTTGTTTTGGTATTTAATTCTAGCTCACATGTAAGGATATGGGTCTTGTTCTTTTCTCACCCCATGGACATGGTGGATTGATCCAATCCATTCTAGTGTTGCCATGTATTTGACAATCCCTCCATACTCTTTTCTATCTATCTTTTGTTTTGTTGCATGTTGGTTTTATTCAAGTGAGTTCTTGAATTTGAATCATATCAAATTCAAAAACCCTAACATCACCACCTACCTAATTCTCCATGCATATATGTAAATGTATGTGGTGTGTGACAAACAAAGACCACACCGCTCTCTATCTCACACTAGTGTGCATGTGTGTGTGTTTACCTACACCCATGTGTCTATGTTTCACACTTTGTACACCGCCCAAGCTATCTACCCGTGTGTGTTCACACACACACTCACACTACAACCTGGCTCAACCATCTAGCTACTCTAACGACACCCCATCTAAATTCTACACTATCGTGTGCCTAACCAGGATAGCACCCAGCTGCATCCAAGCGAACCCCTTGCCTTGTTTTTCTTCCACCTTGCTTTCTGCACATGATCGCTTCCGAGTCCACCCTTGCCCTCGCGTGCTGCGGCCTCCCTCCTTTTTCTCTATCCACAAGCCAACAGAGGTGCCTAGCCTCCCCTCTCCAACCTCAACCACTCCCGCATCTGGATCTCGTCATCCCTCTCTTCTTCTAGACGAGACTCTAAACCCTAGCTAGCTCTACGGGACCATGCGTTTGCCGGTTCCTCGCTGCGCCAATGATCTGCGTTGCCGACGGCAAGCCACCGTGTCCAGGAGCGAGGCGGGGAGCTGCTGATGCCGCTCAGTACTAGGCGCAAGCAGGAGGTGCTACAGATGCTACAGAAGATGACCTCCATCCCTGCGTGCCCGCGTGTTCACCGTCGCTGACAACACGGCACCACCGTCATCCTCGACCTCTGCTTCAAAAACCGCTTCAACCGCCCACCCCCAGTGAGCCTCACCACCCTCCCCTCTTTGTGGCTCGCCCTTCCTCTGCATCGCTAGCACGCAGCAGCCGCGAACGCCCACGTACCCAGCAGCCTCCTGCGACACCTCTGCACCGTGCCCCACCACGACTGGCATAGTCTCAATCTGGCACAGATCTTCACCTAATCCTAACCGGTTATACCCAGCTTTGATCCACAGAAAACGGTTCTCGATTTGGACCTCTAAATCGCTCGGCATCCTCCGTCAAATTCAGCACAATTCTCTACTTGAACTGAACCCGATCTTTAGGTTTTGCGCAGCGACAGCGCCTCTGAACATCGTCGTTTGCTGTCGCTGCTATCCTGATCCGATGTTGATTCAATGACAAAAACGTTCTCCGATGTACCCTGTTTCTGCCGGAGAAAACCACACATCAAACGGATCCCTACGTCTCTTGCAACCGTCCGCGCCAAATCGCTCAATCTCCTGTCAGTCCACATATGTGTGATGCAGTGTTCTGTGTGGCCATGTTCCTGAATTTTCACCGGCCTCTCCATTGCGTATCCGTCCAACTATGCCCGTCATGTTAATCTTGGTTGTATCAGCTTCGCGGGGCAACAAACATCGCATGAATCGGCTGTCAGACACGTTCGTGAGCTTCCTCGGAAGTTGGAAGAAAAACCACTGAAACTGTCGGCCAAAAATTCAGTTCGTTAGTTCGTTCTCTTAGTCATTTTTTCAGCGAGTTTCCTCTCTTTTCATCGCTAACTCCTGCGCAGATCAGTCATTCTCCAGTGAACCTATTGAGGCATAGCTCTTCTCCATTGTACCTCCTCCGCTCAGAATCAAACGCTAAACAAAACGGAGTTCCCAATCGGTCGCAATCTTCGGTCAAAATTAGAGAAAACTTCGCCGAATTAACCTATTCCAGATTCAGTTAACCATCCTCGTCTTTGTGACTGTTCAAAAGTCGTGAGTCTCAATTCTAAATACAAACACAGTAGTGGCATAGTGGGTACCTCCCAGATGCTTTACCCCAAAGATCTCTATTTCAATCCCTTGCCTAGACGTCCCCTTTCTTTTTTTTTCTTTACTCCGTTTCTCTGAACCTGTGTGTTCTGAAGCTGAACCACACGTGCACTTCGGTTCTTTTCACATAAGCCTTTTAACCGGAACAACCCTGCAGTTGTAAGCATAAATACCACTGCAATCCCTTGGCCTTCAGCCTTTTGCAGCAGAACCCTTCTAGGTTCAATGGCCACGGAAATTCAAAATGTAATTCTTTCGGGCAACCTTTTGAAAGCAAAACTGTTTGGATTTTTGTTAAAGAATTCAAATATGAAATTTGTTTTGAATTTGAATTATCCTAAATACTTAACTGGCTTAAACCTTTTTTCTTTTCCATTTAAACATGAATTAACTAATATCTTTTAAACCGTAATTCCCCATTCAACAAATAATATGTCTAAATCGATCAGCGCGATGAGTCCATTATGATGATGCATTCCATGATATGAATTGAAGCATGCATCATATAAATACTTAAAAACCTGAATGGTTTATGCAAGTAAAACTTGACCCAATAATTACTAAAAGTGCTTATTTCTTATTTCCACACATCACCCAAGCCATGCTATGCTACGCCATGTAAATTGTGCATCATTCCATCATGGCATACTTGTTTGCTTGATGCATATGATTTATATGATTGTGCTATGTATTTATTTAGGCCCTTGTGTGTTTTGTTTTTATCCGGATAGACACTGAGCAAGGAGAATACCAGGAGCCTCAAGAGTATTACCTGAATCCTTCCTATCCTGTAACTAAACTGCCAGGCAACCACTTCCCCATGCTTGCATACATATAGTACCTATGCTTCTATCCTACTCTTGCATCATGGAGTCGCGATTGCATTAAATTGAATCCCAAGTATTGCATATCTTTTACTTTTTAAACTCCACCGAAGCTTGTACCTCAATCCCATAAGCCATTACTGCAGGAGTTGTTTGAGCCATGCGAGTCGGAGAATTGCATGTCTAGGGTTTGTGTGAGTCTTTGGATAACGAGATACCTAAACAACTTAATCTTAGTAGTAATGGGATAACTATTGAAAGTGGCATCGGTGAGCATTATCTGCTATCTAGTTCTTTAATCTCACTTGTGTCCGTAGGAACCCAAGTACTTGATTCCTGTTCCTCGACTATTCGCACTATCCACATACGGGAGACCCTATGGATCCCCCTTCGCATGAGCTTGATTCGCGCTTTATTTCTTGGGGCCACAAACTAGTTTGGGGCTTTATTACTATCATGTACTTATGCCATGTTTTACTGCTTTATTTACGATTGTGCGTGGAGCACCTGTACTGTTTACGTCCCTACGCCACGTTTATGCTGTATCTACAAGCCCAGACACACTTTTAGGTTCCCAGTCGTTTACCGCCGTCGTTGCAAACCCTGGGTCCGTCTCGAAGTCAGCCAACTTCGTTGCGGGTAGCTTATTGGGGTGCGCCCCTAAATTGATTTATGAATCCTGTGAATGCTTTGTCGTGAGGCCTCGTTGTGTTTTATTTGGTTCTTCCTGAGGTTGATCGTGTGTGTGTTGCTATTTGTGCACCCCTGCAGGGTAAATTTTTATGAAAGTCGTGTCCACGGTTATGGACGACTTGGAGCACAATTTCTTGATCATAGACAAGAATAACTAAAGTACCGCCTTTAATTTGACTAGGGCATGAGTAGTAAATAGTGCAATACTCATGTAATGGTTAATAAAATTACCAACGGATCGGATATTCTTCTGCCTTCTCGTCGGTAAGCGAGAAGGAGGGCGAGCGAGGTTATTTATGTTGCTTATATAACTGTTTCTATTAATTAACAGGCGACCGTCCATCTCTGGTTGGGCAGATGTGTAGCAAGATAGCTATTAATTATCTTTCGCTGCATTTGCGTCACCCCCATGTCGCTCCCTTTAGATGCATTAAGACTTGCTGAGTACCCCTAGGGTCTCACACGATAAATATTTGGTTTAGATGGACAAGTATACTCCTAGGAAGGCTACTGGATTGAGGAGATGGATGATTGTGGCAATGACTATCCGGTGTAGAGATTCCGGGGATGGAGATCCATGAGATCTGTGGCGGGATGTGCTTATTTTCTGCGCATCTTATCTCGATTTTCTTCTTATTCGTACTCGGATCATGTTTCCCGCTTCTGCTTGATACTCTGTTTCGTGATGTTTGAGAATGTATCCTAAACTATTATATCTATCTAGGATATTTGGATCTTGCCGTATGGCATTGAATATTTCTATTTCTATTGTTTCTAGATGGTGTGACTCTAATGTCTATTGTAAGTCACAGACATACATACTCATTTGTGCATGTCGTGGTCGTGTTACCTGCCGCTTGCTCTTGTCCCGATGTTCTTGAAAGTGGATAAGGCTGCAGGTCAGTACCGTGCCCTGCTCCACTTCGATGGACCTACACGTGGGTGGCGTTGGGCCTCCGCGGTAGAATCACTTATCCACTTTTAGTTCGTCAAGGCTTGAACTTAGAGCGTAATGTCCGAGGTAATACAATTGGTATCAGAGTCATTCTGTCCTTTAGGGTCTTAGCCAAGATGGTCGTTGCCAGTGTAGAAAATATTTTGGTAGCTATGTATACTAGGGAAAAACTAAACCTGAGAGCAGGACTGCTTCCATTTTTCTTCATACCCACCCACCCACCCTTTTCTGATCAGGAAGTGTAACGTTTGTCTATCCTCTTCTAAATATTCAAACTAGGATTCACGTGTTTGGGGTTGCCGTATACCATAGGATGTGTGTGTAATTCTTTGTTTATCTGTTGCATCCAACCTTACTGTCGCAATCTGCCTTTGGTTATCAACAGTTGGTACATTCCATACCAACAGGCTTATGTGTAAACCGACGCAATCTATCTTACTCCTTGTAAACTGATGCAATTTGTCTTACTCTTTCTTATCGACGCAATCTTGTTAAGGGTATTCTTACTTCTTGCATGGTTTCATAGAATGTGGAGTTGCTATGATCTATCCGTTAAATTGTTTTTCGCATCTAGTTGGTATTTTAATGTCGAAAAATGCGGAATTTTTTTCTTTGATACATATGTGTTTCCACACTCCTTTTCAGTCGTGTGGGATACACTATTCACCTTGTTTTGTCAGCATGTGCATGCTAACTTGATCATTTGCTACTGGGCATAATCCCGAAGTTTTACTTCATCTTCAATTCTTTTGTAGCTAAATACATAACGTGTGTCGATACGATGCTTGTGATTGTAATTTGATTCGCGGTATAGCTATATGACATTTATCATGAGTGGAACCCAAATGTCTAACAATTGCAATGCTATTTGCCTAGTCTATATATGCTACTTCCTACTTGTCATTATTGCATCATCATAATATCATGCTCATGTCATCATGCCACATTACATTTGAGCATCATATTAAAATCCTTTTTTATTGGTTCTTCTCGTATTGCATTTTTCCTATTATTATTTTTGCTTCTTGATATATTGTATTTGGCTCGTGATATAATGTTATATGCCCAATATGAGTTGAGGGCATCTCTCTTACAAATCTTTCCACCCACTAACTTAACAACATCACCTCCTCTTGATATCATCTTAAATCCATAATATACTCGTATGTGAGCAATTGCTTTTCTCTTGGTATTTAATTCTAGCTCATATGTAAGGATATGGGTCTTGTTCTTTTCTCACCCCATGGACATGGTGGATTGATCCAATCCATTCTAGTGTTGCTATGTATTTGACAATCCCTCCATACTCTTTTCTATCTATCTTTTGTTTTGTTGCATGTTGGTTTTATTCAAGTGAGTGCTTGAATTTGAATCATATCAAATTCAAAAACCCTAACATCACCACCAACCTAATTCTCCATGCGTATATGTAAATGTATGTGTGTGTGTCACACACAAAGACCACACCGCTACCTATCTCACACTAGTGTGCATGTGTGTGTGTTTACCTACACCCATGTGTCTATGTTTCACACTTTGTACACCACCCAAGCTATCTACCTGTGTATGTTCACACATACACTCGCACTACAACCTGGCTCAACCATCTAGCTACTCTACCGACACCCAATCTAAATTCTACACCATCGTGTGCCCAACCAGGATAGCACCCAGCTACACCCAAGCGACCCCCTTGCCCTATTTTTCTTCCACCTTGCTTTCTGCACGTGATCGCTTCCGAGCCCACCTTTCCCTCGCGTGCTGCGGCCTCCCTCCTTTTTTCTCTGTCCAAAAGCCAGCAGAGGTGCCTAGCCTCTCCTCTCCAACCTCAACCACTCCGCATCTGGATCTCGTCATCCCTCTCTTCTTCTAGACGAGACTCTAAACCCTAGCTAGCTCTACCGGGACCATACCTTTGCTGGATCCTCGCTGCGCCAAAGTTCTGGGTTGCCGACGCCAAGCCACCATATCCAAAAGCGAGGCGGGGAGCTGTTGATGCCGCTCAGTACTAGGCGCAACCAGGAGGTGCTACCGAAGATGGCCTCCGTCCCTGCGTGCCTGCGTGCTCACCGTTGCTGACAACACAGCATCACCGTCGTCCTCGACCTCTGCTTCACAACCGCCCACCCCCGGTGAGCCTCACCACCCTCCCCTCTCTGTGGCTCGCCCTTCCTATGCATCGTTAGCACGCAGCAGCCGCGAAAGCCCACGTACCCAGCAGCCTCCTGCGACACCTCTGCACCGTGCCCCACGACCGGCACAGTCTCAATCTGGCGCAGATCTTCACCCAATCCTAACCGGTTATACCCAGCTTTCATCCATAGAAAACCGTGCTTGATTTGGACCTCTAAATAGCTCGACATCCTCCGTCAAATTCAGCACGATTCTCTGCTTGAATTGAACCCGATATTCAGGTTTTGCGCAGCGACAGCGCCTCTGAACATCGTCGTTTCCTGTCGCTGCTGTCCTGATCTGATGTTGATTCAACAACAAAAATGTTCTCCGATGTACCCTGTTCCTGCCAGAGAAAACCACACATCAAACGGATCCCTACGTCGCTTGCAAACTTCCGCGCCAAATCTCTCAATCTCCTGTCAGTCCACGTACGTGCGATGCAGTGTGTTGTCTGGCCATGTTCCCGAATTTTCACCGGCCTCTCCATTGCGTATACGGCCGACTATGCCCTTCATGTTTATCTTGGTTGTATCAGCTTCGCGGAGCAACAAACATATGGTGAATCGGAGGTCAGACGCGTTCGTGAGCTTCCTCAGAAGTTGGAAGAAAAACCACTAAAACTGTCGGCGAAAAATTCAGTTCGTTAGTTCATTTTCTTTGTCAGTTTTTTAACGAGTTTCCTCTCTGTTCATCGCTAGCTCCTGCGCAGATTAGTCATTCCCCGGGGAACCTATTGAGGCACAGATCTTCTCCGTTGTACCTCCTCCGCTCAAAATCAAACGCGAAAAAACGGAGTTCCCAATCGGTCACAATCTTCGGTCGAAATTAGAGAAAACTTCGCCGAATCAACCTATTCCAGATTCAGGTAACCATCCTCATCTCTGTGACTGTTCAAAAGTCATGAGTCTCAATTCAGAATACAATCACGGTAGTGGCATAGTGAGTACCTCCTAGATCCTTTACCCGAAAGATCTCTATTTCAAATCCCTTGCCTAGACGTCCCCTTTCCTTTTTTTTCTTCTTTACTCTGTTTCTCTGAACCCGTGTGTTCTGAAGCTGAACCACACGTGCATTTCGGTTCTTTTCACATAAGCCTTTTAACCGAAACAACCCTGCAGTTGTGACCAAAAATACCACAGCAATCCCTTGACCTTCAGCCTTTTGCAATAGAACCCTTGTAGGTTCAATGGCCACAGAAATTCAAAATGTAATTCTTTCGGGCAACCTTTTGAAAGCAAAAGTGTTTGGATTTTTTTTAAAGAAATCAAATATGAATTTTTTTTTGAATTTGAATTATCCTAAATACTTAACTGGCTTAAACCTTTTTTCTTTTCCATTTAAACATGAATTAACTGATATCTTTTAAACCGTAATTCCGAATTCAACAAATAATATGTCTAAATTGATCAGCGTGATGATTCCGTTCTGATTATGCATTCCATTATATGAAATGAAGCATGCATCATATAAATACTTAAAAACCTGAATGCTTTATGCTAGTAAAACTTGACCAAATAATTACTAAAAGTGCTTATTTCTTGTTTCCACACATCACCCAAGCCATGCTATGCTATGCCATGTAAATTGTGCATCATTCCATCATGGCATACTTGTTTGCTTGATGCATATGATTTACATCATTGCGCTATGTATTTATTTTGGCCCTTGTGTGTTTAGTTTTTATCCGGATAAACACTGAGCAAGGAGAATACCAGGAGCCACAGGAGTATTAGTTGGATCCTTCCTATCCTGCAACTAAACTCCCAGGCAAGCACTTCCCCATGCTTGCACACATATAGTACCTATGCTTCTATCTTACTCTTGCATCCTGGAGTCGCAATTGTATTAAATTGAATCCCAAGTATTGCATAGCCTTTACTTTTAAACTCCATCGAAGCTTGTACCTCAATCCCATGAGCCATTACTGCGAGACTTGTTTCAGCCATGCGAGTCGTAGAATTGCGTGTGTAGGGTTTGTGCAAGTCTTTGGATAACGAGGTACCTAAACAACTTAATCTGAGTAGTGATGGGAGAACTAATAAAAGAGGCATCGATGAGCATTATTTCCTATTTGGTTCTTTAAGCTCAATTGTGTCCCGTAGGACCCTAAGTACATGGTTCCTCTTCCTCGACTATTCGCACTATCCACATACGGGAGACCCTATGGATCCCCCTTCGCCTGAGCTTGATTCACACTTTATTTCTTGGGGCTACAAACTAGTTTGGGGCTTTATTACTATCATGTATTTATGCCATGCTTTACTTCTTTATTTACGATTGTGCGTGGAGCACCTGTACTGTTTAGTTCCCCGCGCCACGTTTATGTTGTATCGACAAGCCTAGTCACAATTTCGGGTTCCCAGTCGTTTACCGCCGTTGTCGCAAACCCTGGGTCCATCTCGGAGGCGGTCAACTTCGTTGCAGGTAGCTTATTGGGGTGGCCTCCTGAAATGATTTATGAATCATGTGAATGCTTTGTCGTGAGGCCTTGTTGGGTTTTATTTGGTTCTTCCTGAGGTTGATCATGTGTGTGTTGCTATTTATGCACCCATGTAGGATAAATCTTTCTGAAAGCCGTGTCCGTAGTTATGGACGACTTGGAGCATAGTTTCTCGATCATAGACAAGAATAACTAAAGTACCACCTTTAATTTGACTAAGGCATGACTAGTAAATAGTGCAATACTCATGGAATGGTTAATAAAATTGCCAACGGATGGGATGTTCTTCCGCCTTCTCGTCGGTAAGCGAGAAGGAGGGCGAGCGAGGTTATTTATGTTGCTTATATAACTGTTGCTATTAATTAACGGGCGTCCGTCCATCTCTAGTTGGGTGGATATGTAGCGAGTCTCTGTAGCTCTTTGTAGATATTATCTTTCGCTACAATTGCGTCACACCTAGGTCGTTCCCTTTAGATGCATTAAGACTTGCTGAGTACCCCTAGGGTCTCACATGATATATATTTGGTTTAGATGGACATGTATACTCCCAAGAAGGATACTGGGTTGAGGAGACGGATGATGGTGGCAACGGCTGTCCGGTGTAGAGATTCTGGGGATGAAGATCCATGAGATCTGTGGGCAGGATGTGCTTATTTTCTGGGCATCTTGCCGACTTGCTTCCCACTTCCGCTTGATAGTCTGTTTCGTGATGTTTGAGGATGTATCCTAAACAATTATATCTATCTAGGATATTTTGATCTTGCCGTATGGCAATGAATATTTCTGTTTCTATTGTTTCTAGATGGTGTGACTCTAATGTCTATTGTAAGTCGCAGACATACATACTCATTTGTGTATGTCGTGGTCGCGTTACCTGCCGTTTACGTCGCTTGCTCTTGTATCGATGTTCTTGAAAGTGGATAAGGTGCTAGGCCAGTACCGTGCCCTACTCCGCTTCGACGGACCTGCACGTGGGTGGCCTTGGGCCTCCGCGGTAGAATCACTTATCCACTTTTGGTTCGTCCAAGCTTTAACTTAGAGCATAATGTCCGAGGTATTACATCAGTCCACAAGATAGAAATTATATACAAGGAAACACACACGGTGGGATAAATGGGAGTTATGCGACGGATAAAGTGAGCTAAGAACCAAGTGATTACCCAGCTAAGACAATAATCTCGTGTCGCACAAGTGCAAAGAGAGATGCTAGTTTGATTGCAATAAATTGGTGGGCTACAAGATATGCACAATAAGTACCACCTATTTGATGTTCATCGAGCTTGCACTTCCTATTCTACGAGGCACTTGTTTGTTTATTTTTCTTTTTCTTCCTTTTATTTTTCTATTTTTTTACTTTTCTTTTCTTTTTCACTTGCCCCTTCCTTGTGCCATAAATTATACAAGATAACTACATGAGATAGCACGCTCACAACTTTTGCTCAGAATTGTACAAGTATCAAATGTGCATAGCCCAAGCAATCATAGGAGGAACTAGTCTCAATAAGTGTTTTTTGACCGCAAAGATAGTGTAGCTCACAAAGGAAAGCAAGTGGGGAGAAGACACGGAATGTTTATACCTTTCATCACCGATCTTCACCCATTATTGGTGGATTCCACATTGCTCACGGAATTTGGATGGAGTAGATAGCATGAACCATGTAGATGACGATGTAGAGCTCTTTCTCCTCTTCGAAACAAGCTAAACTATACCAAAATCTGAGTCAGTATACAAAAGTTATGCTCAAAACCGTGAGGGAGGTCAAATCTGTTTTTCTGTGGGAAACTGGAAACCAGTTAGTATGGGGGTCCGGATTCTCTGCTGGAACTCTGGTCTGGACCGGAATCTCCGGTCTGGGGGCCGGAATCTCTGGTCTGGGGACCAAAACTTCGGTCCGGAGGTTTCAGGACGTGTAGAACTCGACCAGGACGCGATTTTGACGGAAAAACTAGAACCAAATCACCAAATTGGTGGGGGAAATCAAGGAATTAGGCCTTGAGAACACAGACGAAGGTAGATCAACAAGTTTAGTAAGTAATCCATGGATCAAAACCTACCAAAACACGCTCAAATCACAGATTGACCCAAAACACGAAATTGGGGCTATTTTTTGGGGATTTTTGAATTTATGGGGGAAAAGACCAATCGATGAGGAATATGTGGCAACCAAAAGCTGCTAATACCAGATGTTAAGGGGTAACCCCGTGGGTGGCCCGATCTTCACAGATCTCATGGTCAAATCGATGGGAGAGCGAGGGGAAATGGTGAAGGTAGCAGAAGTGGACGCACACCTAGTGAAGAACACGATGAACACACGCAAACCTCAAACGATACAAGGCCGATTGCTCCAGCCGGTGGCCACCAGTCCGATAGAATCCTCGCAAGGAAAGATCGGTCAATGTGCTCCCTTGATCCCAAGCAGAGAGGGAAGAACACCTTGGAGAGGGTCTTGACAACTTGGAAAAGGGACACCGATGCCAAGGCCTTGTACAACGAGGTGGTGACGATAGTCGGTCCCCTTTGGTAAGGGGATGAGGCAAAACGAGAGATTGCACAAAGGGGGTTATCTTTAGTCTATCATCTATGCCTAAGGGGTACATGAGGGGGTGCGGCCTCTATTTATAGGCCAGCCACAAGTTCAGGGGTAGTTTGGGCATAAAACTAGGGTTTGGTGCGGAATAAGGGGTACATGGGCCAAAGGCCCAGCTGGCGGCACACAGGCCCATTCGCTTAGGCTGGAGACGCCGGTGTGGACCGGAGATTCCGGTCCGTCTCTGGAGGGGCCTTCTGTCTGTCCTTGAGCTCGATTTGGGGGTTGGTCCAGAGATGGGCCGGAGACTCCGGGCTATGCAGGCCGGAGACTCCGGTGTCTTCAGGCCAGAGACTCCGGTGTGTGCAGGCCAGAGACTCCGGTGCTTTAGCTGCTGCTTCTTCTGTCTTCTCTTCCAAGCCTCTGTCTTGTCGGGCTTGGTGCTCCAGGCTTCCTCCCTTGCCTCCGTACTCATCGGTGTGAACCTATCATGAATATGGGAAGGAGTATGAAGTAGTATACCATTCAAGAGGGTAGGATGTGGGCTCGCATAGAGGAACGGATTCACCTTTGGAGTCCATGACGACTTGTCCTAAGTTGGAGACGATGATGTGGTAACGACTGAAGGTCAGGCTACATCAGGGTGGGGGCATATATATAGGCCACCCATGAACTAGGGGTAAAACAGGCATAAACAGGGAGTTCTAGGTGTTACATGGGCCAAGCCCAACTTGAGGCACGGAGACCCGTGATGTTCAGTCCGGAGACTCCGGTGTGACGGACCAGAGACTCTGGTGTGGTCCAGAGAATCCGGTCGATCTCCGGTGAAAAGCTAGAGGGGCATTCTGATTGACCTAGGCTTTGGTTCGGGGGTCGGTCCGGAGATGGGCCGGAGACTCCGGTGTGGCAGACCGGAGACTCCGGTGTGACATACCGGAGACTCCAGTCTTCTTCCAGCAGCTTTTTGCGTCTTCTCTTCCAGGCCTCCTCCTTGGGTGTCTTGGCTCCAGGTTCATCTTTGCTGCATCCTCTTGGCATCATGTTCATGGACTAGTCAAATCATACACATTTGTCTCAAGTAGGATTCCATTCGCATAATAACCAATGAAAGGCGAAGCATGGAAGGAGTTCACCTTTCGAGTAATGATTAGCGTGGCACGATGTGGACCAAAGGTGGTTTCCGTATGTTGGGCTACATCATCTCACCCTGCTTGAAAACGAGTCGACCTCGATGATGTTCTTTCATCATGTAAGGAGAGATGTGTTCCTGTTGCCTTGATCTTGGTCGTGGATGGATCACCAGTGTCGAGGCCATTCTCAAATATGTTGAAGAGTTTGTGGTACATGTTGCCATCATGTTGTGGTTGGAGATCTTGTAGTACGTTCCTTGTAGGTGCTGGTCTAGCTTGGCTACCTTGCAAAACTGACAACAAAGAGAGAGAATTGTTTGAAGTAATGTTAGTATGGGTCACACTCAAGTCTCTCTTCAAACAATTGGTGACTTGCGTCGTGGAACTCATGATTTTTCCACTCATTTTGGGCTTGTGGCACTCACTCTCTTACCACTCATCTCACAAGGGTCCTTAGCTTGCTTTATCTTGTTCACGGATGTCAGTTTGGATCCGATATCTTGGCTTGGCGTCATGGGTTAGAGCACAAATGTCTTGTCATTCCACTTGAAGGAGTATTGGTTAGTGCACAAATGTCTTGTCGTTCCACTTGAAGGAGTATTGGTTAGAGCACAAATGTCTTGTCGTTCCACTTGTCGCTCTTCTATTGTATTTCCATGGTCTCCCAAGTAGAATGTGGCACACGGAGATTGGCACGACATCACACTCGACAGTATCTTCATATGGGCTCTTATATTGAGAGCTCCATTATCACCAAGCCATTTGACGTGAAAGGGGTGAGGGTGCTCAATGCATGGCAACTTGAGTTTTTCACAAAGCTCCCTACTTGCAAGGTTGTGGCAACTACCTACATCAGTTATCACCTTTATGGACCTGCCATCCATTCCGGCATGAGTTTGGAAGATATTGAGGCGTCGGTCCTCTCTTGGGATGGAGTTTGTTGTCAAGACTTGATCTATGACAAGTGCAGGGCCCAGATCATGCTCGCATACAAGGGTGTCATCCTATTCCATTGCGGCTGCCCTTGCAATTGCTCGTTGAGTTAGAGCTTCATATTCCTCTTCACTCACAGAGTAGGTTGCGCCATTCTCATCCGTAAGCATCACTCTTGTGTTGGTGCACTCATATGACTTGTGACCTTTCACTCCACACCTAAAGCAAGTGACTTGACTATCTGATGTCGTGTTGGAGGAGGGTGCTAATGTGGTATTTTCTTTGGATAAGCTCGGTGCTTGGTTTGTTGGCTTGGCGGAAGCATTTGCATTGATGGACACAAAG
This sequence comes from Avena eriantha, assembly GCA_910589775.1. Classification (NCBI taxonomy): domain Eukaryota; kingdom Viridiplantae; phylum Streptophyta; class Magnoliopsida; order Poales; family Poaceae; genus Avena; species Avena eriantha. Next base: position 414,187,423 of record OU342742.1, read on the forward strand.
TATGATTTGGACATCTCATATGCATTCTCCTTTTACAAGTGTGGCTCAGCTCTGGTAGCTTGGTGGAGGTCGGTGAGGTTCTTGTACGGTTGAAAGTCAACAATCTTTCTTATTGGGCGGCTCAAACCATTGATGAACCTTGCGATGGTTTTCTCTTTGAATTCTCTCACATAAGCTCGTATCATGGTTCTCTCCATTTCTTTGTAGAACTCTTCAATTGACTTGGTACCTTGTTTCAAGTTTTGTAGCTTCTCGAAGAGATCTTGGCGATTATACTTGGGGACGAATCTCGTGTACATCACTTCCTTCATCTCTGTCCAAGTTTCAAATGGAGGTTCCTCTTGCTTCTCGTGGTTCTTTTGGAAGTCTTCGCACCAAACATTTGCATAGTCCTCAAACACAAGGGATGCCATTGCAACTTTCTTCTCATCGGAGTAGTTGTGAACTCGGAAGATTTTGTCAACTCTGCCATCCCAATCAATGTATGCATCGGCGTCTTCTTCTCCCTTGAACTTGGGCATAATGAACTTGAGCTTCCCAAACTTTCCCTCTTCATGTTCACGGTGGTAGTTGCGGCGTTCTTGCCTTATGCTCGCTTCACTTGGTGCACGTTGTGGAGGACGAGGAGCTTGATTGTCTCGAGGAGGTGCTTGAGGAGGAGCTTGATGCGCAAAGTCTCTTCTATGCCTTTGCTCGGGATCATTTGCATTCATTGGTTGTTGGTGGCGATGGTGGGGTTGATCATAGTGGTTTTTGCGTCTCGCGCAGTGTGCATCCTCATCATCGTCACTTGTATCCCATTGCGGTGCTCGATAGGATTGTTGTTGTTGGCGATGGTCATGTTGCAGATGTTGGCGCCTATCATGGCGGTTGTCTTCACCATGGCGTTCTTGTTCTTGAGGAGGTGGTGGTGCTTGTATCATCGCTTGTTGTGGAGGGCGACCATGTTATTCTTGTTTTTGCGGATGCGCATGATGATCATGGTGCCGAAGATATCTTGTGTGGTGTGGTTTTTGAGCTTGTGGATCAACCACTTGTTCATGGCAATGATGAGCATGTTGTTCCCCATTGTGGTGGTGGGGTTCTCCATGATGAGAGTGGGAGCGCGAAGTCTCACCATGACGACTTGAGGAGCGCGCGTGAGACGAACTTGACGAGCTTGAATTTTGTCCATGACGGTTGCCAAGGTTGGCAATAACTTAGTGAAGATCTTGGAATTGAGCATTGTTCTCCACTTGGCGTTGCCGGTCACGGTAGTTGAACTCTAGAAAAGTTTCATCAAGGCGGTTCTCAAGCCTCTCAAATTGGCTATTGATTTCCTGGCATTGAACCCATAAGTTGTGGCACGTGGAGAAACCATCTTGGTTGTTGAAGTTGTCATCTCCGCTTTCTCTGCTTCTCCTAGACATGTTGTATGACCACAAGTGAAAGGAGGGGTAGTATTGGTGGTATGGTATGCACTACCTTGCCTCACCAAGTAAAAAATTAGAAAGGGTGTTCTTGCTGAGAGCAAAGCGAATACACAAGACCCCGACACACACACAAAAGGCCTATGGTGAAAGGTTAGGAAGGTGGATAGCAAATGGAACAACCAAACACAAAGGTTATTGTCAAAAGTGGGTAAAATCCAACAAAAACAAAGTCAAAGGAAAAGCTCAAAAAATGTGACGAGAACCTACGACTATACACACACAGTGGAGATTAATGTTCCTTACACGACTATGAAAATGAGCAACGAACAAAATTGGTCCTAACAAAGACTAATGCTCAGTGTCGTGCGAACGCTAGGAGAGACCGTAACCCATTTTCCAAAAGATTGAGAAGCAACGGATTTGTACGCTTGCCTTGCTCTTTCTCGCACTCTTGCTTAGAAGCTTTGGACTCTCTTTTTCTATTGGTATCTTTCTCTTTTTCTTTTGCTTATAAGCTTTTTGTGTACCTCTTTCTTTCTATGCTATGGAGTCAAGTTTTGCTATTGCCTCTACACTATGACTATGTAAGAGCAAGCGCATAATTCTTTGGCAAACGCAAGATGGCTACTATCGATAGGTTAGGTAACACAGAAAGGAAGAAAGGGGGTTAACAAGGGTGGTGCAAGTTATACCTTACGGTGATGTCGTACTTGCAACCGTTGGTGGAGGGATAGTTCGAGTTTCGTGGCGTCGATGTCAAGCACGAGTCGTTGTTGATGTTACGGAAGCTTTGTTAGTTGACAGACACGCACATGAAACATAAAAGTCAAAGGAAATCAGTCGAAAACGGAAAAGGGGTCAAAATTTTGTTAGGGCCGGAGACTCCGGTGTGGGTAGGCCAGAAACTCCAGTGCAGTCTAGAGACTCCGGTGCGTGTAGGCCGGAAACTCCGGTGTGACAGGCCAGAAACTCTGGTGTGGCTCCAGTCCGACGAATAACTCGTGTTCTTGAGCGGAAATTTGTCCCTTGAACCCTCAAATCCGGAAAATTTCGACCAAAATGGGCTTGGAAATGCAGGCCACAAGTAGACCAACTCCAAAGACGAGTTTCTATTGGACCAAAACCACAATCAACTCACCAAAACAAGAGATCAATCCAAAAGAAATCTGGGGCTATATTTTTGGTATTTTTCATTTTATGGTGGAAATCGAAGGGCAAAGTCAAATCCTTGGCAACCAAAAGCTGCTGATACCAGTTCTTATGGGTCTCCTTGTGGATTTACCCTTGGAGTGGCCCGATCTTCACGGATTTGAGGCGAGGAGTGAGGGAACACGCGATGAACACGATGAACACAACTCTAATTCAAGGTAAAGATACAAACACACGCCAAATCACACCCAATTTGATTTGCTCCCGTTGGTTCGAACAACCAATCCAATAGAATCCTCGGCAAGAGACCTTGCGGTAGAATCACCAAAGGAGAGAGCGGCAAGCGGATGATAGAATCCAAACCAAGGAGAGACTAACAACCAAGTAGAATCCTGAAGGGGAGAGACCAAGCACTACTAGAATCCTTGATAGGGAGAGACCAAACACTTGAGGAGGGTCTGGACGACTTGGAGAAGGGCACCAACTCCAAGGCCTTGTACAACTCATAGATCTACTATTGAGAGAGGGTTCCCATCTAGGGTTAGGCACATGCCTTAATTCATCATCATCTCTAGGGTTTCAAGGAGGGGGTGGGGGCATATATATAGGCCAGCCACTAACTAGGGGTAAAACAGACATAAACATGGAGTTCTAGGCGTTACATGGGCCAAGCCCAACTTGAGACACGCATGCCCGTGATGTGTAGTCCCGAGACTCTTGTGTGCTACGGAGAATCCAATCGATCTCTAGTCAATCTCCAGAGGGGCATTCTGATTGACCCAAGCTTTGGTTTGGGGGTCGGTCTGGAGATGGGATGGAGACTCCGGTGTGATAGACCAGAGACTCCGGTCTTCTTCCAGCAGCTTCTTGCATCTTCTTTTCCAGGCCTCCTGCTTGGGTGTCTTGGATACAGGTTCATCCTGGTTGCATCCTCTTGGCATCATGTTCATGGACCTAGACACATCATACACATTTGTCTCAAGTAGGATTCCAGTCGCATAATAACCAACGAAAGGTGAAGCATGGAAGGAGTTCACCTTCGGAGTGGTGATTGGCGTGGCATGATGTGGACCAAAGGTGGTTTCTGTATGTTGGGCTACATCACTTGTGGGTAAAGTGTACAAACCGCTCGAGAGTTTCAAATCTAAGTACTTAGCCATGTCCCTAGTTATGGACAATTATGAGTGACTTGACTCTGAAGCTAACCGAGAATCTTACCATTCCAATTTCTTTAATCACAATTTCAATGGGTGTACAAGGGTAGGAGGGTTCACCGGTTTCTATTGGTGGTACCTAGGTTCACTGCTTTCAACCAGTGGCACCAATTAAATATTTGAAAACTATGTTTACCAAATGATAGGATAAAACAATCGTTTATGCAAAAAATTATCCAAACCCCACTTAGCCAATCATGCATGTACATCCACCATACTTAGTCAACTTGCCAATACATTCAAAGTATTAACCATTCGTGGCTGCAACCTTTCATGTTGCAGGTTGCCCTGGAGATGAGTGAGGTACGATGTTAGGGTGACGAGTCTATACTCAACATGTTATCCCTTGTGGCTCTCGATGGAGCTCTATATAGTTAATAGTCTTCCACTATTGATCTTTGCATTGTGGAGCTAGCCCTTTTGCTATGCAATTTGTATGTGATTATGGAAAGTTCTAGATTATTTGATGTAATATAAATATGACCTTTGTTTCATGATATTACCTCTTGAACTATGTGTGCTAGCGAGTCGATCCAGGGACTAGCACAGAGACTTGGACCCCTACTAGGTCAGATTGCTTCAGATGGTATCAGAGCATTGTGTTGACTGTAGGTTCATGACCCTAGAACTGGATTAGAAACTAGGAAAGACCCTGGGTAAGTAAAATTGGTATGTTTTGTTTAAAATCTTGTATTTTTTGCACCTTTGTTATTCTCGTATGAATCATCCTATTCATTTTACTCGTTTTCCAAAATTTACATGGCCACCCTCAACGATGATGACAACAACACCAATAACAACCAAGAGATGTGGCTTGCAATGCAATGTTTGATAGAAGCTCGAACTCAAGTACTTCATTAGGTGGCCCAGAAATTGCCCAACATTGACAACTTAATCCCCCCCCCCCAGGAATGTTGGAGATGTTTGAGGCCCAAACTCAACTAATGAGGTTTGTGCATCAAAATATGGCCAACAACAACCAGGCCTAGAGAGATAGTGGCTGGAAGGAAACCAAAGAAATGGTCACAACAAGGACTCGAGCCTACAAAGTCTGTGGAGACATAGGACACACCCACAAGCAACATCTAGACCAGTTCCCTAATTGTGATGGAGACCATCTAGATATGGAATGCCCCACAAGTAAAGTTGTCTTCCTATGTGAAGGAAACAATCATGTCCTTGTCTAATGCCACCTCTACCCTATGGTGCAAAGGCTGAACCAAGCAGCAAGGGACCAAGTGAATACAACTTCCAGGGAGAACCAAGAAGGAACTAGTACCATGAGGAAGGTGGAAGCTAGAGCCAAACCACCGGTAGCTACATCTCATGTCACCACCAAGTGTTGCTACTCATGTGAAGAAGGAGGCCATTTGTCACGAACCTGCCACAAGAAATGGGAAAGGTTCCTCGAATTTGTGGTGGAGTATAATGAGCAGGAGCTATTGGATATGATGGCCTTAGAGATACCCTAGAAGAAGAAGAACCAAACCTTTGAGATAAGGGACATTAGCCAAGTGATGTGCTTCAACTGCAAGGAACTAGGACATTATGCGATAGACTGCCCCGAAGATAAGAAGCACAAAGGAATCAAGCCAGTTGATGGAAAAGCGAGCATAAGGAGAGATATTAGCCATGTGCTTCAACTGCAAGGAACTAGACAATTATATGACATATTTCCTAGAAGATAAGAAAAACAAAGGAATCAAGCTAGTTGATGGACTAGCGAGCTTAGAGAGGGATATAAGCAAGGTGGAGTGACATGGATGTCATGTGTTATGTCACTATTCATGGGGTTGCCCAGAGAAGAAGAAACTCAAGAAGGACCCCAACCAACTGATATGCCACAATTGCAAGAAACTAGGACACTGCATGAGACTGCCCTGAAAAGAAGAAGAATTGGAACAAGCCAGGACTCTTATAGAAGGGACACCTTGAACATAGGGGTCGAGAGAAGAATCATCAGGACACTAAAGTACAAGAAACACCCCAGACCCTGTGCTTAGGTTGGATCACCAGCCACGAGCAGTATCGTTAGATCTTCGTAATCGTGTTAGTTCATTGACCATATCAACCTGCGCGATATGTCATCACTAGATCATTTTATTTCTTCTCATGGAACCTTGGTTGTATAGCATTGTTTGATTATGTTGAACCATTTGCTTTGGTATGAATGTTGATTGTTGCTTTTGATGTGTTGTTGTGTTTTTGTCCAAGATGATCATAGGAGTAATAGCTCTTCCTTGGGTCCCTTTTGCCTAGACCTACCCATTCCTAAAAGCCTTCCTAGTAAGGACTTCGCAAAGAGGGATGTTAGAAGAAGACTCAACAATGCACCAAGCGGAATCTCTAATTTCAAACTAGTTGGTTTTTCTTTTGAGGGTGGTAGCACCCATATGTTTTTTTGAAACCCTTTCTTAGTAGTTTTTTCGAATCTCGGGACAAGATTCCTTTTATGGGTGGTAGTCTGTAATGTAATACCACAAAAAATTAGAGTGGGTGGAATATGAAATACTTACAAAACAAAGTGTCATGGAAATAAAATATGGATCTATAATTTTATGGGTTCATAAGAAGAAGAAATAAGACAATATGGAGGAGTCTTTAAACTATACGGTGGCAACCTAAAGCAACTACAGAGTTGAACTATTTTTTCTTGTTGCATTTCCCTTCCAACGCAATGTACAGCTTGAGCTAGTAAGTCATGTGAAATGAAAAGAATACAACATAAGAAGTAAATGGGCTAGGCTGAACTACTCGTACACATGGGGGCCTCACTGTAACTGGTATTGTTGTATGCATAAGAGTATCATGGTTGTAGGACGTCATTATCTCTTTTGCCCTATCCAATTCTAATCCAATAGTAGGTTGGTTTGTGGCCGCTGCCGCATTATTGTTGCAGCCTCTCCACTCTAAAGAATTTCCGAGGCTACTTCCCTCAGGTCGCCTCTAATGTGTGCTATCAATCTGCTATATCACTGCTATGGGACTGCATAGCCGATCGTCTCTGACAAGCTGTAGCATGTAGCCGTTCCACCGAAGCCTAGGTTCCACAGCGACACACGCTGGATGTAGATGCCTCTTCGTCCATCATGTCGTCACCACCGTATTTAGCGGTACATATCCTTGTCTTTGTCGTCGCTGTTGGGGATATACTTTCCGGGTATCCTCAACGTTCCTCACTGACCAGGGTGGCCCACTTCGGGTTAGAGCTTTGCTTCACGGGCGGCCCAGTTAGAGAGAGAAGACGGAGTCCCATCCGGCTACAGGAAGGCCCAGAAGACTTACCGACTTAGGCCCATAATGTTACTTATAGTTCAAGATGTACTCTGTAAGCAACTCTTAGTCGTAGCCGAATTGATCTCTTATGTAAACCCTAGGCCGGATATCTATATAAGCCGTCCTAGGGAGAGCCTTTAGGGCAACACTAGACACGACCAATAGTCCACAATCTCAACTTCCACAGGCGAAACCCTTGTAACCCATATTCCGGCTTTGCCGTATTACTGGATTGATAGTAAGAGTAGGGTCCGTCCAAAGCCGGCGGATTCGAACCTGGGTAAACTTGTGCGCTCACCGTCTCGGAACACCGTACGCCTCACACCCCTCTCTTCCGCACGCCTCGAGGACCCCCTCATGGCGTACTTGTCATCAATCCGACGACAGTTGGCACCCACCGTGGGGCAAGTGAGCTTCGGATCTACGTTCCGAGCGGAGTCTGCAAGAATCGGAATCGGCGAGACCATCGCCGTCGGTCGCATCCTCTACGCCAGCGACGTCCCTCTCATCGTTCTCGACGAGACTTGGATTCTGGCTAGGGAGGCCGTGACTTCTTATACAATCATGTCTTTTGGCGAGATCGATGTTTACATCGGTTTCGCTGAACCTGCCCAACCCACCCCGGCGATGATGATAGAGGCAGAAGAAACTTCTGGGTCCCCTTTGTTCGTGGAGGCGGTAGAGTTCTGGATCTCAGAAAACCCTAATCCCACCCAGCCTGCACCAGTTGCGGAGATAGTGGAGAAATCCGAGCCTGAAGAAAACCTCGCGGACCAAGTCGAATCCGGAGTGGATCTCCCTGGAGAAGCCGGATCCCAGATCGACCCACCCGTGGAAGTCGAAATCTAGGCGGAGCACATCAACGACACTGATCCCGACTCTGATGATGTCGGGACAGACAAGCCTTTCCTTAGGTACCTCAGGAAGCACGCATCGCACTTCGTCGGATATGTTGGATCCGGATCCGGCTCTGCCGATGCTGGAGAAAACACCGACTCGGTGCTGGAGGCAATTGGAACAAACACCGACGTTCCCGCATCCTCAGATGAGTCCATAACGTCGGTATATTTCCGAAAGTTCTCCGCGGAATATGACGAGGAGTACAACTCCAAAGCCGCAGAAGACGGAGAAGCCATGGACGAAGGATCCGGGGAACACTCTCCCAAAGCGCAGGATGATATGGAGGTTGGAGACAATCCCGAACTCCAGATGTCCAAAAGTACCGCTCAGAGCTTGACTCCAGGAAACGGACCCAAAGCCGTCTTTTCTACCGGCGCTGCCAAGAGGGCAAAGAAGAAGAACAAGAAGAACAAGACCCCGGCAAAAGACCCTCTGACAGAGGAAGTGATTGCCGAGGAATACGAGGAAGACTTGGATGGAGCACTTATCCCAGACGAGCCGAAAAAAGAAGCATCGGTGGATGGGCACGTGATCACTGAAGGTGCGCGTAAACTCATCGATGCCGCATTAACTACACCTATCCCTACAGCTGCAGAACTTACCGCAGATGAGCTGGACGAAAGGGCCCAAGCCCTAGAAGCGCGTCGTCAACAACTCCTTGATGAAGCCAAAAACATCGAGGTGGAGAAGAAGCGCATGTCAAACAAGGAGTACATGTCCGGTCTGCATCAGAAGACACGAAAGCGTCACGTAGATGACAACCAATTCCCACGTGTCCGTGCCGTCCTTTTTGGAGATGAGATGGGAAAGCCACGGAAGGATAGCAATGGAGATTGGGTTTACCCAACACGAGTGCAAAATACTGTGGCAGCTCGCGAAATTCTATCAGCTAATCCAGGACCAGAAGAGATACGTTTGGGTATCAAGCTACTCAACAAGGGACTGGAGCAGCAAAAGGTCGCCCTGTCAGGAAGCCAAAAGCTGGTCTCGGATTCCGACCAATGTCGCACAGATCCGGCATGGGCTGGCGTAAGATCCCACTATGTTTGGGCGCAGTACATAACCCCGAACGCAGGGAAGACAATTATTCAAGAACCGGATCGACGGGGCAGCACCGCAGGGCTACGCATAACTGGAATAACGTCGCTCCAATAGCCGAGAAAGACGCAATCGCTGCACTCAATCCGAGGAATCCTTCCCGAAAGGGAGAAGATAAAGAAAAACGTCGGGAGGAGGATCGTCAGAAAATGCCACCTCCTAGACATGAAAACCGTCCGGCTGAACCTTACTATGGTGGGAACGAAGGACGAAGGAACGACAGAAACCATGCTGGTACAAGCCGGCAGGGGGCTCGTCACAGTCAAGAACCTCCCCGGAACCGGAATAATGACGCTCTGGACGGAGGCCGGCGATCAGCCGGAATCAACCCAGCTGCACCACCCTCTCCACTGCACAGTTATCACAACGGCCCCCAAGGAAGTCAAGGAGGACGACATGACGGAGGAGGTGGTGGCAGAAGCCGAAGTCCGGCTCTAAGGCACCGCAGCCGCAGCCGATATTCGAGACGATCCCTATCCCTGAACGACGCAAGGCACAGGATCAACTCCAACATAGAGGCTCGGCGCTATGAAAACGATGATGTGTACGTGGGCCCAAAGTGCTTTGGACCACGCATCAGAGCTACAAAATTCCCGGAAGGATTTGCTATCTCAAGACATATTCAAGCCTACGACGGCATTGCTCGGCCAGACACCTGGTTAGAGGACTTCTTCCAAGCTTGCTGCATCGCTAAAGGCGGAAACAGCCTGGTCGCAACCCGATATCTCCCACTTATGTTGCGGAAGATGGCGCGATCATGGCTCAATAAACTTCCGGCAAACACCATCCACAACTGGTATGACTTACAAAGTGTGTTCTTTCGGAATTTCGAAGGCACATATCGGAGGCCCTGTACAGTTGGAGACCTACAGCGTTGCACCCAGAAAGCCAGAGAAACTTGCCGAGATTATCTCGGACGATGGATTGACACCAAGAACTCCTGCGAGGGAGTAAATGATCAAACTGCGATTGAAGCTTTTATTTCAGGTCTCCTAATTGGATTACTGCGCCATCGCTTGAAGTGTGACAAGGTTACTGATCTGGGAGAGATGATAGAAACAACGAGCAAGTATGCAGATGCTGACGACGATGCAGAGGGATTACTTAACGTCCTGGCTGTACCACAGTCAGCAAAGACAAAGCAACAGGCTCAGAAACGCAAAAAACACCTCGGAAGAAAAACCCAACGCGGAGACAGCAGTAATCACTACTGTTTCCGGGACTGGAGGACGAGGAGGACGTGGTGGAGGCCGCGGGCGTGGTCGTGGGACATCAAGGGTCCAAGGTAGAGGAGAGCAACAACCGGGCAAAACCTACACTTGGGCCGACATTGCCAATAACCCATGTGTGCATCACTTAGACGCCAATGGGGGCTCGTCCCACACCAGCGCTGAATGTCGTTTCAACGATGACATCAAGAGAGATGATACCACGGGCTACAAAGCTAAGCGGAAGAAGGGAAAGAAAAATCCCGAAAAAGAAAAAGAGACCAAGGAAGATTCTGACATGGAGGAAGTCGACGCTTCAAATCCCAAGTCGGAAGGGAAGAAAACGTTTCCTACCAAGAAGGACACTTACGTCACCTTCCTCGGATCTCAACCAGCAAAGGTCAAGAAAGCAGTTCTCCACGAGCTCAACGCAATAGTTCTGGCTGTCCCTCAGTATTTGTACTGGTCGGAGGTGGCAATCACATTTGACCGTGCTGATCATCCGCCTAAGTTGCATAGGCGAGGAAAATACGCCTTAATCGTCAATCCACTTATTGACGGTTATGGTTTCTCCAAGACCCTCATGGACGGTGGTAGTAGCATCAATATTCTCTATGTAGAAACGCTACGCCGGATAAAGATCTCGGAAACACAGCTTAACCATAGCTCTGTGATTTTTCACATGGTTGTACCAGGAAGACAAGCTAATTCCCTGGGAGAGATCACTTTGGATGTTACTTTGGGAACACCAAAAAATTATCGAACGGAGGCACTTTCCCTCGAAGTGGTCCCATTCAAGAGTGCATACCACGCTATACTCGGACGTCCGGCTTACTGGGCTTTTATGGCTCGTCCATGTTACATTTACAATATGATGAAAATTCCAGGTCCCAACGGCGTGATCACCATCAGGGGTGACCCAAAGAAAGCGCGAGAGTGCGAGGATGGAAATGCCGCCTTTGCCGAAGCTATGCTGCACGCCCAGGAGTACCAGGAGATCAAGAAGATCATAGATCCGTCCGAGATGCCCGCAATGAAGAAGGAGGTGACAAAACCAAATCCGGAGTTCAAGGCATCAGAAGAGACGAAGACGACGCCATTGAAGATATCTTCGCATGGCAGCCATCTGACATGACCGGAGTACCTAGGGAACTTGCCGAGCACTCTCTAAATGTAAACCCGAACGCTAAACCCATCAAACAGTCCTTACAGCGGTTTGGTGACGAAAAGCGTAAGGCAATAGCTAAGGAACTAGCGCCGCTCGAGTTAGCTGGATTTATAGAAGAGGTCATCCATACTAAATGGTCGGCCAACCCTGTAATGGTCCCTAAAAAGGACACTACTGATTTAAGGATGTGTGTTGATTATACTGCCTTGAACAAGGCTTGTCCAAAAGATCAGTTTGCTCTGCCTAGAATTGATCAAGTTATCGATTCTACGGCAGGCTCGGAACTCCTCTGTTTTCTCGACGCATATTCCGGTTATCACCAAATCCGAATGAAGGAATCTGACAAAATCAAGACTTCATTCATAACCCCTTTCGGAACCTTCTGTTATGTTACGATGCCCTTTGGGCTGAAGAACGCAGGAGCTACGTACCAGCGCACGATGCAGCGTTGCCTCCATGATCAACTCGGGCGCAATGTACATGCATACGTGGATGATATCGCGGTCATGTCCAAAAAGAAGGAAACACTGGTTTCCGACTTAGAGGAGACGTTCGCCAATTTACGAAAATACAACATCATGCTTAACCTGAAGAAATGCTTCTTTGGAATACTAGCCGGAAAATATTTAGGTTTTATTGTGTCTCAACGAGGCATAGAGGTGAACCGTGATAAGATCAAGGCTATTCTCAATATTTCCAGGCCAACTCGCCTGAAGGATGTACAAAGATTAACTAGTTGCATCGCCGCGATCAGTCGATTTGTAAGCCGGCTTGGAGAAAGAGCCGTACCATTATACAAACTCATGAAGAAAACCAAGGATTTTGTCTGGACTGACGAAGCCGAAGCTGCGCTACAAGACCTGAAGAAAGTACTCTCATCTGCTCCTATCCTTGCAGCACCGGAACCTCAGGAACCGATGTTGCTTTACATTGCTGCGACAAATAGGGTTGTCAGTATAGTTATGGTGGTGGAGAGACCAGAAGAAAATCAGGAGCACCTGGTGCAGCGTCCGACGTACTTTGTCAGCGAGGTCCTGACAGAATCAAAATAGCAATATCCGTACTATCAAAAGTTGGCTTACGGTGTTTTTCTGGCATCTCGTAAGTTACAACACTATTTTGAGGAGCACCCAATTACCGTGGTGAGCAAAGCTCCCATGAGAGATATAATCAATAACAGCGATGCTACAGGACGCGTCGCCAAATGGGGCATAGAGCTTGCAGCTTTCGATATTGAGTACAAACCCCGGGCAACAATCAAATCCCAAATCCTTGCCGACTTTGTCGCTGATTGGACAGAGACCAATGAGAACATGGTCCTCCCGGAGTCAGAATATTGGACCCTCTTTTTTGATGGATCCAAGGCTAGGGGGGGCTCGGGGGCTGGCGTGGTGCTCAAATCACCCCAAGGAGATAAACTTTTATATGTGCTGCAGATCCACTTCACAGTGACAAACAACATTGCCCGAGTATGAAGCACGGCTGCATGGAATCCGGATTGCTAAGGATATTGGCATCCGACGTTTGATGTGTTATGGAGATTCGGATCTTGTTGCTCAGCAAGTGTCAGATATTTGTAATGGAAATAAGCACATGGCAACATATAAAGCTGTCGTGGATGATCTATCTAAATCGTTTGAGGGGTTTGAAGTTCAACACATCCCTCGAGCAGAAAACGAGGAAGCAGATACACTATCTCGAATAGGTTCTGCGCGGAAAGAGGTTCCGGATGGCGCATTTTTAGAGCACCTCAAAGTTCCCTCGATAAAGGGAGTAGATGAGGAGTATCCGACCAAATCCGACTCACCTTTAATAGCAGTTCTGGCTGTAATTCCCAGCTGGACTCAACCCTACCTTGATTACTTGGTAGATTGCAAATTACCCGAAGACGAGGTGCTGAGCCGGCAGATTATCCGACGAGCAAAAGCCTATACTATTGTTAAAGGTGAGCTCCATAAACGGAGTGTTTCTGGGGTTTTTCAGTGCTGTGTATCTCCGGAAGAAGGAGTGGAAATCTTGAGAGAAATCCACGAAGGCGAGTGTGGTCACCACGCTGCAGCCAAATCTTTAGTGGCAAAAGCTTTTCGACATGGTTTTTTCTGGCTCACAGCTCAGGCAGATGCCGAACGATTAGTCAAGACATGCAAAGGCTACCAAAAGTATGCCAAGCAAGCTCATGTTCCGGCTGATCAGCTGCGAACAATACCTATAACATGGCCTTTTACGGTCTGGGGGCTTGATATGGTAGGACCTTTTAAACGAGCTCCAAATGGATTTACTCACCTCTTAGTGATGGTGGATAAATTCACGAAATGAATCGAGGCTAAACCTATCACTAGTTGTGATGGAGCAACAGCCAAAATATTTTTCGAGAATGTTATAATCCGGTATGGTTATCCGCATAGCATTATCACGGACAACGGGAGTAATTTTTCCATGGGAGAGTTGGCTGAATTCTGCAACGAGCAAAATATCCGGCTTGACATTGCGTCAGTCGCACATCCACAGGCTAACGGACAAGTCGAAAGAGAAAATGGTTTAATTCTACAAGGCTTGAAACCAAGACTCGAAGCACCACTAAAACGTGCTGCGGGGGCTTGGGCAGAGGAACTACCCTCTGTAATTTGGAGTTTACGGACAACTCCGAATAGGTCAACAGGATATACACCTTTCTTCTTGGTCTATGGCGCAAAAGCAGTTCTTCCTAGTGATTTGATTCATACTTCTCCTAGAGTGGCCGCGTATATTGAAGAGGATGCTGAGATTTCTCGACAAAATTCGCGTCGTTGCTGAAATGAGATCTACAGCCTATCAGCAGAAGTTACGCAAGTATCATAGCCAGAGAGTCCGAACTAGATCTTTCAATAAAGGTGATTTGGTTCTCCGGCTTGTGCAACAAAGAAAGCACAAACTTTCCCCAATATGGGAAGGGCCCTTTTTGGTTAGTCGAGTATTGCACAATGGGTCGTACTACTTAACTGACATGAGGCCAGTCAAAGAAAGACATGCTACTAAGAAGAGAAAGAGAGCTGGAGGCAGTACAAATCCGGATGAGTTAGACAGACCGTGGAATATTGCTCAACTACGTCCCTTTTATTCTTAGTTTTATTTTTCTTTGTAATTATACATATGTACATGCTCTGTGAGAAATAAAAAATTTGGTTACCTCAAAGTTCTCCTGAGAAGTTTTTACCATCTTATTTCCTAAGGATCATGTCATAGTCGAAAATCCCAGAATGCTTGAAAGTACTTTATGCTCATGTTCGTTCTGGTTTAGATTTCCGATTCTAAAACTGCTACCTTGGGGTATAACTCTAAAAAACTCTAGTCTTTACTTGGGTTATTTGTCTGATTGCTGGATGCGGGTATTTTCCGAGTAGTGAATTGTTGGTACTGGAAGTCGGCTTTGTTTCCGAGTTTAAACTGGTTTAGCAATTGAGCTCCGTTGCTCAGCAAAGTTTCCGGCTGAAGGTTTAGCCGGCTCACCAAAGGGACGAGGCGGAAAGCCAGATAAACGATAAGTAGAGGCGGAAAATTCCAAGTGCTTATGCAAACATTTCAGGCACACAAATAATCTAAGACAAAAGTGTTGAATATATAAAAAAACTTGGCACTAGCAAAAGTCATAGTACTTAATATTTACAAAAAGCATCATGTCTTTCCAGAATAATACATAGTTTTCTGATCTATGATGCAGGAGGAGATGAAGGAACTGTCGGATCGCTGGTTACTCCGCCTTGATATCGTGCCGAGACGTCCGGATCCGAGGTGGTCCGTTCATCATCGGAAACTTCTTCGGCGTCTTCTGGAGGAGGTGGCGGAGTATCCACGCGGGTGAAGAAGGGCGTCTCGTAGCTGGTCAGATCAGCTACGTGACACCCATATCCGGCGCAGGAGTGCATGATAGCTTGAAGGTCTTGCTCCTGGCCGTCTTCGTCTACTTTGCAGTACCCTCTGGTCACTTGCCATATCTCCATGTTTCCATGGTGGCTCATGACCATGGTGAGAGCGTTCTGTGCAGCGGTCCACGCGTAGGACATGTTCCAGTCCCGAACAAGCTGCGGCATCTCCTTGGCCTTCTCCCGCACTTGGAAGTCCGACATGCTTGGCATGTACGGAATTCTAAGAGATTCGCCAATGTCCTCAAGGGACTGGCGATAGTCATGAATGAGATCACCGACTTGAGTAAGCCGGTGAGTGCGGGGTTCGGACGAGGAGGAGTCCGTCAAGTTCAGAGGACCTACACACAAAACAAGTCAATGAAAATCCGACATTAATGAAAGTCGAAGAAAGAATAAATCAGATAGATGGAACATACCAAGAATGACGTCGTCAATCTTGGCTTTCTCTTCCGGAAGACTCTGGAGTTCAGCCCGGAGCGCCTGGGAGATATCCTTCTCTCTGCCAACCTCATTTTTGAGGTCCGAGATAACCTTATCCTGAGCGGCAATCTTGAGATTGTGCTCTTCAGTGGCCATGGAGGAGGACTCGAGAACTTGAGCTATGCTCCTTTCATGATCAGCCTTAAGCTTATCCAGCTCTTGGCGAAGTCCCTTGTTCTCCACCACTAAGGTTTTGAGGTTCTCGGCCTCTTCAATCATAGCGATGGATTGTTTCACCAACGCTGTAAGTCAAAAAGAACAACAGTTCAGAAAAATTCGATATTGGAAAAGTAAAAGACAAGGTTTGAATCTCGAAATGTCACCTTTGGCTTCATCCTTGGCTAGCTTGAGCTCAGCATTTTTTAGGCGGAGAGCTTTGATTTCTCTCCGCTTATCACAGACATTTTTTTAACAATTCCTGGTTATAGGAACATACTTTCTGTAAGTCAGAATACCCAAAGTCAGAAAGCTACTTAAGACTCGGGCTAATATTTTTTGCTAAATATCAGCACGAGCCTTGGGGGCTACACTAGTTCGTTCTTTGGCATCCTAATGAAAGCATAAACTCGGATTTCTATATCCTACTTCATGCTTGGGGGCTAGAGGATATGATATAACATAAGGTAAAAAAACAAGAGTTGGAATTCTGACTTACATATTGCTCGCGGGTGAGTTTGTCTAAACCCGCGTTCACCTCAACTGCCACCTTCTCGGCGAGAGTAAGAGGAATTACTGGGGCTATTGGAAGCTCGCCAGTCCTGATCCTCTTGTCGCGAAGGCGAACTTGGGCGAGAAGGTCAGAGAACTTGACGTCCTCTGCTTCTTGCGCTTCCTCTTCAGGGGATAGATGGCTTTTGTCCAGGACTTGCCTGGCCAGTCGCTGGATCTCCTCTACGGACTTCCGGGATAAGCCAAATTTGGCAAGTCCGGGGTTGTTGAGGAGGTTGTCGGCGAAGACTTCAGCCGAGGGATCATTACCCGAAGAGGGTTCACCCTTATATTGAGCTGACGCACCCACGTTGACGTCAGTCTGCGATCTAAGGATCACAAGCGCCGTTGGAGGAGCCGGATCTTCTGCAACAACCGGAGAAGGAGTAATCGCCGGTCTTGTAGAAGGTTGAGGGGCAGGAGTCGAAGGAGCCGTGGCAGGGGAAGCTATGGTAAGCTTCGCCTGTCGCAGGGGCTTTGCAGGAATCCCCTTCCCCTTACCCTTGATGAGAGGCTTTGCTCTGAGAATGTAGTAATGTCGGAAATATTACATCTCAGAAAGAAATTCAAGAAAGGTACAAAGGCGGAAATTGTGAATGAAAGTTACCTCTTCACAACAGGCACCTCCTTTGTGCCAACAGCCACTGTCGGAGCTTTGCACTTCTTGAGCGCAAGGTACGGCAATGGGACCACTTCAACTTCTTGAGAAAACTCAGGAGGACATCCTTCGAGTGGAGCAAGCTCCGACTCGAGGAGTTCGGCAACCTGAAAACAAGAAAACATATCAGCATTGCAATGTATGACTTAAAAGATTGAAACACGTAAAAGGTGTACTGATGGAAGCTTACCGCTACCACGGGGTTTTCCGCCGTGTGCATGTCCAGAGAGATCTCCGGAATTTTTCTCTTGATCCGCTCTTTAATCAGCCATTTGATTTGGCTTATATAGCCTTGGCTGGTGTAGGCCTTGGGGCTGATGCAGAGAGAATCTTTTTTGGAACATGTGATGGAGTGCCTCAGTCTATCACCGTGGTACTGAAGTGGCTGGATCCGACGTGCGACCCAGCACTGGACTAAGTCGGATCCCCTCAGACCCTTATGCTTGATAAGATATTCGATCCGCCTCTTAGCGAGGATTAGATCGTCCGTAAGAGCCGGAGCAGCCTCATCCCAGGAAGGCTAGGCTGTGGTGGCTCCGTCGACAAAAGCCGGCAAAGCAGTAGCTTTGCCGGGAGCCGGAATATCCCTATGATAGAAAAAGGTGGCTGGCCATTGTTTGACCGAGTCACTGGCAACAGTTTTGGGATAGGACCGGTCTCATCTAACAGAAAAACTAATAGTACCGGTGATATAAGGAACACCGGCGGTAATAGAATTTCTCCGGACATGGAAGTAATACCGGAAAAGGAGCAAACTCGGCCTAATGCCGAGAAAGCCCTCGCAAAGCGCAGCAAACACGCTCATCTCTAGAAGGGAGTTGGGATGAAGATTATGGAGTTGAACTCTATAATGGTCAATCACCTCGGAGAAGAACTCCGAGGGAGGAAAAGACAAACCTCGGTCCAGATGGGTGCCGAAGTGGACACGCTCGCCCTCGCGCAGATTGGGGATGGTTTCTCCGAAACTGCTCCACCAGTTGCCGGCGGCGAGAAGCCCCTCCTTCTCCACGTTCTTGAGGGCCGCCTCGTCGAGGGTGCAAGGGATCCAGATTCCCCGGAAACTTTCTTTTTCTGCAGTAGCTTCTGCCGACGCTGCCGCCGCCGCCGCCGCGAGAGAGAGGAAGAAGAGGATGAAGCCATTTCTCTCCGGTGGAAAGGGGTGACCCTAAAGTGGCGGCGCTAGGAGCTCTATGGGAGGAAAACGAAAGGGCTCTGGGCGCACTGGAGATTTGGGAAGGAAGGAAAGGCGAAAGGCAGGTGGAGAGGAGAAGAAAAAATCTAGACCCCTTATATCTACCTACCTGCGCCAAGATTCGTGCTAATGCTATAGTGTAACCGCCACGCGTCGTGGAAAGAACTGAGAAGGGCCCACGCGATGATTGCGTCGCCTCGATCTCCACGCACGCATTGAAACGGTGCCTCGGTTCCGCGAACTGCGGACCCACCAACGGTCGTGCTGACGAAACGTCTGTCAGGTGACGTAACTGGACCATGCTTGTGTCAGGTGGCATTAGAGACCAAGTTTCCAGCTTAGTATAAAAGCGAGCTAGAAAATCCGACTAACTAATTGAAAGGTCCGACTTACTTTTGAAGACCCGGATCGTACTTTTTTGTTATAAAATTTTAGGAACCCTTCAAGATTCTGCAAGCCGAAGGTCAAGCTAGACGATGATAAAATACGACTTTGGATCTTGGAGGCCTCCGGGGGCTACTGTTGGGGATATACTTTCTGGGTATCCTCAACGTTCCTCACTGACCAGGGTGGCCCACTTCGGTTAGAGTTTTGCTTCACGGGCGGCCCAGTTAGAGAGAGAAGACGGAGTCCCATCCGGCTGCAGGAAGGCCCAGAAGACTTACCGACTTAGGCCCATAATGTTACTTATAGTTCAAGATGTACTCTATAACCAACTCTTAGTCGTAGGCGGATTAATCTCTCCTGTAAACCCTAGGCTGGGTATCTATATAAGCCGTCCTAGGGAGAGCCTTTAGGGCAACACTAGACACGACCAATAATCTACAATCTCAACTTGCACAGGTGAAACCCTTGTAACCCATATTCCGGCTTGGCCGTATTACTGGATTGATAGCAGGAGTAGGGTCCGTCCAAAGCCGACGGATTCGAACCTGGGTAAACTTGTGCGCTCACTGTCTCGGAACACCGTACGCCTCACACCCCTCTCTTCTGCACGCCTCGAGGACCCCCTCATGGCGTACTTGTCATCAATCCGACGACAGTCGCTGAAGGCAAGATGTTTTTTCCTGTTAGATATCCGGTAGATTAGGATTGTAGAATGACAATTTATTTTCCTTTGCTTGACTGCTTCCTCGCCTGTTAGAGAGGAATAGGGAGTAGTACACATCTGGACCTGGGTGAGACCGGTAGGAGAAGCAGCGAGTTAGCTTGTTTCTGTAACTTCTGTAATTGGGTGAATTGAATCAGTTTCAGTGCGAAAGTTCATGCAAGGCGGCAGCGACACAAATCAAATTACTTGTAATTAGTACAGAGACGAATAGCTACTTCTTTGTACTGGGTCTCGGTGGTGGAATACATCAATTTCTGATATGTCCTCATTTTCTAATGGTTGAGGCAAATAAGAAAAGGGAGTAAAGCTACAGGGGAATAAGGAAATAACTTGTCCGTTTCAATGCGTAGCTGATTACCCTAGCTACTTCTTTCATGCACGTGGTGGACCAAATTTATTGTCCTTTTGGCTAGTTCCAGGTCTGACACATTTTTTTGTTTGGAAATGGAAGCTTTATTATTCATCATAATGTTTACACCCTGCCTCTGCATAGCTAGGATGCACACAGCCGATCAACCATAGACAAAGTAACCAGAACAAAAGTATCGGCATTACAAGAATGATAAAAAAATGATGGCACACATCAATATATGGCTGGTCTATCCGTAGGTCACGCTGCCATCCATGTTGGGAGAAAATATCCCTTGCTGTGGCCTCCAATCTCGTACAGCCCGCCACAAACAAGTCGTGAAACTCCATACGTTAGATAGTCCATGATCGGAGGATGGTCATTGCTCGATAGAACACCTTAAGAGAAGAAGACACAATGTTATTAAAAATCTTGTCATTTCTACATAGCCAAAGCGACCAAATAATAGCAAGAGCTCCCACCCTAAATAAAGTCCCATATTTATCGTGTATCCCGTGCAACCAGTTACCAAATATATTGGTAACCGAGGGTGGAGGAGATAAACCAGAGGCTACATGGATGATTAACCATATAGTACGAGCAAATTTGCATTGGAAGAATAAATGCCTTATTGTCTCATTCGGATGACAAAAGCCACATTGTGTAATTCCTTGCCAATTCCTCTTAACAAGATTATCCTTTGTAAGAATGACCCCTTTACGAAGGTACCAAGCGAAAATATTTTTTTAAGTGGTATTTTCATGCTCCAAATTATAAAATTATCAACCACTGGAATATCAGGTTGGATCAGTGCTCTATATATTGTGTCAACAGAAAATTTACCACTCTCCAGTAGTTTCCATTTGAACTCATCCATCCCCTCAAACAACTGTATCATGAATAATCGTAATAGAAGATTGTTCCACGATATGAGTCTAGGACCTAAGAGGCTTCGTCTGAAAGACACATTAGGAGGATCAGATCCCAATACCGTGGAGAGGGTATCTCCTTTGTGCCTAACAATCGAGAATAGAGCTGGGTATTGTTCGCGAAGAGAAGTTTGGCCAAGTCATTTATCTTCCCAGAACCTAACCTATGATCCATCCTTAATATTAAAAACACCAAAGCAGAAGAAATGTTTTTTGGACGCCATTAGTCCAGCTAAAAAATGTGAATCACCGGGTTTCCAAACCACTTGAGACACAACTTTGGAACCAACATATTTCCTCCATAGAATGGTCTGCCAGACACCATCTTCGGATAGTAGTTTGAAAAGCCATTTACCAAGAAGCGCGATGTTTTTGACTTGCAAATCATGTATGCCTAGTCCACCATATTCTTTTGGTCGGCAAACCACATTCCATTTGGTCAGTCGATATTTCTTTTTTACACTAACCCCTTGCCAAAAGAATCTTGATCGGAAATAATCCACTTTCTTCAAGAAACCTTTCGGCAGTTGGAATAACGAGATCATACACAATATCATGTTGGTGAGTACTAAGTTTATGAGAACCATTCTTCCACCAAGGGATAGAAATTTACCTTTCCAACTGCTAAGGTGATTTTGGAGTCTTTCCTCAACGATTTTCTATTCAGCAATCGTGAGACACCGATAGTGGATCGGTATTCCCAGATAATTGATTGGAAATTTACCCTGACTATGGCCGAAAAGTTCAGCATATAGGTGGGCCTCGTTTTGAACCTCGCCAAAACAATACAAATCACTTTTATGGTAGTAATTTTCAATCCAGAGAGTTGCTCAAATACTAATAATATTAACTTCAGATTCTTCGCTTTCTCCAAGTCGTGTTCCATAAATAAGATTGTATCGCCTGCGTATTGAAGAATGGATAGACCACCATCAACTAGATGAGGAACCAATCCTTCAATTTGGCCACCAGCCTTAGCTCTCTCGATAAGGATAGCCAACATATCAGCCACTATGTTAAATAGTATAGGCGATAATGGATCCTCTTGACTTAGACCTTTTTTGGTTTCGAAGTATTTGCCAGTGTCATCATTAACATTGATGGCAACACCACCACTAGCCACAAAAGACCGTACGAGAGCACACCACTCCTTAGAAAATCCTTTCATACGGAGTGTTTGCTGAAGGAAAGACCAATTAACTTTGTCATAAGCCTTCTCAAAGCCAATTTTGAACAATACACCATTCAACTTCTTTGAGTGTAGTTCATGAATAGTTTCATGCAAGGTTACTATCCCATCTAGAATATTCCTTCCTTGCATGAAAGCAGTTTGAGATGGGCTTACAACATGGTCAGTAACTAAATTTAGTCTAATCGTAGCAACTTTGGTGAATATTTTAAAACTAACGTTAAGAAGGCAGATAGGACGATATTGTTGTATTCGTTTTGTGTTGTTAACCTTAGGAAGTAAAATTATGTTGCCAAAATTGAGTCTAAAAAGGTCTAACTGCCTGACATGCAGGAACACAAACAATTGCATGAGGTCCCCTTTGATAACTTCCCAGAACTTTTGCCAAAATTCCACCGGAAAGCCATCAGGCCCTGGTGCCTTGTTATGTTCCATCTGAAAAACGGCTTTATTAACCTCATCTTCCGTATACGGAGCAGTTAGAAAGTCATTTTCCAGAACAGAAACCTGAGAAATATCCGCCGTTTGGGACTCATCCAGCGAGAAGGAGTTTTCTGGTGGTACCCCAAACAACGATTTATAATAATAGTAATATACAATTTAAGTTGCTCCTGCCCCTCAATCATACCTTTATCCTAGATAAGAGAGTGAATAAGTTTCTTCTTATGCTTGCCATTAGCCACATCATGGAAGTATGTTGTGTTCGCATCTCCTTCCAGAATGAATTTCGCGTTAGAGCGTTGATACCATTTGAGTTCCTCCTCGCGGAGCAGTCTGGCAATTTCTACATTTGATTGGTTTTTAAGCTCAATATCTTGTGCAGATAAAAGCCTGACTTCCGCAGAAGCCTCTAAATCGTTAATAATAGATGAAATGCGTATTTTCTCTTTTTAAGGATTCCAGCAGTATGTCTGGCCCAACCACAAAGGAATTTGCGTAACGCACACATTTTGTTGTTCCATCGCTGTATAGGCATTTGACCACTAACAGATTTCTCCCAAATAGCCTTCACCAGGTCATGGAAAGCCTCACGTTCCATCCATCCAAGTTCAAATTTGAAACTATGTTTGGATTTTCGTGGTGGTCTTCCAACAGTCAATAAAATAGGAGCATGGTCTGATAAAGCCTCAATACGTTCTAGGGCATGAAAAGTTACCATAGGGAATTTAACTTCCCATTCGGTATCCATAAGCACCCTATCCAATTTTTCATATGTAGGCTTAGGAAGTCTATTTGCCCAAGTAAACTTTCTTCCAATCATTGTAACCTCTCGTAAATCCAAGCTTTCAATGACAGCATTGAACATGAAAGGATCATCAAAACTGCCCCGACTTTTTTCTTGAGGGAATCTGACCAAGTTGAAATATCCACCTATGAGAATAGGATACGGATTGTCCTTAGTCAGATTGACCAACTCACGTAGAAAGTTCGTCTTAAAAACCTCCTCGGCAGCCCCGTATATAGTGACTAGAGACCATAGAAAATCATCAGCCTTGTTACGGATATGGAGTTTAATAAAAAAATCTCAAACCAAACTGGCTATGATTTCCATAGTCTCATCTCGGACGCCTAACATGATTCCCCAGAACGACCCCACGGCGGACGTGATACCCACGTGAACTCCACTCCACCAGAAAGGCGATTTAGTTGAGCTTGTGAGAAATCGCGTCTACTAGTCTGGGAAATACCCAAGAAATCCAAATTATGATCTCTCACGCAATCGGCAAAGAACAAATATTTAGCCAAGTCACGAAGACCTCTGCTATTTTCAAACATGCCATTCATTGAGAAACAATAGGGGATTTGGATACTCGAGACCTCTTACGAGATTTGTGGCCCTTTGATTTTCGACTAGAAGCTGTAAGCTCAAATAATGAACCCAACTCAGTCTCATCAAAGCCCACCTCTAATACTTCACCAACTAAGTGAGAAATGAGTTGACATCTACTGTGCATGCAACTCCTCCTCCTCAATCGGTGAAGGATCAAAAACAAAAGGAGTCATAGGAGTAACCGTTAAACGGTCAATCCGCATACGTCTCAACACAGAAGTAGAGAAAGAAACATCCTTAACAGATCTACCCATACTAACTCCAACATTAGCCATTTTTTCAGCGATAGACAAATTGGAGAAAGATAGGATGGACTTTGATGAATTCATTATACCTTGCGAGACGAGGTTCTTCTTAGATTTCCTCTACATGGCCTTGACCATCGAGTCCTCATCCGTAGCCGAAGCCTAGAGGAGTCGACACCATGCCTAGTACTCCTCCACACTGCATGGCCCGACTGCCCCTCCTGGGCGGACAGGCTATGCCAAACGTCCGCCAGCCGTCCAGATGCATCGCCAGGTAGAAACACAGTGTGGGTCATCGAAGACCCTACCTCCCCAATCAACCTGAGGCCTCCTGCCTGGATCGAAGAGGGGCCGGTCTGCGCGTCCAGGACTATAGTCGGCGAGGTCGAAAAAGCAGCACGGTCGACCAGCCCCTCCTGGGCTAGTCTCCGCGACAAAGACCCTGGCTCCCCACTCAATCCAAGGCCGCGTGCCTGGATCAACGAGGAACCAGTTTGCGTGACCTGGGCTAGAATCGACGAGGTTGGAGTAGCGCCGTGGTTGACCAGCCCCTCCTAGGTCAGTCCCCGCGCCGAAGACCCATGGACCATCTCCTGAAGCACCAACTCCAGCACAGGTCCCTCCCCGCGAGGAATAGATCGACCCAACACATTAGGTCTACAACAAACAGGGGACATCGACCGCGGGGGAGTCCGAGCCCTAGCAGCTGCCACCTGCAAAGCAGCCTACAGCTAAGAAGGAGAGACCCGAGGCGAAATCACTACGGGTGTGACACCACGAAGAATTTCCTTTCCTCGCGGCATAGAAGGGTTGGGATTAAAAGGAGTGACCGCGATCAAAGGTGCTAAACCCTGTATCAACAGTTGAGCCCTCTAGATGGAAAAAGGTGGCATCGAGGCCCCTGACCAGGCTAGGCTGAAGAAGAGCCATCCCAGCATCCTGTAAACCACCTGTTGAATCACACAAGTCTATAGCATCATCAGGGCCCTTCCCATTTGTATCATAATCATGGTCCTCATCCCTCTTCCGCCACAGGAAAGGAACAAACTCTGGCTCCGGAACATAACCTGCAGGCTCCAACCGAAAATGAAGATCGAAGGCCTTAAGATTGACCACAACATCCGACTTAAGGTAATGCCCCAAAGCATCACTCAGCTATGAGAAAACCGAGGTGTTAGTCATTGCAACCAGGATCCGAACGACTCCACGCCGCCTCAAACTGAACAAGTCAACATCCTGAGTGATTCCCATGAGCCCAGCAACAACCCACAAACCCCAGAAGGAGCACAAACAATGAGGGACCCCCTTAACGTGTAACCAAACCTGCTTGAGCTCAAATTTATGGGGCACCTCCATCGTACGAAAAACCAAGAAAACTAGCTGAGAATTGCCCTGAGGCACAGACACCTGAATCCCATCCACCCTGTCGAGATCCTCAAACAACGGGAAGCTCACAAGGAAAGCAGTCTATCCATGCGGCAAAGCCTCCCACTTCCACTGATCACACACCGGGCATCTCCTGGCAATCTGTCGCTGGACAACATCTGTCGTCACCATCTGTCCAGACACACTCACCAAAGCTATGGGAGATTGATAAGTCCCCAGATGATCATGAACCACATTATCAGGAATTTGAGAAAACAAAGTCCTCTCATTGCCAATACCGGCCATGTAAGGAGTAGGACGTGGTTGCTTGAGAACATGGTATCTTAAGGTTGGATGAGCAGAATTATCACAAATGTAATAGTAATGAACCGCCTTTCAGTCCTGAGACGCATGAGTATTAATCACGCACTTCCAGCAGCGAACAACCTTCAGATTCTTCTTACCCACAGTAGCAGATCCTGGTGTAGTAGGAACAATCTTTGGGGTGGCAACCACCGGCACAGCAGTATCAACAGTCCCCTGCACACCATACTGGTAGTGCCTCTGTTGCCCCGATGTCTGGAAGGAAGCACCCACTGCCAAAATGGGATACCCATACTGTCCAACTGACTGCTGATGAAACTGCGGCTGGTACTGAACAGACTGCAAAGCCAACTGCTGATCCACCTGTGGCTTCTTCTTTTTAGTCTTCCGCTTCGGCATAGTTGCACCCACAACTCCAACACCAACATTAAACGGCTGGGGCGCTGGAGCATGCGGATACATCCCTTGTTGGGACATGGGGGCTCTAGTAGGCGGGTGACCTCGAAACAGCGGCTGCAACGGCTACAGGACAAACTATGGGAGGAAAGGAGGCCGCGCTCCCATCGCCTCCTGGAAGGCCCCCGACGGCGGCATCCCCGGAAGTCTGGAAAAAGGCGGCGGCCCATTACTGAACTGACCCTGAGGTGGCTGCATCGGGAAGGGAGGCTGAGCCCCAAAATTTTGTCCATGGGCGGTGACGGAGCTCGGCGGTGACAGAGCTCGGCGGCACGCCCACTGACATGGGCGCAGCAGGTCTCATCGGCGCCTGCCCAGGAACTCGAGGGGGCTGCACCCCAAGCATAGGAGCAGAGACGGAGGGAGACGATGCCCTAGCAGATACGGATGCCGCCCCGAGCGCAGGCACGTTAGGGCGGCCCGGGGCACCTGGCACGGAGGCAAACCCAAGCACTGCCTAGGCGAATGAGTGAGGAGCCAGCGAGGAGGCGGTAGGCGGCGGAGATGACGAGGGTGACGACTGGTGGGCGAGAAGCGGTGACAAAACCGATGGCGGCGGCGGCGAGTCAGAGGGTAGCCACGGGAGTTGGAATCCTTCTTGCGTACGACCGAGCCCTATAGCTCGGGCCACTTCACTCTAGGCATAGTTCGAAATAGACCCAACGCGATCCACGACCCCACCTGCATCCGCCTGCATGTCGTCCACCTCAGCACTCGCCAAAACTTCCCGTGGTGATTGCGGAAACCCCGGCCTGCGATCAGTGCGTGCTATCCCCTCCGGAAGGAACGCACCGAGCACGGGAGGCACGGACATCCGGCAAGGAGGTAGCGGTCCCCTCCATGGCCACATCCGGGGTCCCCAATTTAGAAGGAATCCCCCCGGCGACCCAACAGAGCCCCACCGAGCCACCGGAGGCGAAGAGGGCGGCCGTGGCGGTGAAGAAGATGAGCCCCACTCCCAAAACCTTGAGGCCGCCATCGAAAACCCGATATCCTCCCAGAAGGCTTGTCGGAGCTCCTCCCCAGTCTTCCTACACCGGCGGCAGACGGTTGTCCACCCTAGCTCGCCCAACTCATCCTCTAGGTCCTCGAGAGCCACCTGCATAGCCATGGCCTCCTCCCCATCAGAACCAGACTCTGATCCGAAACAGTGGAATCTGGTCCCCGACCTAGCCGACACCGTGGAGGCAGATCCGACCACGGGTGACCCAAGTCCCCTGGGCGCCAAGGTTTACCGGCGGGCGCGTCATATCAGGTTGCTTGTAGTTAAATCAATTAACTTTACACATGAGTGAACTACAAGCTTATATCATTTTAGGACATTAGCTGAGAGCATAGTCCTTGGGTTGTTAACATAAATGGACAAGAAAAGAATGTAACATGCGGGTAGAACTAGTAATCTGTTTACTGCCTGTTATTTTTAGCCTTTCAGGGCTGTTTCTTGACTAATTTGTAACAATCAGCGAGATTGCCCGTGGGTTGACTGTGTGTAGGTGCGATGCTAATTTTCTTCTAACTATATGTGATAATATTGTGTATTGAGTGAGATACATGCTTGGATAACATGTATCGTTATTTCGAGTTCAGAACCATACAAGTCAGAGTTGTGCCCCACGGTTGAGGCAAGTTCATAACAGGATAATACTTTGCATGATCCCCTCGCTTGACTTTTATTTTCTAGCACTTGCTATCTATTCTATTAGCTTTTTATTGCTTTTATGTGTGGAGACAAAGTGGTTACGAGAGAGAATATAGTTGCGCTTGTATTTGGAATAGCATCTTAAAGGCAATGCATAAAGTGGTGTGTCCTACTTGAGGTCCCACATTGTGGGTTATCTCCACAAGTTGGAGTGAGTGGACGCCGACGGGTGTCCTCTCAAGCTATACCGGTATACGCAACAGAAAAGATAAAGCAAAGAGCATGTAGGCATATAGAGCATTCATTACTCCATGAAATGTGTTATAGTATAATTATCATTTTCGTGTTTTGTGCGATGCTTATTATTTCTTTATGTACTTGCTGAGTATTTTATACTCACCCTTGTGGATTCTATGTTTTAAGGTACCACCGAGGACAACATGCATGGTACTTGGAGTACCACCTCTACATTATAGACACATTACTCTCATACATTATAATACTTTAGATATATAGTAGTTCACCACATTCAAGATTCTCTTGACTTATTCTATACCATAAGGTTTGGTTAATATGTTGTGGCTACCGAGTTGGATGTTGTGAGCCATCTTGGATACATGATTGTTTTAATCTAGGCTCGTTGAACTGTGTAGTCACATGTCTTCGATAAAATTGGTGGTGTTTTCGTATTTCGTCACCATGGATGTTCCCTTAAAGAAAGGAAACTCTGCCAAAATTTACAACTTTGTACTAGTATGAGATGTGTTTATAGTATTTGTAGCTCTGCTAGATAGGGCTAATATCTGGGGTGTTAATAGTAAATATGATAATTTGCCAAGACCTCTATTAAGTAAAACTTTGTCTTTATTTAGCCTAACAACTGAAAACTTGATTTAAAATTCTAATAACTTAGAACTTGACACACTGGTGCACAATAGGATGGGTTTGGGAATGCATTGCATTTACGCTTCTGCTATATTTTACTATTGATTTTCTTTATACTTTTATGTTGTGTGTATTGGCGGACCATTGACATAAGAGGCTTACATGCCATGTTTTAGTTACCATTGTTTCATTTGTTGTTAACTAGAGAGGAATAAGGATATGGAGAGAGACTCTTCCTGGTTGATGAATTCATCCTTGGAAGGGAAATATTCGATCTTTTTATGCTAGTTCAGTGGTTGTGGGAAGAACGAATTGCAAGTATTAGATTGATAGATCTAGATATCTGTGTTACTTTGTTGGACTCATGAGCAGATAGTTATAGAGACTAGTTTTGCAATCAAAGTTTGATTTAATATAGTTTTAACATGGAAGATTTAATTTTTGCTTTCCTAGGATGTCTAAAGATTAAAGGAATTTAAGAAAACACTTTTCTAATCTTGGAGATGTTGTGTATAAGGTGTTTGGTTTCCAAAATAATAAAGCTAGATTGGATAACCTAGCTGGTGTAGTAGTGGGGCAGATAGTATAACTTTATGAAGACTTACCTAGGTCAAGATCAGTATGAGAAGATTTTGCCTTCATCAATGTCTCCTAAACCACAATTTTGGCATGGCTTCCTTATTCTCATTCACCTATTCTTTGTAGTGTATCCCTGCACTTTCGGTTTGATGACCATCATCTAGGTAGAGGAATTATTAGTGTTGGCTTTATGACTATTGTTTGAGAAGTACGTATTCTCAATCATGTACTTCAGATATACTCACTGACTATTAGTGTTCTGGAGTTAACATCTTCTGATAGTTATCCATATAATGTCTATTTGTACTTTTAAAAGTGAGTTTTGTTCATGCAGCCCCAAGTTTTTTTGAGAGATCAATAGATTAAACTTTTTTGTAGCGTCTTTGCAACAACGATTGTTGGGAGTCGACCATGAACCTCGGTTGTTGCCCATTAAATCTGTTTGCAACACAAGTGAGGATTCCTGAGAGATAGCGTTGTGTGATTTACTATTCCAATTGTAGTGTTAATAATTTGGGTGTGGGATGGATTGGCCCCCATACCATTTACCCTTATTACTTGCTCTTGTACATTGGAGTGGTGAATCATTCTATGTCTTTTCTTTGTTTAGTTGAGAGAAGACGTTGTCCAACTAGAAGCATAGAAAGGTATACTATTTCACATGTAGTTGAGGCAATCTATGCCCAACACTGGAGATGCGATGAGGCAAAACCTTTGTTCTTCTTATGGTACACCATGAGAGTTTAAGATAGGTTAGATTGTGTTCCCTAGTTATGTTCGAAAGTTTAGGCATCGTGAGAATTTAGTGGTTATCTAACATATACATTGTTCGCAAGGATTTCATGATTTACAGAGAGGTAAGAAAACTTGTTTATGACCAAGATACCAACCTGGTTTACAAGTTCACTGCTATAGGGAGTATAGAGTTTCTCTTTGATCTTATTCCTAGCGTTTTACCTACCTTTCTCTCTCCTTATCATTTGTTATGACCATTTCAAGTAGAATTGAAGAGGTAGTTGGACGATATGTTATCCAAAGGTTTGAATTGCATTGTCCCACCTAGGGGAGCAATTGTTATGTTTACATCAAAGAGAGATGGTATTCAACGAATTCTTGTGGATTATTATACTCTTAACATGGTACCCATCAAGAACAAATATCATTTCCTTGCATACAAGGCTGGCTTGATTAGTTGAATGGACTGAGGGTATCCCCGAAGTTTAATATCCAACCTACCCATAATCAAATTCATGTCTGGGACATGATGAAGACTACATCCTCCACCAAGGGGTATTGTGAATATAAAGTTATTTCTTTTGGAATAAGGAATGCACAAACAATGAACAACTTGATGTGTAGGTTCCTTAATAACTTCATGGTGGTGTCATTGATGATATCCTCACATATTATAAGACAAAAGAAGAGCATGAACCCCATTTGAGATTTGTTAATGGGACTTTGAGTGATTATAAGTTTTACTGCGAGAAGCTCAGAAATTTATGTTTTGGCCATTGGAAGAGGCTATTGTAGGTCATGTGTATGCTCAATCAAGATTGAAAGGGGCATGCATATGCTTTAAGGCAATTTAAAAAAGCTTCAGAAGGACTAACCTACTCATGATTTATAACTTACATTTGTTGTCTTTGCACTCAAGATTGGAGGCATTATCTTTATGGAGAATATTGTGATATTTTTTTGGCATTTCTATTTTCGTGCCCTTGGTTCGTTAGTTGTACTCAATTTTTCCCAGCCGCTTAGTTTTTCCCCACTTTTCCCCTCCCTCCATTCTGAAACCCTCACATGCGCTCGTACAGGGGGATGCCATTTGGTCAAAGGCTTGACCGTTACATGCTAATAGGTGGAACCGCGTTGGGCGGGTCCTACGTTGAGCGTTACGTTACGTTGCCTCGATCGTTACATGCTGATAGGTGGGGCCAGGATAGATGGTGGACCGGCGATCCGTCTCTCGTTGACTTGTGGGCCCCATTTTTCCGGATTGTGTGGCCGGCGCAGCCAATGACAAATGGGGTCGTTCTGTGGGGACGTCGAAGCCAATGAACGATGGGGCTACTATGTGGAGCTGTTCTATGGGGCCTTCATAGCCAATGACCGGTGGGGCCGTCATGTGGGGATAATGACCCAAAAGTATAGGAGGTGTATCGTAGTATTTTTGATAAGTAAGAGTGTCAAACCCAACGAGGAGTAGAAGGTGTTGACGAGTGGCTTGGAGCAAGAATTCTCTGTAAATACTTAGCAAACGGATATTTAGGGGTTTTTATAATGCAGATTAATAAAGTAGGAGTGAATAAAAGACAATAATAATAAATGCAGCAAGTGGCCCAATCCTTTCTTTAGCAAAGGACAAGTCGGTTGTATTACTTAAGATGACCAAACGTTCTCGAGGACACACGGGAATATCGTCAAGTGCTTTCGCTTCATATAGTTCATTAATCTTATTTAGTTAGATAAGTGTTGTGTGGGTGAACCTGTGCTAATGTACTGACCTTCCTAGGACTAATACATACTTGTGATTATACCACTTGCAAGCATCCGCAAGTACAATAAAGTAATTAAGATAGAAACCAAACCACAAATTTAAACTCTGAGATCCTACACTCCCTTGTGCAAAGGTTTCCTACGATTAGTAGCCAAATATACAATGCATTCCCCTAGGCCCATAAAGGTGAAGCCTCATGTAGTCCACGTTCACAGGACACTACTAGAAGAATAACACCACAACTTAATTATCAAACCATTGAATCTTTCTCAACACAATTCCACTTCTAACAACATGACTTCTCCCATGTCCTCAAGAACTAAACGAACTACTCACAAGGCATCATATGGATCAAGATCAGAGACGAAATAATGATATGTAACAATCTGAACATGAACGATGATAAAATGGTTCCACTCAATAGCATCAACTACAACAAGTAATCAACACCGGGAAAGTTTCCCCTAAGAACTATGCAAGATTCAACCCAATTGTTACAGCGGTATGGAGTGGTGATGATGGTGCTGGGGGAGATGATGATGGAGATGATGATGATGATCCCGATGAAGTCTAACTTGATGACGGTGTTGATGGCGATGATCTCCCCTCTCCGGGAAGGAATTTTCCTGGCACATTTCTGCCTGTCGGAGAGCTCTTTCTCTCTATGCAATTTTCCACCTCGTAGAGGCGGCAAAATCTTTCTGTGGTCGCTCCCTGAGTCTTAGGGTTTCGTGGGGAATATATACGCCAAAGAGCAGAGCCAGAGGTGGGATAGGGTGGCCACACCACCAAGTGGCGCTGCCAAGGGTGGCCTGTGCCAAGGGGTGTTGTGGGCCCCCTATGGCCCATCTTCGCTCCCCCTTATGCCTTCCTTCGTCTTCTAGAAAAATAGGATTTTCCATATATTTTCCGGGATTTTCTGATCTTCGTGAATTTTGCCTCCAAACAGTGCCTTTTCCATCAGAATCTTGACTTCAGCGGTCCACCCTCCAAAAGTCATCAACCATGCAAAAATAGATGAAATAACTTAAGTATCATATGTTAATATGAAATATATCAATGAATAACAGTAAATTATGATATAGAATAGTGATGCAAAATGGACGTATCAATTCCCCCCAAGCTTAGACTTCACTTGTCCCCAAGCGAAAACTGAGCTCAATAAACATGACCTCAGGTTGATGGAGTGAAGTGTCGATAAAATAATACGGACAAGAAGCATCACATTCATCAATACACAAATCATAATAGAAAACAACTCACTATTATATAACTTAACTTGCAATAAGTAAAGGAAACACAATAAAGATACACAAAGTAAATCATAATTGTTAATGGCAAACTTTGTTCTTGGTCAAAGAACGGTTAACAATTTTGCAGGAGTTCAAACATGGTAGGGTTTTCAATGATAGCTTTCAAAGTAATACTCACTAAGATAAAATCAATGTGCAAAACAAGGAACATAAGAAACATGATTGAATAAATCATCATATGAATGAACGAAACACAACAACTCAAAATGCTTGCTGAGATAAAAAGGAATAGGTTTACTGACTCAACTAAAAAGTAAAAGATAGGCCCTTCGCAGAGGGAAGCAAGGATTTTAAGTTTCATAAAGAGCTTCCAAAAATTATGGTACTTATTATCTTTCAGCTCTCATTGCCCCTATCATAAGCATCTTTAGGTGATTAAGGTTAAAGTGATAAAATATGAGGATATGCTTGACAAGTTATAAGTGAAAATCTCATGCCCCTTTCTTACGAGTACCGTTCCTCATGCTACTCAACTTTAGTTACAAGTAACTTCTTGTCATTGTAAATACATGTGTATCATAGAGAACCGCCAATGGGGTACCCCTTACCCAATGATACAAAAGATTCTGTAACACCCCTAGTTCTACTAATAGTAATTAGGATTTGTTTTGTGCATCATGAGCATAGCATGCATCTCATGGCTTGACAAACATTGCATTAAGAGAAATAAGAAAAACTTAAACCCTAATTTTCCCCCTCTTATAAACCCCTTTCAAATGCTTTTATATTTTGAAAAGTACCAAAAGTTAAGGAACCCAAATTGTTATAAAGGGTCCCTGTCATATTTTAATATGTTCACAAAGTTCTTGTATTTTGGAAATATTAGAAAAAGTTTGAAATCTGAAAAGACAAAGAGAAAAGAGAGAAAACTAAATAGAAAAGGATTTCGAAAATAAAATACTGCCCTAACCATAACCTGGGTCGAGCCCATCTTCTCTTCTCCTCTTCTCTGCCGCACGTAGCAGCCCCGTAGTAGCCCCGTAGCGGCCCAACAGTGGCCCAGCCAGCCCACCGGCCCAATAACCGTTCGCGTGTTTCTTCTTTCTTCTTCCTTGCTCCGGAGGAGTAGCTGCTCGCTATCAGCCGCCTCGCCATCGATCTCCCCCATGCTGCGATGCGCGCTGCCGCTTGTGAGGAGGAGGATAAGAACCGCCGCGTCGTGCTCTCTCTTCCCATCCCCATTTCTCTCCATCTCGCCCCCTCTGCCGTTATCCCTTCTCTGGCCGAACTCTAGCCGCCACAGCGCCACTCGCTGTAGGCGTTCTAGACCACCACAAGCCTCGCCGAGACGCCCAGGAGAACCTCCATGATCCCCTTGTCACCCTACTGGAAGGAATCGAGCTGGGGTGCTCTGAGTCGAGCCCCACGACGTCATCTTCCCCATCACTGATGGAGATCACCGTCGTCCGTGTCCTCGCTCCCGACCTCGCCTCGCCTCCGCGACCCCTCTAATAGATCCCCGGTGAGCCCGCGGTCCTCATCGACCTCTTCAATTCGTCCCTCTCTCTCTGGTTCACCATAGCACCATGCACCGCGCCTCGCTGCCGTGTCCACCGTTGCAGCCACTGCTCTGGTGACCTCCCGCCAGCAGTGCCGCCAGTTTTCGGTTCAGCGCGAAGAGCTGCGTTGAACACGCCTAACCCCGAAGCCCCGCGCGCAGCCGGTCGATGGGGGCGTGCTCAACCTGAAAGCACCTCCATTGCTGACGTCAGCATGACGTCAGCATGAGGTCATATTCCATTTTTCTTTTATTGAAATGTTTTCTGAAAATCATTTCTGGATATATAAATATCTATGTGGGCCCTATCTGTCAGGTTTTTAATATTTTAGAAAATAATTTATGAAATTATTAAATGTATGACATGTGGGTCCAGATGGAAAAAAATTTAATATAATCCAAAAATGTTTAATTGTTTAAAATGATTTAAAATGGGTTAAAAATGGGAAAAATCATAATTAATTCATTTTAAATCAGAAAAATATGTATAATATATCAAAATGTTCAGAAAAATGAGATATACACAATAGACTCATAAACATGCATTGTTAAGCAACTTAAATGACAAGTTTAATTAGAAGAACAAAATAACCCCTCTCATATGCATTCGGGGTTTCTCCGAATTAGGGTTTGCACCCCTCGGACCCCGCTTAAATTACCAAGCATGCCTTAGGGTTTCATTACAATACAATTTAACTTGTCACATCATCATACTTGCTTGAGCATTGGACATATGCCATGTGTTGATTGTTTTCCCCTTTCTTTCCAGCGTTTGCCTCATCCTAGTAGAATACGATATCGAGATCAAGATCGAAGACCGAGATCAACACCATCAAATGATATCGACGAATGATGCCAAAGAAGATGAACCATGAAGAGCCATAGTTGGGTATCAACAGGCAAAGGCAAGCAAAACCCCACACATTATATAATCCTATCTTTCAAAGTATTTCATTCTTGCCATGTGCATACGATTCCAAAGTCTTTTATCGATAGATACAGTAATCCTATCTAATGCATGTTGCCCTTGTAGCCTAAAATCCCTGATCCACTGCTCCTAGCATAACTAGGGTTTGGCTTATGAGCTTCGCTAGAGCTGTTATATCTGTTGTGCTTAGCCAAGCTTAGTTGTTACCGCTGATCCATCCGGTTGATGAATCAGACCTATGAATGAACCTAGTTGGACAGGATGACGTGGTATGATTAGAGATGAAAGTTAAACATGCTAAGGCTTGTATGGGAGGCCACGTCGGGTTGTGGTTTTTGCAGTCCCATACTTGCCACCACTAGGATCTGAGTTCTTGCCTATTGAACCAAGACGAGCGTACAGCCACACAGGTGCCTAGAAACCCCCTCAACCAACTAACTTGGCTAGTAGATTCCATGAGTCACATAGTTCAGGCGTTCCATTCGACATATGCATTCTGGTTGTTCTCGAAGGAGGTGGAGGAGGTGCATTCATACAGGTAGGTAAGCGTGGCAGGGAATGGGAGAGGCACGGCCTCCGTAATCTCAAACCCTGTTCACATCTCTAGGGACCGAGTTCAGGACTTGACCCGTTACAGCGGCATATCCTTAGGGCGTGACTCATGGTCTCGATGAAAGCAAGGTAAAGGTCATAGTCAACCACTCTCTGCTGGCCTTCCAAGGAAGAGGGCTAATGCATTCTGGCACTAAGAATCGGTTAGTATGTGTGGGTAAAGTTGTGCACCTCTGCAGTGTAATAATCTTTTCGAAAAGCCGTGTCCACGATTATGGACGACTTGAGAACGGGTTCAAAGATCATAGAGAAGAATAACCTAATCGTAAAACTTGCCAAGAGATGTGAGGTGTGCTTAAGGATGCTTCCTCGGGAATTGAGGGGGTGATCCTAGTTAGTAGGTTCAGCTGATAAATATTCGGTGGATATCGAAAGATGATCAAAGCTAGTGATATTGATTTCTTATCCCCTTTTAAAGGTTCTTTTAGTTGAGATTCTCCTCTCTTTTACAAAGAAAGTTAGCTTTATGCGAACTAACCCCACAAGCCATAAGTCTTGTGTAGTACACTGTCAACACCCAGATTTTTAATCCTAGATGCCTATTATGCCATACCTAGCAATCCCAGGATTACCATTTTTGCGAGACATAACAGATTGAATATCACAGTACATCATCCATTACAAACCATAATAAGGTCTTACACGAATAAAGGATCTCATGATCCAGTCTTAATACAACAAGCAGCGGAATAAAATAATAAGCATAGCGGTGGGGTCCATCTTCAGGGTCACAAGCAATGCTGATGATGGAGGATAGTCCTAGTTATCATAGCCGTCCTGTTGTCCTTCATCTTGGTAGTCTCCTTCATAGTCTGGCCATAGGAATAGCCAGGGACAAAAGCCATGAGTACTCTTTAAGTACTCGCAAACTATCGCTAAGAAGTAAGGCAGTTCTAGTGGGAAAAGCTAACTCTAAGTTTATTTGTAAAGTTCAGTTTGAAACCTAAGCTGAGTTCAGAAACAAAGAAAGATAAATAAAGTTCTAGAATCATTTATAAGTCATTTTGAAAACATCTGACAACGGAACAGTATGGCTACTCCAACTGTCCATAACCGCGGACACGGCTATTCGAATAGTTGGACACTCTGCAGAGGTGGTACACTTTCACCACAAGATTCGATACAGCTGTCAGGGATAACCATGAATCATCATACTTAATATGCAGATAATCAAACATAACCTTTACTTTACACACCCTAGTATAAGCACCTCTCCTATGAGCATGGCCTCCCAACCATGACCATCTGTCATCTTGGGCACTGCATAGGTGGACAATATTGAGAGGTAGCCTCAGCTCAAACCTCTCCCCCGAGGGAACCAATACTAATGCATATAAACTTCCAGCTAAACCTTACCCAATTCAGGTATTGTGGTTGTACGGTAAAATTGGAATGGTATCGCATCTGAACCCAACCATCAGTTTTGTAAAAGGGCTAAGGCTCATGCCTCAACATTTTCATCATCATGAACCATTTGTGTTTCTCAACACATGCCAAAAATCTCAATAGAATGAATCATCATTCCAAGGTTTTCATAAGTCATTTTCACCAAGTACTCCCATCTAAAGTGACTCAAGTTTTGATATAGTTCTAAGCCACTAAGTTAAGAGTGTTCACTAATGTGGGATGCTAAGGTCAATCTCATGCCATAGAATGACATCTAAGTTTATCTAGATAGGTCAAGTTTTATACTTTTTATGCTACCTTCAAACCAGTAAAGGATTTTGGTAAAGTAAAGAAAGTAAAGCTTGTAAATAACAACTTGGGGTAGGTAATAGTCAAAGGGCATAACCAAAGCATGCCTAATGCATCTTGCTTAGGTTATCTAGCTTAATTCTAGTTTCCTAACAATAGCTTGCTCAATTTACTTGAAGTGCTAGGCTTGCAAGTCAAACTTGCAAGGGTTAACTTGTATAGTGCTAGCTTGCCTTGTGTAGTGTAGTGGTTAAAGTTTTCTTCCTCCTCCTCTTGGTAGAACTCCTCCTCCTCGAAAGCTTGGTCGGTACTATCGTCTATAAATACATACGGATACACAATCACCAAACAAAGCTTAACTAGGCTACTTAGCATACTTAGGCACACATTTGATGATCTATTATCATCACAAGCATGACAAGGTTTAATTAACTAGCTTCGTTCTTTTTATTTGAGAAAAGTAATTTCTACTAATTGAAATTAACTAAGATTTAATATTCTCCAAATAAAATATGGGATCATGTGGACACATGTCATCACCACATATTCTAACATATGGGAATGTGATTTAAAGGTTGGATCACATTTTAATAAGTTTAAGTTGAATATTTAATGATTTAAAGTGACTAGAAATGCCTATATAGCATTATTTTGGTACTAGTCCAAAGTCAATGCATGCAAACCTTCATATTATTACATATTCAGATAGGTATGGTTAAATGTAATTTTTGAGAGTTGGAATGAACTCAAAAGCTATTATGGTTGATTTTAGAAAAATGTTTGAATGT
This sequence comes from Avena eriantha, assembly GCA_910589775.1. NCBI lineage: Eukaryota > Viridiplantae > Streptophyta > Magnoliopsida > Poales > Poaceae > Avena > Avena eriantha. Next base: position 414,226,021 of record OU342742.1, read on the forward strand.
GCAAATGCTTATATCTTGTTATTTTTACTAGGAGATATCTCCAACTCTAAATAATTTACATCCAACGGGCTTGCATAGATATTTTCATTACCTTTCCAAAAAAATTAGAATCACTCCATTTGGATTTGTAAAACTCCTTGAATTGATTTTTGAACTAAGGGACATAATTGATTTTAAACCTAAATAGAAAAATCCTAATTTGAATTACTGGGTCAACGCGGGAAACTAAATGGACCAGCCCAGTGATGCTCAGCGGCGTAGAGGCGACTGACAGGCTGGTCCCGCATGTCAGCAGAACATAAAACCCAAAGCGGCATGGGACGATCTGGGCCACACAATTAGAACCTAGATCAACGGTCCACCGTCGTCGTCGACGAATGACTCGTCGCCGGCGAGACCAAACCCTAAACGGCTGGTGGGGGTCTACTGGGGACGTACCAGGGCTCCAGCTAGTGCGGCGAGGCGGGCGAACGAACTGGACGGTGACTGCGAGCTCAGGCGAAGTCGCGGCAGGGGCTAAGGTAGACGAAATCGACTGCAACTTCTCCTCCTCTGCAGCGGCTGCCTCTAGTGGAATTCCAGCGAACGGGGGCTCGAGCGGCTCCAACGAGAGAGGGGAAATGGTCAGTGGAGAGAGGGGAGTGAGATGGTGTGAAGAAATTGTGCGAGGGTGGCCTCCTTATATAGGCTCGACGAGGGGAACGACGGGTGTGGGCTGGTGTCTCCAGCGAGGGCGGTACAGCAGGCTAACAGCATGGGTGAGGTAGGCCGACGGTGGGCGGTCTGCTAGCGGTCAGCTACGGCGCAATGGGTTGGCTAGGGGCAGTGGCATGTGGTCGGGGGCTTCACGCGCTCTGGGAGATAGAGGCGGTGCTCGACGGTGGTCATGGCGACTGTGGGTCACGTGGCAGTGCACAACCATGTCTAGCGGGTGGCTGGGTTCAAGGCAGAGCGGCCTGCGTGATTTGGTATCGAGGCGCGGTCTGGGGCGTGCTGGCGGCGATCGCACTCTAGCGCGCTCTAGCTACACAGAGAGAAAGGGCGGCGAGGCTGTGGGGTGGTCCAGTCGCTGGGGTTGATCGAGGGGTGGACCGTGGGCGGCAGTGAGGTCACGCCTCATTCCCTGGAGCGGCGGAGAGGGGCTGGTGGTCGCTTGTGGCTTATGCACATTTGGCTGGCGAGCATGGCGTCGGGGCGGCATGGCACTAGCGCCAGGGGCTAGGGAAAGAGGTGAGTTTGGTCAGGCTAAGCCTGGGGGAGACCAATATGATCAATGCACACCAATTGGCTTGACAAGATTAGCTCCAAAACAGTAATAGTTAGGCCATAATCAAATGTCATTTAAAATTAGAGTTTGAATGATTTTGGGAGATCACAAAGTGGGCCTTGGCACATCACTACTTGTACTAGCAAGGGGTGCAAAGAACCACAATTGTCTCTGTTGGCATTTGAGTCCTAGGAACACCCAAAGTGTCCTAGTTAGTTAAAATGGCATACATGACCATTTCCTTATTTTATTCATTTTGATTTCTTTTTCTTTGGGATTTGTTTGGGAATGATCTAGATGATGTGTAATTCACCTTAGAATCATTTTAAAACCAAAGGATCACTCAAACATGGCAATTCAAATCAACTCCTAATTTAAATGCACTCACATATGAATGGTTAAATATTTTAAATAGAAAAAGTTTTTGTTAACCCTAAATTGGGTAGATTTGATCTTGATTAACTTTGGATTAAATTTTTGGGATGTTACAAACCTTCCACCCGTAAACAAAATCTCGTCCTGAGATTTACAAAAGAAACTAGCAACTAAAGAGATCTGGGAACTCTGTCCTAATGTAATCTTCTCGCTCCCAAGTGGCTTCTTTTTCGGTATGGTTGCTCCATTGAATCTTGAGAAATTTGATACTCCGGGTCCTGGTGGTTCTGTAAGCTTCCTCTAGGATACGGATGGGCACGTCACGTTACGTCAGATCCTTGTCGATATCAACAGCTCAGTGATCGATGTTCTTGAAAACTTCGGTCTTCTCCGGCACTTCTAGGCATTTGGGAAGTAACGAGATATCGAACACATTGTGGATGGCTGACATCTCTTCTGGCAGTTCCAGTTGATACGATACTTCTCCTCGGCGATTCAGAATCTTGAAGGGTCCGATATATCTAGGGGCTAACTTTACTTTCAGACTAAAGTGTTGTGTTCCCTTCAATGGTGAAACCTTGAGATATACAAAATCTCCGATATTGAAAGTCAGGTATCTCCTTCTCTTGTCAGCGTAACTCTTCTGTCTGGACTGGGCAGTTTTGAGGTGTTCACGGACTTTGTGAACTTTCTCTACAGCTTCTCGGAGAATGTCGGGTCCAAAAATCTCACTATCTCCTACTTGCGACCAATTCAAAGGGGTACGACACTTTCTTCCGTATAGGAACTCAAATGGGGCCATTTGCAAACTGGCTTGATAACCGTTGTAGTATGAGAATTCTGCGAAAGGCAAACAGTCTTCCCATTTTGATCCATACTCTAACAGACAAGCTCTCAACATATCCTCTAGGATTTGGTTGACTCTTTCAGTCTATCCATCAGTTTGTGGGTGATAAACTATGCTGAAGTTCAGTTTGGTTCCCAATCCTTCTTGGACTTTCTGCCAAAATCTCAAGGTAAATTGGGTTCCATGATCTGATACTATGGTCTTGGGGGTTCCATGCAGACTAACGATTCTAGCAATGTACAACTCTACTAGCTTCGAACTCTGGTAGGTAGTCTTGACAGGTATAAAGTGAGCTACCTTAGATAGTCTATCAACGATGACCTAGATTGAGTTATTTCCCCTACTAGAAGTAGGCAAACCGGTGATAAAGTCCATTCCGATAGAATCCCATTTCCATCCCAAAATCTGCAATGGTTGCAACAGTCCTACGGGTCTCTGATGCTCTGCTTTGACTCTTTGACAGATGTCACACTAGGCGATGTAGCTTCCGATTTCTTTGTTCATCTTGTGCCACCAAAATTGCTCTTTCAAATCTTGATACATCTTAGTTCTTCCGAGGTGGATAGAATAAAGAGTATCATGAGCTTCCTGCATGATAACTTGCTTCAGTTCTGAATCTACTGGCACGCAGATACGTCCTTTGTAACACATAACTCCTTCTTCATTTTCGGTGAATCCAGGTACCTTTCCTGTACCAATATGACGTTTGATTCCGTTGATACTTTCATTTCCCTTCTGGGCTTCCTTGATTTGGCTAATCAAAGTGGGTTGAATTTCAATGCTAGCTAAAAATCATTTGCTAACCAGCTCAGTCCTGAACTGCTCCAACTCCTCATACAAAGTTGGTTACTTCTCCTTGATCATGGTGTTTAGCCTACACGACAATCTGCTAAGAGCATCTACTACAACATTGGCTTTGCCGAGGTGATAGGGAATGTCAAGGTCATAATCCTTGATTAACTCTATCCATCTCCTTTGCCTCATATTCATCTCCTTCTGAGTGAAAATATATTTCAAGCTCTTGTGATCTGAGTAAATCTCACAATGATTTCCCATAAGATAATGATACCATGTCTTTAACGCCAAAACTACGGCTGCTAATTCAAGATCATGGGTTGGATAGTTCTGCTCATGCTTCTTCAGTTGCCGAGACAGATAAGAGATGACTTTGACTTCTTGCATCAATACACATTCGAGACCAATCTTGGATGCATCACAATACACATCAAACGACTTCTTGATATCCGACATGATCAATATTGGGGCTGAATTCAATCTCTTCTTGAGCTCTTGGAAACTGGCTTCACATTTCTCGGTCCATTCAAACTTCTTGTCCTTCTTCAACAATTGGGTCATGGGTCTGGCGATGCTCGAAAATCCTTCTACGAACTTGCGGTAATATCCCGCAAATCCGAGAAATGCATGGACTTGGGTTTGAGTGGTTGGGGCTTCCCATTCTTCGACATCTTTAATTTTGGCAGGATCAACAGCTATTCCTCCGGCAGACACAATATGTCCTAGGAATCCTACTTCTTCCAGCCAAAACTCACATTTGCTGAACTTGGCATACAACTGATGCTCTCTCAGGGTTTCTAGGATGATTCTCAGATGTTGCTGATGCTCTTCTTCTGACTTGGAGTAAATAAGGATATCGTCGATAAACACAATGACAAACTTGTCTAGAAAATTCATAAAGATCTTATTCATGAGATTCATGAAATAAGCAAGGGCATTGGTGAATCCAAAATACATGACCGTATACTCGTACAATCCGTAGCGAGTAGTAAAGGAGGTCTTCGGAATATTCGTTGCACGAATCTTAAGTTGGTGATAACCAGTCCAAAGATCAATCTTTGAGAACACTTGGGCACCAACCAACTAATCAAATAGATCCTCTGTCTTTGGTAGTGGGTACTTGTTTTTGATGGTGACGTCATTCAGCTTTCTGTAACCGATGCACAAACGGTTACCTTCATCTTTCTTATCAACGAATAACACTGGTGATCCCCATGGCGATGTGCTTGGTTGAATCAAGCTTGTTGCTAACATAGCATCCAACTGCTTCTTCAACTCTACTAACTCTGAGGAGTTCATGCTATAGGGTCTCTGGGCTGTGGATCCGGTTCTGGGTATTAGTTCGATAATGAACTCAATATCCCTATCCGGGGGCATACTGGGAAATTCATCTGGGAATACATCAGGGTATTCAAAGACTACTCTGACTTTGTCTATGGTGGGTAGGGCTAGACTCTTGTTGCACTTCAATTGACGGGGTAAGGTTTCAGATATATGCTCTACTGAGCCTCTAGAGCTACTGGTCATGGTGATGGCTTTCTTGGCACAGTCTATCAATCCTTTATGCTTTGACATCCAATCCATTCCTAGTACTACTTCCAAACCTTTGGTTCCAAGTACTATTAGATTAGCATAAAAGTCTATCCCATGTATTCTGATAGGCACAACTTTGCAAATTTTTCTAGCTTTTGTAGTTGAACTGGGAATTTGAACTATCATGACATGCTTCAAGTTGGTTGGGTGAATATTACTAGTGCATGCAAATTCTTCGGTGACAAATGAGTGTGATGCTCCAGAATCAAACAACACTCTTGCTAAAACTGAGTTGACAAAAAACATACCCAGCACTACATCTGGCGCTTCTTGGGCTTCTTCGGCGTTAATGTGGAAGAGACGGCCGTTGCGGTTGTTATGGTTCCTTGGGGAAAATGTTCTTCCTGGTTGAACATGATGCTGCTGTTGAGCTGGGGCATTCACATTGGCAGTGGGGGCAGTCTTCTTAGGACACTCATTGGAATAGTGACCCTTCAATCCACACTCGAAACAAGTAATCTGGGACTTGTCTTTAGCTGCGACAGGCACAACATTGCTTCTAGTTCTGGGTGCAGTGTTGTTGTTGTTGCTGCTCTTGGGAGGTGCACAGTTGAAATTGCTAGTGTTGCCGGGGTTGTTGTTGTTTCCTCCGGACTTCACATTGCCTTCGCTACGGTTGGGGTAGCTTGGGCGAGACATCGGGGGTAGGTTGTTTCTTGGTGCATACCCTGCAGACGGGTTGGGACGGTACTTCTGGTGACTGTTGGATCCAGCTTGGTGCATCATACGATGGTTGCGGTTGTCGTTTGCCTGGTTAATCTTCCCTTCTATTTGAATGGCAGAGTCGACTATCTCCTCGAGATCCTCGAAGCGGATGTTGACTAGGACAGTCTGCATGTCATCATGCATTCCATTCACGAATCTCTCCTTTTTCTTGGCCTCCGTGTTGATCTCATCAGGTGCATACTTGGCTAGGGACAAGAATCTGTCACAATACTCCACTACAGTCATTCTGCCTTGCTTCAATTCTCTGAATTCATTCCTCATCCTGGTGACTAGGCCCTGCGACACGTGGGTGCGACTGAACTTGATTTTGAAGGCTTCCCATGTCATCACTTGACCATGGTTCATCGTGTGGATGCTGTTCCACCAAGCTCTTGCATCTCCTGCCAAATAGTGGGTGGCAAAGAGAACTTTCTCGTTGTCATCAACTCTGGCTACTTCTAAGTTGTTCTCCATTGTCTGCAACCAGTCATCAGCATCTAGTGGGTTCTTCGAAGTGCTAAAGATTGGGGGATTGGTATTCTGGAAGTTTTTCAACTTGGATCCTTGATGATCCTGATTTCCATGCCCTTGGTTGTTTTGGGCCATTTGAGCTATCTGCTGTAGTGTTGCCAGGTTGGCTTGGCGCTCTGCCCTGCTTGCTTCACGGTCTGCAACTAGCATCTGCATAATCTGCATCATCGGGTCCTGCGATGAGCTACTCCCTCCTTGATTTCCATGAGTCATCTGAAGATTGAGGTAGAAAAATGGGCAAGAGGGAAAGTTCCATGGTTCATGGTTTGGTTTTCAAATCTAAAACTTTGGGTTTGACTCAGGTTTTTGCAACTAATTTCATTTCATCCATTCAAGCAAAGCACACGATACAAACGCACACACTCCACAACATCAAAGGAAAACATATGGTTTTAAGAACCATTCTGCAAGCTACGATAAAATGTGACCGATACTCCTCTTGCTACGATAGTGCTCTAGTGCATCTACTCATCATCGATCAAGTCAGAGTCATCATCGTCGGTGTAGAAGTCCACAACATCCTCCTCCAGAAAGTCATCATCGTTGTTGAGGTAAGAGTCCATATCTCCCTGGATGTCTTCACCTTCCTCTTCTTCTTCCTTTGCTGCAAGCTGAGCTTCCTGCTCCTTGATGGTCTTCTCGAGGATGGCCATCTTCTTGCAAAGATGGTCGATGGTGCGATCCTTCTTTACACGCTGGCGGCGAAGAGACTAACGATGGTTGACAAGCAGTGAGAAAGTCTGGGCCATCTGGGCGGCAATGGCAAGGTTGTGGTTGGCGAACTCCCTAGCGTTGTCCAACTCCTTCTGTCTGTCGTACAGTAGGAAGTCAAGGTTCTCCACTTGACGCTTCAACTCCGGGTGACTTGGCATCTCCATTGGTATTCCCATGAAGTCACGCCTTGCATAGTGAACAAAGCAGATTCCTTGGATTTGGTTGACACTCAGGGCACACAGACGTGTGAGACCTTCATGCATTGCCCTGGCTAATTCATCTAGCTAGTTGTTCTCTCTCACGGAGAACTGGATCCTCCCGGAGGTTGGTGCTTCTATACTTCCTCGAAGATCAGTGGTGACTAGAAAGTTGACACTCTACAGAGGTGGTACACTTTCATCACAAGATTCGATACATCTATCAGAGATAACCCTAATCATCATACTTAGTATGCAGATAATCAAACATAACCTTTCCTTTACACACCCTAGTATAAGCACCTCTCCTATGAGCATGGACTCCCAACCATGACCATCTGTCATCTTGGGCACTTCATAGGTGGACAACATTGAGAGGTAGCCTCAGCTCAAACCTCTCCAGCGAGGTAACTAATACTAATGCATCTAAACTTCCGGCTAAGCCTTACCCAATTCAGGTATTGTGGTTGTACGGTAAAATTGGAATGGTATCGCATCCGAACCCAACCATCAGTTTTGTAAAAGGGCTAAGGCTCATGCCTCAACATTTTCATCATCATGAACCATTTGTGTTTCTCAACACATGTCAAAACATCTCAATAGAATGAGTCATCATTCCAAGGTTTTCATAAGTCATTTTCACCAAGTACTCCCATCTAAAGTGACTCAAGTTTTGATTTAGCTCTAAGCCACTAAGTTAAGAGTGTTCACTATTGTGGGATGCTAAGGTCAATATCATGCCATAGAATGACATCTAAGTTTATCTAGATAGGTCAAGTTTTATAGTTTTTATGCTACCTTCAAACCAGTAAAGGATTTTGGTAAAGTAAAGAAAGTAAAACTCTAAATGCTTTAAATCCAACTGGCTTGGATAGAGATTTTCATTACCTTTTCCAACAAAATTGGAATCACTCCATTTGGATTTGTTAAACTCCTTGAATTGATTTTTGAACTAAGGGACATAATTGATTTTAAACCTAAATAGAAAAATCCTAAATTTGAATTACTGTGTCAACTTTGGAAACTAAATGGGCCGGCCCAGTGACGCTCAGCGGCGCAAAGGGCGACTAACAGGCTGGTCCCGCATGTCAGCGACACATAAAAACCGAAGCAGTATGGGACGATCTGGGCCACACGATTAGAACCTAGATCAACGGACCACAGTCGTCGTCGACGACGGACTCGTCGCTGGCGAGACTGAACCCTAAACGGCCGGTGGGGGTCTACTGGGGACGTACCAGGGCTCCGGCTAGAGCGGCTAGGCGGGAGAACGAACTGGACAACGACGGTGAGCTCAGGCAAAGTCGCGGCAGGGGCTGAGGTGGACGAAATCGACTGCAACTTCTCCTCCTCTACAGCGGCTACCTCCGGTGGAATTCCGACGAACGGTGGCTCGAGCGGCTCCGGCGAGAGAGGGGAAATGGTCAATGGAGAGAGGGGAGTGAGATGGTGTGAATGGTGCGGGGGTGGCCTCCTTATATAGGCTCGACAAGGGGACCGATGGGTGTTGGCTGGAGTCTCCGGCGAGGGCGGTACAGAGGGCTACCGGCGTAGGTGAGGTAGGCGGACGGTGGGCGGTCTGCTGGCGGTCAGCTACGACACAATGGCTTGGCTAGGGGCAGTGGCATGTGGTCGGGGGCTTCACGCGCTCTAGGAGACAGAGGTGGTGCTCGACGGTGGTCATAGCGACTGTGGGTCGTGCGGCGGTGCACAGCCGTGTCTGGCGGCTGGGTGGGTTCAAGACGGAGCGGCGTGCGCAATTTGGTGTCGAGGCGCGGTCTAGGGCGTGCTGGCGGCGATCGCGCTCTGGTGCGCTCTGGCTGCGCAGAGAGAAAGGGCGGCGAGGCTGTGGGGTGATCCAGTGGCTGGGGTTGATCGAGCGGTGGACCGTGGGCGGCGGTGAGGTCACGCCTCACTCCCTGGAGTGGCGGAGAGGGGCTGGTGGTCGCTTGTGGCTTTTGCACGTTTGGCTGGCGAGCATGGCGTCGGGGCGGCATGGCACTGGCGCCAGGGGCTAGGGATAGAGGTGGGTTTGGTCTGGTTGGGCCTGGGGGAGACCAATATGATCAATGCACACCAATTGGCTCAACAAGATTAGCTCCAAAACAGTAATAGTTAGGCCATAATGATTCGGCTCACAAGGTGCTCGATCAAATGGCCGCATGAACAAAAGTTTTGAATTTTTGAAAGATTTTTGGTGGAGTGGTGTAACTTATGCTTAAGCATCTAGGTTTTCTTGGGTTTTTGAAATGGAGTTCATTTGAGTGGTTTTTGAATTAGTGGGATCTTGATACATACACTAGATTCAATTTTCAAATGTCATTTAAAATTAGAGTTTGAATGATTTTGGGAGATCACAAAGTGGGCCTTGGCACATCAATACTTGTACTAGCAAGGGGTGCAATGGACCTCAATTGTCTCTGTTTGCATTTGAGTCCTAGGGACACCCAAAGTGTCCTAGTTAGTTAAAATGGCACAAATGACCATTTCCTTATTTTATTCTTTTTGATTTCTTTTTCTTTGGGATTTGTTTGGGAATGATCTAGATGATGTGTAATTCACCTTAGAATCATTTTACAACCAAATGATAACTCAAACATGGCAATTCAAATCAACTCCTAATTTAAATGCACACACATATGAATGCTTAAATATTTTAAATAGAAAAAGTTTTTGTTAACCTTAAATTGGGTAGATTTGATCTTGATTAACTTTGGATTAAGTTTTTGGGATGTTACATACACCATGTACTCAGCCTTGCTTTGTTGATACTTTTGCAGCAGGTAAGTGTTACCATAGAAGGTGATTTCGTTACATCATCGACATCGACGAGTAGCTTGGGGTTCCAGGTTGGCAGCCTGGAATCTATGGATTGGGACGTCATCGTTATGCTTCAGGCATCTTAGGCCATTTGTTAATTTTGCTATACTTAATAGCATAATTTGCCTTCCGTTGTTTGATGTTTTTGGTCCGTGACCTCTGCTTGTAATATTTTGGTTCTCTGCTCAGTTATGAGCTTGCTTTAATACGTTTTGTGTCGTAGGGTCACTGTAATGTTACAGATTCTTTCTTTGTATGCTTCTGAGATTTAGGTTGGGCTTATATCATATGGAGGTCTGGGATTTGTTTAGCCTTAATCCCGGGGGTGTCACAGATTCTCCATATCAAAATGACAAGGCAAGCAGACAATGAGCATCTCAGCAATCCTTTTATTTCCTATTTGCATAGGACTTTTTTCTCTATTTTTCTTTTCTTTACTATTTCCATAGGCTTCTTTTTTATAGAGGATGCTTCATACACTGCTCACTACGGTTATGCTGCAGGTTTCCACCATGATTAGGCATGGCTTAGACCAGCCGCACAGGCGTTTCTCTAACACATATACGAACTCCATGAGCCTTACAAGCTCTCCTTTCATTTCACACCGCCAGGATCCATAAGCAAAAGAACATGATATGAACTAAATAAAGTGCAATGTTGAAAGCGTTCCCCATGATAACATGGTTCTACTAATTCACAACTTACAAAACACAAGCATATAGGCAACATAGATGGGCACAATGGTTCAAGTTTATTAAGTGCAAGAAAGTAAAGTGTGCCATCAAGTTCGTGAGAGATTTAATCACTAATTTTCGCATAACAAGTTTAATTCGGAAGGTAGATAAAAACATGAATGTACTTGGAATAGAAATAATGCTAATAGGTAGGTATGGTTGACAGAAATGGCATAGGTTTTGGTTTAAGGATTGGATGCACGAGAAGCATTCCCTCTCAGTACAGGTTTTTGGCTAGCATGGATGGGTAGCAAGCATAAGAGTTGAAGGAAACAAACAAACATACAAGTGATAAAAACAGACATGCAATCTTCCTTGGAAACACAAAAGATCTTAACTAGAGAATACTAAGCTTATGAGCCAATCAAGAAAGAAAGATGATGAAATTATATTTCTTAAAAGTACTTTTCTATTTTTCATTCAATTCTCAAATAGTGTTGTTATTGACCAGAGCCAGGTTTGCCAAGACCAACTACATTCACTTAATGATCCCAAAGTGATACCAATACTAACAATAAGATCGATCATATAACAGAAATTGAAAACTAAAATAAGATATGCAAAAGAGTAAATGATAGAACTTCTCATTAATATTCCATAATAGCAACTCACATTAAGGGATACATAGATAACTAACAAGAGGGGAGACACTTCCATAATGCAAACCATCCTATATGATAACTTCTCTCTTCATGATATGACTCTACTAAAAAGGTAAAAAGATAGAAGATAATTATGTGATACCGCGACACTCCCCCAAGCTTGGAACAAACTAGGGGGATGCCAAAACCTGATAACGAATTAATCCTTCGGTGGTGGTGGTGTTCCCGCATCATCGTCCGACTTCCAAGGTAAGGGCTCCCCATCAACAAAATACATCCTCGTACCAACATCCTGAAACTAGCAGCAACACTTATGCGTTTAAACCTAACCTCATAGTCAAAGTTTTGATTTTGCACGTCGTAGAGCTGTGCTTGTAGTTGGTTGGTTGTTTGGTGGAGTGAGAGAATTTCATCCTTAAGCTCAGCAGTCTCCTTCTGGTGCTCGGCGATGAGTTCTGAACTAATCTTATGGATGATATCCACTTCGCGTTCCATCATCTTCTTGTACCTAAAGACTTCTTGCTCTTGCAACTTTGAAATCTCTATTAAGTTCTTTCACTGCCCAATAGGCTTTGTGTTATAATTCTAAAGGCAGGTGGCAAGCTTCCCCATAAACCATTTTGTAAGGATACATTCCCATAGGATTTTTATAAGCAGTTCTATAAGCCCATAAAGCATCATTCAACTTTTTAGGCCAATTTTTCCTAGATCTATTAACAGTCTTTTGCCAGATGGATTTAATTTCTCTATTTGATAGTTCTACTTGCCCACTAGTTTGGGGATGATAAGTTGAAGCAATTCTATGATTAACATCATATTAAGCAAGGGTCTTTCTAAAGCCACCATGAAAAATGAGAACTTCCATTAGTCATAAGATACCTAGGCACTCCAAACCTGGGAAAGATAATATCCTTAAGCATTTTTAAAGAGGTCTCATCATCAGCACTTTTCGTAGGTATAGCTTCTACCCACTGAGTAACATAGTCAACATCAACAAGAATATGAGTATAACCTTTTGAAGGGGGAAAAGGATCCACAAAGTCGAATCCCCAACAATCAAATGGTTCAATAACAAGAGAGTAATTCATAGGCATCTCATTGCGTCTAGAAATATTACCAACTCGTTGACACTCATCACATGATAAGACAAATTTTATTGCATCTTTAAAAAGGGTAGGCTAGTAAAAACCTGATTGTAGCACCATTTTTGCGGTTCTATCTCCCGCATGATGTCCTCCATAGGCACTACCATGACATTTCCGCAATATCTCCTTTTGTTCATATTCTGGAACACATCTTCGCATAATACCATCTACTCCCTCTTTATATAAATGTGGGTCATCCCAAAAATAATGCCTCAAATTGTAAAAGACCTACCTTCTTTGCTAGGTTGTAAAAGTTGGAGGCAAATACTTGGAAACAATCAAGTTAGCATAATCAGCATACCAAGGACTCCCTCGTGATCTTACCCCTACTTCAGCCAACTGTTCATTTGGGAAACTATCATTAACATGCATAGGATCAAAAGAGATGTTTTCCAATCGAGGTAAATTATCAGCAACGGGATTTTTAGCACCTTTCCTATCTACAATAAGTAGGTCAAACTCTTGTAAAAGCAACAGCCATCTAATAAGCCTAGGCTTAGCATCTTTCTTCATCATAAGGTACTTTATAGCATCATGATCAATATGAATGGTAACTTTAGAGTCAACAATATAAGGTCTAAACTTATCACAAGCAAAGACAACAACTAAGAACTCTTTTTTAGTAGTAGCATAATTCTTTTGAGTAGCTGATGGCTCAGTGTCGGCGCCAGAAAGGTGCTGGTGCGATGTTGATGTAGAGCTCGTTGGGAACCCCAAGAGGAAGGTATGATGAGCACAGCAGCAAGTTTCCCTCAGTTATGAAACCAAGGTTTAATCGAACCAGTAGGAGTAAGGAAACACCCCAAAGGTGTTGCTAGCTGAGCCTTGGCAGGGCGCACTACCGGTGCTAGTAGCAATGTGGAGACCTGCACAACACAACCACAAAACTTTGTCCCCAACTTGTGATGAGGTTGCCAATCTCACCGTGTTTTGCGGAAAACAAAGGATTAAACGTATCGAATGGAAAGAAGTAATAGTTTGCAGAAAGTAAAGACAAAGAAGTAAAAGATTGTAGATTGTATGTAAAAGACAAGGACCGGGATCCATAATTCACTAGAGGTGGCTCACCTTAAGATAGATAACATGCTGGGTGAACAAATTACAGCAGGACAATTGACAAACATCGAGAAAGCAATACATGCATATACTAATCATCTTGACTCCTTTGACATTAGATTGGGCATTACAACATTATACATAGACCGCCATCCAACTACATCTATGACTAATAATCCACCTTCAGGTTATCATCCGAACCCCCTCCAGTATGAAGTTGCAAGCAACAGATTATTGCTTTACAAACTGCGTGTAAAAAGTAAACAATACGAGTCTATGAACAAAGGATTGTTGTTTTCTCCCTAGTAGAAACAACACATCTAGTACCTTACAGATTTCGGTCACTTCCCCAGATTACCAGAGGCATGAACCCACTATCGAGCATAAATACTAACTCTTGGAGTTGCTAGCATCTACTTGGCCAAGATAGCTACGAACAATGGAAAGCATGCAAGATCACAAATAACAAAGACATGATAGAATCAATAATCAATCTGAAATATCATCTCAATATCCATCGGATCTTCGCAAACACAACATGCAGAATTACAAATAGATGATCTTGATCATGAACGGAGCTCACAAGATCTAGACATGAAAGCACAAAGGAGGAGAACCAGCCATCTAGCTACTACATGGATCCGTAGTCCAAGGATGAACTACTCACGCATCACACCGGAGGCTTGCATGGTGATGAAGAAGGCCTCCAGGGTGAATTCCCCTCTTCGGTAGGGTGCCGGGAAGAGCTTCAGATCCCTCCTGATCTAGGGATGGAGATGACGGTGGCTACAGACTCTTTCGTGGATTTTTGATTGGGCCCTTAGGGTTTTCGTCCCGAGGGCATCTTATAGTCGGAAGGGGAGGCTGAGGGGGTGCCAGGGGCCACCACACCACCCCCTGGCGTGGGCCAAGCCTGGCCGCGTTGCCAGGTGGTGTGGCCGGCCTCTGGCCCCTCTCCGTCTCGTATTCTGGCATCTGATGACTTCCGGAAAAATAGGCACTTTGGCTTTTGTCCCGTCCAATTCCGAGAATATTCATTTTCTGACTTTCCTAGAACCAAAAATAGCAGAAAACAGGCAGCTTGCACTGTGGCTCTTGTTAATAGGTTAGTCCAGGAAATCATATGAAAAGTACTCCAAAGTTGGAACAAAACACAAGAAAGTGGATAAAACCAAACATGGAACATCAAAAATTGTAGATACATTTGCAATGTATCAGCAGCGTGAAGAGTCTTACTAGCATAATGGATAACATTTAACTTTTTATCTATTCGTTGCCGAAGAACAACACCTACAGCAAAATCAATAGCATCACACATGATTTCAAAGGGTAAGTTCCAATCAGGTGGTTGGACAATAGGAGCAGTAGTTAAAGCTTTCTTTAGAGTTTCAAAAGCTTCCTTAAAATCATCATCAAAAACAAAGCGTACATCTTTTTGGAGAAGATTAGTAAGGGGATTTGATATCTTGGAGAAAACATTAATAAACCTTCTATACAAACCAGCATGACCAAGGATACTACAAATACCTTTGACGTCTCTAGGACAGGGAATTTTCTCAATTGCGTCAACTTTGGCTCTGTCAACTTCAATGCCTCATTCGGAAATTTTATGTCCAAGGACAATCCCTTCATTGACCATGAAGTGGCATTTCTCCCAATTAAGAAAAAGATTAGTTTCTTCACATCTCTGCAAAACTTTATCAAGGTTGTGTAGACAATTATCAAAAGAAGTTCCATAGACGGAAAAATCGGCCATGAATACTTCCACAATTTCCTCACAAAAACCATGAAAGATAGCATACATGCATCTTTCAAAAGTAGCAGGAGCATTACACAAACCAAAAGGCATACGCCTATAAGTATAGGTTCCATAAGGGCATGTAAAAGTAGTTTTTTCTTGATCTTGTTGTTTAACAGTAATTTGAGAGAACCTAGAGTACCCATCAAGAAAGCAAAAATGGGTCTTTTTGGACAACCTTTCTAACATTTGATCAATAAAAGGCAGTGGTTAATGATCTTTCTTTGTAACTTTGTTAACCTTTCTAAAGTTAATGCACATCCTATAACCTACTACTATTCTTTGGGGGATAAGCTCATTATTCTCATTAGGCACAACAGTAATTCCCCCTTTCTTAGGGACACAATGAATAGTACTAACCCTTTGACTATCAGTAATAGGATAAATAATACCACCATCAAGGAGTTTTAATACCTCGTTTCTTACCACTTCCTTCATCTTAGGATTTAAACGATGTTGATGTTCTACCACTGGTTTTGCATCGTGTTCTATATTGATAGCGTGCTGACATATAGTAGGAGAAATCCCCTTTAAATCATCAAGGGTATAACCCATAGCTCCTTGGTGTTTCTTCAATACTTCCAATAATATTTCCTCTTCCTTCCCTAAAAGTTTAGAACTAATAATAATAGGATATATTTTCTTATCATCAATGTAAGCATATTTAAGATCGTCAGGTAAAGGTTTTAAATAGAAAACCGGATCCTTTTTAGGTGGCAATGTGGTACCCAAATATTCCACATGCAAGTTATGCTTAAGCATCTTAGGTTGATGACGGTGAATCTCGTCAATCTCATTTCTTTCTTCCATGAAGATCTCACTTTCGTGGTCTTCCATAAATTACTGCAAAGCATTATTAGGAGCAAGAGAAATAGAAGCAAGTTGTTCAACTCTAAAATCCTCATTGGGAGTTTCATTTTCATAAGGAACTTTAGCAAATTTTTAAAAATTAAACTCATAAGACTCCCCATCAAATTTAGTTAAAAATTTCTCCCTTTTATAGTCTATAATGGCTCCACATGTGTTCAAGAAAGGTCTATCAAAAAATGATAGGATAGGTTTTACTAGCAGTTGAACAAAGTACTAGAAAATCAGTAGGATATTTAATCTTACCAGAAAGAACTTCCACATCTCTTACAATACCAATTGGAGAGATGGTCTCTCTATTTGCAAGGTGAATAATCACATCAATTTCTTCTAGTTCGCATGGACTAATTTCATGCATAATTTCTTTGTAAAGCTCGTAAGGAATAGCACTTGAACTTGCACCAATATCACATAAACCATAATAGCAATGATCACCAATTCTAACAGAAAGCACATGGATACTAGCTTTTCTAGTTCTAATAGGATTTTAGACAATATTAGAAGCATCCTCACAAAAGATAATGTGTCCATCTTCTACACTTTTAGTGACAAGGTCTTTCACAATTGCTACTACAGGTTCAATGTTTATTTGTTCATCAGGCTTTACAACCCTCTTTGTACTTTTATTAATTACACTAGTTATCATAGAATGCTCTTTTACCTTGTGCGGGAAAGGTATTTTCTCGATATAAGGTTCAGGTAAGATACAATCAATAGTACAAACTTCAGTACTTCTAGCAGGAACACAATCAACAACATCTTTATATGGTGCATGATACTTCTTCCATTCTTTTTTTGGAATTTCAATATATGAGGAAAAAGCTTTAAAACAATTTGCAATAACTTGAGAGTCTCGATCATAAGCATTACTAATATTATGAAAGTCATCAGTTCCCATAAAATATTTAATGCCTTCATAATCATATTTTATACCTGACTTTCTTCCTTTATCATTCTCACATGCTTCAGCATTGTCTTGAATACGGTCTAAAAGATCCTATTTAACTTATTCCATGCGTGTAAATGATCCAACACAAGAAGCATCCAATAGATCCTTATCATGAAGAGAAAGTCTTGCATAAATGTTATTGATAATAATATTGTTAGGGAGCTCATGAATAGGAAATTTGAGCATTAGTAACTTCAATCTCCCCCAAGCTTGAGCCGTACTCTCTCCATCACGAGGCCCAAAGTTGTATATTTGATTCCGATCTTTGTGAATCTCACTAGGACGATAAATTTTTGATTAGAAGAGAGGTACTATTTCCTCCCATTCAAGAGATTGGCCATTCTTCGGCATCTTATACCATTCCTGAACTCTTCCTTTCAGTGATAATGAGAATAACTTCTTCTTGACTTGATCTATTATAATACCTACACACTTGAACAACCCGCATAATATGTGTATAAAGAGCAAATGATCACTGGGATGGACAGTTCCATCTCCAAAATAGTAGTTATCCATAACACGATCAACAATTCTTGTAGGTATCTTAAAATTTCATTTTCAGCATGCGGTGGTTCATCTACTACCTTAGAAGTGGTAGTATCATTACAAAATAAGAAACTAAGTGAATTCTCCATATTGAAATAAAGTAACTAACCGAAATAAACAATACTCATAGTAGGAATTTCCTTTACCAGTTCCACTTTTTAATAGCGCTTCACTCCCCGGCAACGGCGCAAGAAAATAGTCTTGATAACCCACACGTATAGGGGTGTATCATAGTATTTTCGATAAGTAAGAGTGTTGAACCCAACGAGGAGAAGAATGTGTTGACGAGTGGCTTGGAGCAGGAATTCTCTGTAAATACTTAGCAAACAGATTTTTAGGGGTTTTTGACAATGCAGATATATAAAGTACGAGTGAATAAAAGACAATAATAGTAAATGCAGCAAGTGGCCCAATCCTTTCTTTAGCAAAGGACAAGCCAATTGTATTACTTAAGATGACCAAATGTTCTTGAGGACACACGGGAATATCGTCAAGTGCTTTCGCTTCATATAGTTGATTAATC
Organism: Avena eriantha; assembly: GCA_910589775.1. Taxonomy (NCBI): domain Eukaryota; kingdom Viridiplantae; phylum Streptophyta; class Magnoliopsida; order Poales; family Poaceae; genus Avena; species Avena eriantha. The sequence continues at coordinate 414,244,085 of OU342742.1, forward strand.
TTCTTTAGTTAGATAAGTGTTGTGTGGGTGAACCTATGCTAATGTACTGACCGTCCTAGGACTAATACATACTTGTGATTATACCCCTTGCAAGCATCCACAAGTACAAGAAAGTAATTAAGATAGAAACCTAACCATAGCTTTAAACTCGAAGATCCTACACTCCCTTGTGCAAAGGTTTCCTAAGGGGGTTCAGGTTTCTGTCACTCCGGGAAACCATATGAGTAGTATCCAAATACACAATGCATTCCCCTAGGCTCATAAAGGTGAAGTGTCATGTAGTCGACGTTCACATGACACCACTAGAAGAATAACACCGCAACTTAATTATCAAACCATTGAATCTTTCTCAACACAATTCCACTACTAACAACATGAATTCTCCCATGTCCTCAAGAAATAAAAAAACTACTCACAAGACATCATATGGATCAAGATTAGAGATGTAATGATGATATGTAACAATCTGAACATGAACGATAATTCAATGGTTCCACTCAATAGCATCAACTACAACAAGTAATCAACACCGGGAAAGTTTCCCCTAAGAACTTTGCAAGATTCAACCCAATTGTTACAGCGGTATTTGGTGGTGATGATGGTGATAGTGGAGATGATGATGATGATGATCCCGATGAAGTCCAGCTTGATGACGGTGTTAATCACGACGATCTCCCCTCTCCAGGAAGGAATTTTCCCGGTAGATTTCAGCCTGCCAGAGAGCTCTTTCTCTCTCTGCAGTTTTCCACCCCGTAGAGGTGAAAAAATCTTTTTGTGGTTGCTCCTCGAGTCTTAGGGTTTCGTGGGGAATATATATGCCAATGAGCCGAGCCAGAGGTGGGCCAGGGTGGCCACACCACCTGGTGGTGTGGCCAAGTGTGGCCCGTGCCAGGGGGTGGTGTGGGCCCCCTGTGGCCCATCTCTGCTCCCCCTTCTGGCTTCCTTCGTCTTCTGGAAACATAGGATTTTCCATATATTTTCCAGGATTTTCTGATCTTCGCGAATTTCGCCTCCAAATAGTGCCTTTTCCATCAGAATCCTGACTTCAGCGGTCCATCATCCAAAAGTCATCAACCATGCAAAAATAGATGATATAACATAAGTATCATCTCTTAATATGAAATATATCAATGAATAACAGTAAATTATGATATAGAATAGTGATGCAAAATGGACGTATTAGGGGCTGGAGGGGGATTTGCATATTTTCCATGTTTTACTTTATAACTTCCATATTTGCCATTTTGTGTGTCACTGACATGTGGTGGGCATGTGGCAGATATGCAAATATCAAAGAAAAAGTTTAGCAGATGTGCAAAATTGGCAAATATGAAATAATTGACAGGTGGGGTCGTGTATGACACGTCGGCTCTCTCTCTCATCTGCTCCTAGCCCCCAGCCCCGAGCAGCTCCTATCCCACCGGCGGACAGAGCAGCCATCGTCGGCGCGTCGGCGTGTCGCCGGATCTGTCCTATGGCGGTATCGGACGGATTGCCGCACTTCACTTCAACCACGGCGCCGACACCTGTTTCATCTGCATGCATTGTATGTTGAGGCAGTACCGGCCGCAAGCAGGTCCACTACCCACGGCGACCTGGATTTGGTTCCGCCGCCATAGCTCGACAAACAGTCGTAGAAATTTCTAGTAGTGCTTGCTAAGTCCTCAGATTTTGCTCCGCCTAGCTTAATCGATTTGGTTCCCGTAATTTCCTTGATATTGTAGGTGCAAATTAGTCCTTAATGTCTGGTCGTAGCGGGTACACGAGTGAGGGTGGGGAATCGATCATGTCGTGGCCACATTCTCCTTCTCCTACCACGTCAGAAGTGCATGTAGCTCTTTCTCTTTATACTACTATTGAATTTGAAGTACTGACATGACCTGTATGACTAATTCCAATTTGGTTTGTTTTGGAATAGTTATAGTGTGCTATGCAGGCCAATAATCCATGGTACATTGCATACCAAGATGAATCAACTCAGTGGTCTACCCATAGGATGGATTTGGAGGAGATGGTTGGCAAGTTAGGTGATAAATTGGCTCATAAAAACCCGTTGATATTCAAGCTGAAGCGTACTATCGAGGAAGAATTCAGAGCTTATTCGCAAAGAGAAGTTGACACCTGAGGTTGATCTTGCTGTATCTGATCAAGTCGTAGAAAATCTAAAACATGAACTTCAAGTGAAGGCGGGATAGTAGACTCATGTGGGCAGTTTTAGTAGTCGTCATCCGCGTCCTAGAAGTTATAGTATGCTGGTGTGGTAAAGGGTGGCACGTGTAATGATTAGTTGAATAGATAGGTAATTTAGAGAGTAGAATTGTTATTCAATAGTTGGTTGTGAGTTCCTGCTAATTTAGTCACTTTGCGGTCCCAAAGTTGTCGAGAGAATGCATTACAGTGCCCGATTTGCTTGCCATTGGATCTAGTGGTCCCAAAGTGGTCGAGAGAATGCATTGCAGTACCTGAGTTGCTTTCCATTGGATCTAGTGGTCCCAAAGTTGTCGAGAGAATGCATTGCGGTCCGAGTTGCTTTACACTAGATCTAGCTGCCCATAGTTGGTGTGCCAAATGCCTAGAGGGTCAAGTTGGGGCCTATTAGTTTTGATTGTTTTGTCGCTACCATCGTGGCTACCATGTAGAGTTGCAGCGTTGGTGGCAGCATCCATTCCCTATTCCAAATTAGTGGTTGAGATTGTCAATCCAAGTTAGTTGACTCAAATTCATCAAGATAAAATCGAATCTAGTAAAATCTAAATCAACTAATTTGGGTCGGAGAGAGTACTACTTATGACTCAACTTTAGAGCATACCCACCATCCTCACTACTCAAATACATATCAATTTCTATTCAAATCATACATATTTCGATCAAATTTATACAAGCCCACCGGAGATTGTCAAAGCAAGTACTACTACTTATGAATCAGCTTTAGAGCATATCCACCGGTCTCATGGCTCAAATACATGTCAAATTTATTAAAACCATACATATATTTTAAGTCAAAGAATTTTGGTACAAATTGGGCTTAAATTTGTCCCAATTTTCAGTGGACGGTGAGCTAGCCGCCCTCCCCGCCGTATGTGTACTCCAAGAAGTACGGGAAAAGTGCTCCCATCCGGCCTTCACCGTTGAAGTGCACCTCGACATGCCAGTCGCGGCTTGCCTCCCATAGCTTCGGTTCACGAGGGCTTGATCTGTGCCAACGCAGTGATGTTGCGGATGATGGCTTCAATCGTCTTCGCATCAATGACCACTATCGGCATCACAGCCGTAGATGTTGCGGATGATGGATTCAATCTTTGTCGCATGGATGACCATCGTTGGCACCACAGCCGTAGATGTTGCGGATGATGGCTTCCATCGGTGTCTTTCATCAGCATTAGATCTGAGGATGTGAACGGAAGTGAGATAGACAGAGACAGAAATTTCAGACGGTTAGATCCTCATCTCCGCACTCCATTCTAGTAGTCACGCTTAGATCCGCGTCGCCACAAGCCATTCCAAACCCCACACGTAGGTCCGCGTCGCTGTACGTTGATAGTAGGGGTGGAAGATGCGGCTGGTATATGTGTGATAGGGAAAAGGAGGGAGAGACATCCAGCCCATCGAATCATGATGTATCCAATGGTGGCTGGCCAAGATCCGTGTGACATACATCTCGACCAATCAGAGCGCAGCTAAACTGAGCGCTAGTTGATCCGGCTAGTATACGTGCGTCAGGGAAAGGGAGGGACAGACATCCAGCCTATCGAGCTCTCCTCGCCGTACAAAGTTAGGTGCACCCACCGAGAGAGAGAGACCTCCAACCCGTCGGATCATGATATATCCAACCGTGGTTGGCCAAGATCGGTGTTACATACATCTCCACCAATCAGAGCGCTAGCCAAACTGAGACATGAGAGAGGGGAAAAGTGAGGAAAACTTTAGCGGGAGGGGAAAACTGCGGAAAACTTTAGCGGGAGGGGAAAACTGAGTAGAGCTATGGAAAACAAGGGCGCTCAGATAAAAAAATGACTAAGGGAAATTCAAGCTTTTGGCATAACAAAAGGAAAATGTGTTATTTCAACAAACTAATCCATCTTGGCCGATATTATATTGTTTGCAACTCAAAGATACACAAGTGTGCAAAACTTGGCCTCATTTAGACAACGTATATTTTGGGATGGGTTATCTTGGAGATTGACTGAGTAGAAAGCCATGCATCTTCATAGCTAGTAGCTCATTCCAAGAAGTGGTTAGGGGAGAAGTCCATTTCTCTTTATTTCCTTTTACTTTATTATTCATGCTAGATTTTAGTTAACATAAGAAGACTCCATACGAAGGTTGTACTATGTTTTGACTTCTTTTTTGAATTAAACTAACCCTAAAACCATTTATTTGAATTTAATCACTTAGAAAAAGAAAAATGTGGCTGATTACAAGTAAATCCAAAATTTCCAATTTCATATGGTAAATAAATCCATCATACACAAGTGTGCCAAATTTTGGATCGATTGGACAATGTTTGATATGGTTTAAGCCATGAACTAGCTAAACCCCATGTGTTGACCACATGTCGAGGGCAAAAATGAGCAGTGCTAAGCAACTAGGTGCATGAAAATAGAAACTTGCAATAGCACATACATTATGGGGTTATCCAACATACAAACTTAGAAGCGTCACAAACATTGACAGTAGTTCAAATTCAATACAAACATTGATAGTAGTTCAAATTCATCATACAAATTCAAATTCACTTTTTTCTTGCTCCTAGTGTTTTTCGCTGGAATATTCTCGAAGTTCACCACCTTGCTCCGGGTGATCCTGGCTGGAATATTCTCGGAGTCCACCATCAGCTTCTTCCGTTTGTTCCAGTTGTTCTTTTTCTCTGCATCAAATGAATCAAGTGCTTTAGTCTGTCGTACAATTGGTTCAACCACCTTTCTATTCATTGGTTGATATGGTTCAAAACGCATTGGCATCATTTCTTCAATATCCTCTTATGTAATTCCTTTAATTTTGAACTCTGCTTCCAATGAATAAATTGCTTCAATCTCTCATGCATTTCGTGCAATCTCGCCTTCATTTTGTTCAATCTCCTCTCGATCCATTGGTTCAATCTCCCCTCCATCTGGTTAAATCTCCCTTGCATTTGGTTCAATCTCCCCTGCATCTGGTTCAGTCTCCTCTCGATGTGTTGGTTCAATCTGCAATGTATCCATTGTTTCATTCTCCTCTCATTTAGATACTTCATTCTCATCTGCATTTGCTGCTCTCGTCTGATCATCCATTCCATCAGCTGGGTCACTGCATTTTTACAAAGCCTAGCAATGTGCCCTAGGATCCCACAATGCTTGCACTTACGTCGTCGTGGTGGTGCACCACCCTCTACACTAGCTCTCATCCTATTCTTCCTTGGCCTACCTGCTGGTCTAGTAAAAACAGGAGGGTATAGCTTGAAGCCTAGATCCACTTCCATCAATTTGTCTTTTCCCAACAAGGCTGGAACATTCTTAGCATATGCTGCCCTAAATATGGCAATGGAGAAATACTCCGACATGTACTTATCAACTTCACCCTTTTCACCTCCTAGAACACCCCTGAAAAACAATGCATGTATGCAGGTTTTCCCACGGAGCTACCATTTCCTGCAATGGCACGTCCTGTTGATGGCTCAATGCACGGCACCCAGAAAAATGTTGATGGCTCGTGGTTGATGTAGAGCTCGTTGGGAACCCCAAGAGGAAGGTATGATGAGCACAGCAACAAGTTTCCCTCAGTTATGAAACCAAGGTTTAATCAAACCAGTAGGAGCAAGGAAACATCCCAAAGGTGTTACTAGCTGAGCTTTGGCAGGGCGCACTACCGGTGCTAGTAGCAACATCGAGACCTGCACAACAGAACCACAGAACTTTGTCCCCAACTTGCGATGAGGTTGTCAATCTCACCGTGTTTTGCGGAAAACAAAGGATTAAACGTATCGAATGAAAAGAAGTAAAAGTTTGCAGAAAGTAAACACAAAGCAGCAAACAATTGTAGATTGTATGTAAAGTAATAGGAGCGGGATCCATAGTTCACTAGAGGTGGCTCTCCTTAGATAGATAACATGCTGGGTGAACAAATTACAGCGGGGCAATTGACAAACACCGAGAAAACAATAAATGCATATACTAATCATCTTGACTCTTTGAGACTTGATTGGGCATTACAACATAATACATAGACCGCCATCCAACTACATCTTATACTAATAATCCACCTTTAGGTTATCATCCGAACCCCCGCCAGTATTAAGTTGCAAGCAACCGATTATTGCTTTACGAACTGCGTGTAAAATAAACAATACAATTGTTCTATGAACAAAGGATCGTTTTTTTCTCCCTAGTAGCAACAACACATCTAGTACCTTAGAGATTTCTGTCACTTCCCCAGATTACCAGAGGCATGAACCCACTATCGAGCATAAATACTAACTCTTGGAGTTGCTAGCATCTACTTGGCCAAGATAGCTACTAACAACGGAAAGCATGCAAGATCTCAAATAACAAAGACATGATAAAATCAATAATCAATTTTAAATAGCATCTCAATATCCATCGGATCCCCGCAAACACAACATGTATGAATTACAAATAGATGATCTTGATCATGAACGGAGCTCACAAGATCTAAACATGAAAGCACAAAGGAGGAGAGACCAGCCATCTAGCTACTACATGGATCTGTAGTCCAAGGATGAACTACTCATGCATCACACCGGAGGCTTGCATGGTGATGAAGAAGGCCTCCAGGGTGAATTCCCCTCTTCGGCAGGGTGCCGAGCAGAGCTTCAGATCCCCCCGATCTAGGGACAGAGACGATGGCAGCTACAGACTCTTTCGTGGATTTTTGATCGGGTACCTAGGGTTTTCGTCCCGAGGGCAACTTATAGGCGGAAGGAGAGGCCGAGGGGGTGCTGGGGTCGGCCAGACCACCCCCTGGCGCGGGCCAAGCCTGGCCGCGCGGCCAGGTGGTGTGGCCGGCCCCTGGCCCCTCTCCGTCTCGTATTCTGGCACTTGATCCCTTCCGGAAAAATAGGCACTTTGGCTTTTGTCCCGTCCAATTCCGAGAATATTCATTTTCTGACTTTCCTGGAACCAAAAACAGAAGAAAACAGGCAGCTGGCACTGTGGCTCTTGTTAATAGGTTAGTCCAAGAAATCATAATAAAATTACTCCAAAGTTGGAACATAACACAAGAAAGTGGATAAAACTAAGCATGGAACATCAAAAATTATAGATACATTTACAATGTATCAACATCCCCAAGCTTAACTCCAGCTCGTCCTCGAGTAGGTAAGTGATAAAAAGAAAGAATTTTTGAGGTGACAAGCACCATCAAAGACTTGATCAAAATATTTGCAAAACATTCAAAGCTGGGATCATAGTACTTCAATCATAACATGAAAGACAAAGTTCTAGCAATAAGACAAAGAAACTATGTTGCAACATGAAAAGGCACAAACAAAAGATTCATGAATAACAATGCTTTGCAAGACGTTTGTTTGTTTCACATAAAGAAAACATAGCATAATAGTATTCAGCTTGTCCCTCAATAGAGTAGCCAATATAAAAGCATAGGACACCTTCAAAGTTCATAAGAGTGACTGGATACAATAGTTTAAAACAAGAAATAACAAGTTATGCATCAATCAACTAGTCTTGGGACAATGCACATAGAACTAAGAATGGCCACTATGCTCTCAAAGTAGGTGCATAAAGTTACAAGGTGGAGACTCAATATAATGGTGGAAGAAAGGCCTTTTTGTAAAAAGGAAGTAGGGATTAAAGTCTCATAAAGAGCTTCCAAAAATTATGGTAATTGTAGTTTTCAGCTCTCATTGCCCCTATCATAAGCATCTTGAAGGTGATTAAGGTTAAAGTGACACAACTAAGAGGATATGCTTGACAAGTTATAAACCGAAATCTCATGCCCCTTACTTACGAAGACCGATCCTCATGCTACTCAACTTCAGTCACGAGTAAGCTCTTGTCATTGTAAGTATATATGTATCATTAAGAACCGCCAACGGTGTACCCCTTGCACATGATACAGGAGCTTTCCCATAATCAAAATGACAAGGAAAGCAGACAATGAGCATCTCAGCGATCTTTTTATTTGCTATTTGCATATGCTTTTATTGAGGATGCTTCATAGAGTGCTCATTATGGTGATGCTGCAAGTTTCCACCATGATTAGGCATGGCTTAGGCTAGCGGCCCAGCCGTTTCTGTAACACACATACAAACTCCATGATCTTACAAGTTCCACTTTTATTTCACACCGCTGGGATCCGTAAGCAAAAGAACATAATATCAACGGGGTACAAAGTACAAGTGCAATGTTGAAAGCATTTCCCATGAAACATGGTTCTTCTAATTTCAACTTATAAAGCGTAATCATATACGCAAAAAAGAAGGACCCAATGGTTCAAGTTTATTAGAGGCAATAAAGTAAAGTGTGCCATCATGTTCGTGAGAGCTTTAATCACTAGTTTTCTCATAACAAGTGAAAGGTAAACAAAAGCATGAATATACTTGGAATAGCATGAGCTAGTAGGTAGGTATGGTGGACTCTTTGGAATAACTTGGTTTAGGGAGTTAGATGCATGGGTGGAACTCATACTTTGTTGCGGAGGCTAGCAAAAGACTGGGAGCGACAAACTAAGAGAGCAATAATGGCCATAATCATGCAGAGCGACAAAACATCATTGATCAAAGCATAAAGTGATACTACAAGTTGAAAACTAAAGGATCATAAAGGCTATGGTGACTTGAGATAGTCATAACATGGTGTGAGCATGTGCCAAGTCAACCCAAATAAAGCATCAAAGGAGAATACCACTATACTATGCTTTAATATGCTAAAACAACGCATGATTCATCCAAGGCACATTAAGCAATCTCAATTGTTTATAACAAGTCATGCTACAGCAAATAATACTAAGAATAAAGCCAAAACGATATCAAGCATGGCATGACAAAGCATAGGCCACAGTAAAAACAAGCCCTTTTTACCACATAAGCATAAACTTTCCTACTCTTTTCCAAAACCAAACCAAACTATTTGCAAACCAATGTGTGAAAGAGGGGGTCCAACCAACTTATTCAGAAAACTAAGAAAACCAAGCAAACTAAAAACCAAAAAAAAAAACGAAAAATAAGACGCTTCAAAAAAACACAACTGTGCATGAAACAATAAAAATGAAGCGTTTGGAAGAAACCTGGAATTTTTATTGATGAAGAAGGGGGATGCCCTAGGCATCCCCAAGCTTTGACGCTTGTACTTATTGGATATTTCTTGGGGTGACACGCGTGGCATCCCCAAGCTTGAGCTTTAGTCCATCCTTTATCTCATACTCATTCCTTCCATACACCTGAAATTTTTCCTTCATACAAAACTTCACACAATCTCATTAGCAACATTAGTGCACTTTAAGATAAATAAGTTTCAAGGTTCAGTTCTAAAACCAAATAAACTTCTATTAGAATACTAGCTACTGTAGCACTTCCCTCAAAAATCTCAATTCCCCAAAGGAACTCAAGAAGGAACTAACAAGAAGCAAATGCAGAAAATGGCAGAAATCTGTCAAAAGAGACCAGCAGGTAAAGACGAATTTTTTCGAAGACCTTATGTTGCTCAAATAAAAAAGTGTTGAACTAACAAAAGTTAGATAACAACCTGGGGCAGAAGCACAAAAAAGTACAGCTGAATCCGACGTACATAGCTCTCTCAGAATGTTTTACGGTGAACCACAGAAATCTGTTTCGGGACAGCAACTTTCCCAATCATTACTTCACTCTCATTAGAGGTTACTCTTGGCACAAAAAGCAAATAAAAAGGACAAGGAGTGGTTATTACAGAGGTAATAACTTCCAAGACTCTTCTAAAACTCTTGGGTTATCTCCCAACAAGTACTTTTCTTTAACGCCTTTAAGTTAGGCATAAGGACCAAAGAAAGAATCAAGTGTTCTCAAATGAAGAAGCATTAAGACCAAATTTCTTGCCCTTACCTCTCTTATTTTTATTCTTAACCTTTGGGAAAATGTGATTGTTTGGTGGATAAGAAAGGTGCATGGTCCCCTTTCCCACATCTATTATTGCTCCAAGGAGTTCTTATAGGGATCTTCCAAGTGTAATTTGTCTTTTTCCTGCGCATTCAATAACAAGATAATCAGTAGAAATCATTTTCCCAAGGATCTTTGTAAACACCCCTTCAGCAATTCCAATAGGAAATAAGGTAGCATTATTAGCAAGAGATATTTCTTTTCCTCCTTCAGTAAGCCCCCAAAGATTCAAAGATTCATAAATATCTCTGGGCATAAGACAAAATTCAGACATGATATCGCAGGGCGCTTGAAAAGTTTCAGTGTTTATCTCAATCTTTACTGTAGGGAGCCACTTTGATGGTTCAGAATTTATTGGAACATGATTGTGATGCTCCCTAAGCGTATATAGCACCTTTCTAAGCTAGTAGTGCTAGCCTCAAGAGTGTTCAACCTAGCAAATATTTTTGCGAAAGAAATATCAGTTTGGCTAGGCATAGTGTAAGTGAGGATCAATTTCTTGATAGCATTAATAGCATCATCCTCATTACATTGGAGGAAATATCCTCCCACAATAGCATCTAAAGCATATCTATAGCAAAGAGCAATCCCAAGGTAAAAACTGCTAAGGAACAAGCCTTGAATCATTTTAGGCTCAGTCTTTTCATGTAGATCAGAGATTCTAGACCAAGCTTCCTTAAAACTTTCCTCAATTCCTTGTTTAAAAGTGAGAATCATTTCCTCGGGTGACATAGTGATTGGAGCAAGGCTAGACATAGTGGCAACTCAAGATAAGAACTAATTTTTGTGTGTTTTCCAACAAGAAAGCAAAACAAGTAAAACTAATTTTGTGTGTGTTTTTGAAGAACAAAACAAGCAAACAAAGAAAAAAGAAACTAAGCAAAACAAAAAAACAACAAAGTAAAGATATTGGTTATGAGGGACTCCCCTTGTGAAGATATCCTTGACTCCCCGGCAACGGCGCCAGAAGAATGCTTGATGACTCAATGCACTGCGCCTAGAAAAATGTTGATGGCTCGTGGTTGATGTAGAGCTCGTTGGGAACCCCAAGATGAAGGTATGATGAGCACAGCAGCAAGTTTCCCTCAGTTATGAAACCAAGGTTTAATCGAACCAGTAGGAGCAAGGAAACACCCCAAAGGTGTTACTAGCTGAGCTTTGGCAGGGCGCAGTACCGGTGCTAGTAGCAACGTGGAGACCTGCACAACACAACCACAGAACTTTGTCCCCAACTTGCGATGAGGTTATCAATCTCAAAGTGTTTTGCGGAAAAGAAAGGATTAAACGTATCGAATGGAAAGAAGTAAAAGTTTGTAGAAAGTAAACACAAAGCAGTAAACAGTTGTAGATTGTATGTAAAGTAAAAGGACCGGGATCCATAGTTTACTAGAGGTGGCTCTCCTTAGATAGATAACATGCTGGGTGAACAAATTACAGCGGGGCAATTGAAAAACACCAAGAAAGCAATACATGCATATACTAATCATCTTGACTCTTTGAGACTTGATTGGGCATTACAACATAATACATAGACCGCCATCGAACTACATCTTATACTAATAATCCACCTTTAGGTTATCATCCGAACCCCCGCCAGTATTAAGTTGCAAGCAACCGATTATTGCTTTACGAACTGCGTGTAAAATAAACAATACAATTGTTCTATGAACAAAGGATCGTTTTTTTCTCCCTAGTAGCAACAACACATCTAGTACCTTAGAGATTTCTGTCACTTCCCCAGATTACCAGAGGCATGAACCCACTATCGAGCATAAATACTAACTCTTGGAGTTGCTAGCATCTACTTGGCCAAGATAGCTACTAACAATGTAAAGCATGCGAGATCTCAAATAACAAAGACTTGATAGAATCAATAATCAATCTGAAATAGCATCTCAATATCCATCGGATCCCCGCAAACACAACATGTATGAATTACAAATAGATGATCTTGATCATGAATGGAGCTCACAAGATCTAAACATGAAAGCACAAAGGAGGAGAGACCAGCCATCTAGCTACTACATGGATCCGTAGTCCAAGGATGAACTACTGACGCATCACACCGGAGGCTTGCATGGTGATGAAGAAGGCCTCCAGGGTGAATTCCCCTCTCCGGCAGGGTGCCGAGAAGAGCTTCAGACCCCCCGATCTAGGGACAGAGACGATAGCGTCTATAGACTCTTTCGTGGATTTTTGATCGGGTGCCTAGGGTTTTCGTCCCGAGGGCAACTTATAAGCGGAAGGAGAGGCCGAGGGGGTGCTGGGGTTGGCCAGACCACCCCCTGGCGCGGGCCAAGCCTGGCCGCACAGCCAGGTGTTGTGGCCGGCCCCTGGCCCCTCTCCTTCTCGTATTCTGGCACTTGATCCCTTCTAGAAAAATAGGCACTTTGGCTTTTGTCCCGTCCAATTCCGAGAATATTCATTTTCTGACTTTCCTGGAACCAAAAATAGCAGAAAACAAGCAGCTGGCACTGTGGCTCTTGTTAATAGGTTAGTCCAAGAAATCATAATAAAAGTACTCCAAAGTTGGAACAAAACACAAGAAAGTGGATAAAACTAAGAATGGAACATCAAAAATTATAGATACATTTACAATGTATCACCTGTCAGCCAAACTCACTACATACCTCCATTGCCTATCTTTACTGTCAGTGTAGGTTACCTCAGCCTCCATTCCTCTTCTAATGCATTTCATCTTCAATTGTTTTGCCCTGGCATGCAATGCCTTAATCAAAGATGGGAGGATGAGATGGCCAGCATATACTGTTGATGCTATTTTTTGACGCAAATCGATCTTTATCATGATCATCTGCCTAATATTATCAAATAATTGCCACAACATAAGCCCTTTAAATGACTTGACCTTTGCATTGAAACTCTCTGCAAGGTTACTTGTCACATAGTTTATCTTGCAAATTTGATTGAATTGGCTTCTTGACCACACCATTCCATGATGTGCATCCAAGTACTCCTTCATCGCAAGTTTTTGTTTATACAACACTTCCAAATGATACAAATGCTTCCTCAAACTGCATGTGTATGAAGCTGGCCATAGGTTGTCAGTATAAACCCTTGAATTTCTTTATAAAATTCTACACTAAGTGTCGCATACATTCCCTATGCTCCACTCTAGGGAATACTGCTTCTACAACTTTCTCCAAACCTTTGCAAGTGTCCGTGTGGATAGTAAGTCCTGGTGGATGACCTATAAGGTCGCGCAAATTCTCTAGAAACCAAGTCCAACTTTCCTCTAACTAAATCTCCAAAACTCCAAAAGCAACAGGGTACATCCAATTGTGGCCATGAATTGCAGTAGCAGCTACTAGTTGTCCTTTAAATCTGCCATGAAGAGTTGTTGCATCCATGGCCAAATAAGGCCTGCAACCATCTAGAAACCCTTGCCAGCAAGCTTTGAAACAAACAAAATCCCTTCTAAAGCACTCCTTCTCCATTGTCTTCCCACTTATTTTGTACTAAACTGTATGCCTATCTATGTGTACAACACTACCTAGACTAGCCATCTCCACTTCATCTTTGAAGCTGTAAAGCAACTGAAAACTTTCATTCCATGGACCATTGATCCTATCAAAATCCATTTCCTTTGCATAGAACATCCTCATGTACGGTACTGTAATATTAAACTTTTCAGAAACTTTTTTTATGAGCGTTGTTGCACCAAGTGATGGGTTCGCTCTCATCCAATCCATGATTGCATCTTCCAACCACCTAGTATTTGCTAGTTTTGTTTTTTCCTTTGGCTGTGCCCCTTGAGGGGGACAAAAATGTTCGAACCAGTTACCTTTTATCTAAAACATAATGAAAATGTCAGGTACAATTAACAAATTCTACTCAATTATCTAAAATACAAAACTGGTTGTAATACCTGAACCAAACTGCTCCTGAGCATAGTGGATGCGTGCATCCTTCACCTACACCTCTTGTATGGGCACTTCACTGTGAACCTTGCTGGCTCACTCTTAATAACAACATAATCATTATTGGTGCATATGCAATATGTAGTAAGCGCTGATACATTGCAAATGTATCTATAATATTTGATGTTCAATGCTTGGTTTTATCTACTTTCTTATGTTTTGTCCACACTTTGGAGTACTTTTCATATGGTTTCTTGAACAAACCTATTAACAAGAGCCATAGTGCCAGCTGCCTGATTTCTGTTGTTTTTGGTTCTAGGAAGTCAGAAAATGAATATTCTCGGAATTGGACGACACAAAAGCCAAAGTCATTATTTTACCGGGGGACACATGGAGCCAGAATACGAGACGGAGAGGGGCTATGTAACATCCCAAAACTTTAATCCAACGTTATTAAGATCCAAATCATCAAAATTAGGGTTAACAAAAACTTTTCCAATTAAAGTTATTAAAGCATTCATATGCGTGTGCATTTAAATAGGAGTTGTTTTGAATTGCCATGATTCAGTGATCCGTTGCTTGTAAAATGATTCTTAGGTGAAATAAACATCATCTAGATCATTCCCAAACAAATCCCAAAGAAAAACAAATCAAAATGAATAAAAGAAGAGCATGGTCATTTGTGCCATTTTAATCAACATGCCTACTTTGGCTATTCCTACTACTCAATTCTTAACAGAAACCAATATGGATCTTTGCACCCCTTGCTAGTACATGTAATGATGTACCAAGGACCACTTTGTGATCTGCTAAAAACTTTAAAACACTAATTTTAAATGACATTTGAAAATTGAATCTAGTATAGGTATCAAGATCCCACTTATTCAAAAACCACTCAAATGAGCTTCATTTTCAGAACCCAAGAAACCACAGATGATCAAGCTTATGACTAACACACCCACCAAAAATCTTTTCAAAATTCAAAACTAAATTTCTTTCGGCCATTTTCACAAACACCTGGCAGGCATGAATCACACTCTAATCCTAGCTCACTGTTTCTACAGGGTTTTGCCACCCATTTGACCTCAACTTACTCCATTTGTCCCTTCTAGCAACAGTACCACGTCACCTTGAGGACATGCTCGCCGGCCAACCTTGCCAACGCAGCAGCCGACCGCCCCTCTCTCTCTCGCCATGTCTAGGAGCTAGACCAGACCGCACCACCGCCTTCTGTCCCCTCCCCGAGTAGAGCCAAGCCGTGGACCACTTGCAGAGCACCGCGCCCAGAGCGTCTGCACCATGCCGAGCACGCGCCAGAGTGCCGCACCCGACAAGCGTGCACACGCCGCGCCTCCACCGCAGCCCGTGCTCATCGCTTCGCCACGACCCCAGGAACCGCCCGGACATGCCCGTTCGCTGCCGTTTGACCAGCAGTCAAACGCTGCATCTGTCGCTCAAAGCATGAGCACCGCCCGACCATTTGCCACCGCCCCTAGCCATGCATTTACACCGTAGAGCACTGCCAGGAGGCAGGCCACCGTCCCCTACCTCAAGCCATGCCGCTAGCACGTTGTGCAGCCCTCGCTGGAGTCGCCCGCCCATCACTTTCGGTCGCCTCGTCGAGCTATAAATAGAGGCCACCCCAGCACAAACCATTCACACCATTCCACTCCCCTCTCCTCACTGGTCCTTCCCCACCTCTCGCTGGAGCCACTCGAGCCTTGGTTCGCCAGAATTTCGCCGGAGGAGCCCGCTGCAGAGGAGGAGAAGGCGCCGTCGATTTCTTCCACCCTAGGAGCTGCCACGACCACCCCCCAGTTCGCCGTCGTCCACCAGTTTGATCGCCCCCATCATCGTTGTAGTTGGAGCCCTAGTATGCCCCCTAAGCACCCCCACTGAGCCGCTAGGGTTAGACCTCGTGGGCGACCTGTCTGTCGTCGACGACGAGCCCCAGCCGTAGATCCTAGTTCTAATCTAACGGCCCACACCACCCCGTACTGCTTCGCGTGTAAAGAGCCGTTGGCTGGTGGACCCCCCTGTCAGCTATCCTCTGTGCCGCGGAACGACATTGGGCCGGCCCGTTTTCTTTCCCGCGCGACCCATTTAATTCAAACTTAGGTTTTTCTATTTAGTTTGAACCTAGTTCTGTCCCTTAGTCTGAAAATCAATTCAGAGAGATTTACAAATCCAAATGGAGTGATTCCAATTTTGTTAGAAAGCTACTGCAAATATCTACTCAAGCCCGTTGGATTTAATTCAATTAGGGTTATAGATCTCTCCTAGTAAAAATAACAAGACATAAGCTTTTGCACATTCAAACATTTTTATAAAATCAACCATGATAGATTTTGAGTTGATTCCAACTCTCAAAATCACATTTAACCATACCTATCTGAATATGTAATAATATTAAGGTTTACATGCAGTGACTTTGGACTAGTCAAAACTTCATTCATAACCCCCTTCGGAATCTTCTGTTTTGTTACGATGCCCTTTGGGCTGAAGAACGCAGGAGCTACGTACCAGCGCACGATGCAGCGTTGCCTCCATGATCAACTCGGACGCAATGTACATGCATACGTGGATGATATCGCGGTCATGTCCAAAAAGAAGGAAACATTGATTTCCGACTTGGAGGAAACATTCGCCAATCTACGAAAATACAACATCATGCTTAACCCGAAGAAATGCTTCTTTGGAATACCAGCCGGAAAATTGTTAGGTTTCATAGAGGCATAGAGGTGAACCGCGACAAGATCAAGGCTATTCTCAATATTTCCAGGCCAGCTCGTCCGAAGGACGTACAAATATTAACTGGTTGCATTGCTGCGGTTAGTCGATTTGTAAGACGGCTTGGTGAAAAAGATGCACCATTATACAAACTCCTGAAGAAGACCAAGCATTTTTTCTGTACTGACAAAGCTGAAGCTGCACTACAAGACCTGAAGAAAGTACTCTCATCTGCTCCTATTCTTGCAGCGCCGGAACCTCAGGAACCGATGTTGCTCTACATTGCTGCGACAAATAAGGTTGTTAGTATCGTTATGGTAGTGGAGAGACTAGAAGAAATTCAGGAACACCTGGTGCAGCGTCCGACGTACTTTGTCAGCGAGGTCCTGACAGAATCAAAATAGCGGTATCCGCACTATCAAAAGTTGGCTTACGGTGTTTTTCTAGCATCTCCAAAGTTACGACACTATTTTCAGGAGCATCCAATTACCGTGGTGAGCAAAGCTCCCATGAGATACATAATCAACAATAGCGATGCCACAGGACGCGTCGCCAAATGGGGTATAGAGCTTGCAGCTTTTGATATTGAGTACAAACCCCGGACAACAATCAAATCCCAGATCCTTGCCGACTTTGTCGCTGATTAGACAGAGACCAAGGAGAATATGGTCCTCCCTGAGTCGGAATATTGGACCCTCTTTTTTGATGGGTCTAAGGCTCGAGGGGGCTCGGGGGCTGGCGTGGTGCTCAAATCACCCCAAGGAGATAAACTTTTATACGTGTTGCAGATCCACTTCACAACGACAAATAACATTGCCGAATATGAAGCACTGCTGCATGGAATCCGGATTGCTAAGGATATTGGCATCTGACGTTTAATGTGTTACGGAGATTCGGATCTTGTTGCTCAGCAAGTCTCGGATATTTGTAATGCAAATAAGCACATGGCAGCATATAAAGTTGTCGTGATGATCTATCTAAATCGTTCGAAGGGTTTGAAGTTCAACACATCCCTCGAGCAGAAAATGAGGAAGCAGATGCATTATCTTGAATAGGCTCTACGCGGAAAGAGGTCCTGGATGGCGCATTTTTAAAGCATCTCAAAGTTCCCTCGATAAAGGGAGTAGATGAGGAATATCTGACCAAATCCGACTCACCTTTGATAGCAGTTCTGGCTATAATTCCCAACTGGACTTAACCCTACCTCGATTACTTGGTAGATGGAAAATTACCCGAAGACGAGGTGTTGAGCCGACAGATTATCCGACAAGCAAAAGCCTATACTATTGTTAAAGGTGAGCTCCATAAACGGAGTGTTTCTGGGGTTTTTCAGCGCTGTGTATCTCCGGAAGAAGGAGTGGAAATCTTAAGGGAAATCCACGAAGGCGAGTGTGGTCACCACGCTGCAACCAAATCTTTAGTGGCAAAAGCTTTTCGACATGGATTTTTCTGTCTTACAGCTCAGGCAGATGCCTAACAATTAGTCAAGACATGCAAAGGCTGCCAAAAATATGCCAAGCAAGCTCATGTTCCGGCTGATCAGCTGCGAACAATACCTGTAACATGGCCCTTTGCGGTCTGGGGGCTTGATATGGTAGGACCTTTTAAACGAGCCCCAAGTGGATTCACTCACCTCTTAGTGATGGTGGACAAATTAACAAACTGGATCGAGGCTAAACCTGTCACTAGTTGTGATGGATCAACAGCCAAAAAATTTGTCGAGGATGTTATAATCCGGTATGGTTATCCGCATAGTATTATCACGGACAATGGGAGTAACTTTTCCATAGGAGAACTGGCTGAATTCTGTGATGAGCAAAATATTCGGCTTGACATTGCGTCAGTCGCACATCCACAGGCTAACGGACAAGTCGAAAGAGCAAATGGTTTAATTCTACAAGGCTAACGGACAAGTCGAAACTAAGACTCGAAGCACCACTAAGACGTGCTGCGGGGGCTTGGGCATAGGAACTACCCTCTGTAATTTGGAGTTTACGAACAACTCCGAACAGGTCAATAGGATATACACCTTTCTTCTTGGTCTATGGCGCAGAAGCAGTTCTTCCTAGTGATTTAATTCATACCTCTCCTAGAGTTGCCGCGTATATTGAAGAGGATGCCGAAATATCTCTACAAAATAATCTCGACTTAGTCGAAGAAGTTCGCGTCGTTGCTGAAATGAGATCTACAGCCTATCAGCACAAGTTACGCAAGTATCATAGACAGAGAGTCCGAACTAGATCTTTCAATAAAGGTGATTTGGTTCTCCGGCTTCTGCAACAAAGAAAGCACAAACTTTCCCCAGTATGGGAAGGGCCCTTTTTAGTTAGTCGAGTATTGCACAATGGATCGTACTACTTAACTGACATGAGGCCAGTCAAAGAAAGACCTGCTACTAAGAAGAGAAAGAGAGCCGGAGGCAGTACAAATCCGGATGAGTTGGACAGACCGTGGAATATGGCTCAGCTACGTCCCTTTTATTCTTAGTTTATCCTTCTTTGTAATCATAAATATGTACATGTTCTGTGAGAAATAAAAGTTTTTGGTTACCTCAAAGTTTTTCTGAGAAGTTGGTACCATCTTATTTCCTAATGATCATGTCATAGTCGAAAATCCCAGAATGCTTGAAAGTACTTTATGCTCATGTTCGTTCAGGTTTAGATTTCCGATTCTAAAACTGCTACCTTCGGGTATAACTCTAAAAATTCTAGTCTTTACTTTGGTTATTTGTCGGATTGCTAGATGCGGGTATCTTCCGAGTAGTGAATTGTTGGTACTGGAAGCCGGCTTTGTTTCCGAGTTTAAACTGGTTTAGCAATTGAGCTCCGTTGCTCGGCAAAGTTTCCGGCTGAAGGTTTAGCCGGCTCACGAAAGGGACGAGGCGGAAAGCCAGATAAACGATAAGTAGAGACGGAAAAATTTCAAGTGCTTATGAAAACATTTCAGGCACGCAAAAAATCTAAGACAAAAGTCCTGAATAGATAAAAAACTTCGCACTAGCAAAAGTCATAGTACTTAATATTTACAAAGCGCATCATGTTCTTTCAGAGCATAATACATAAGTTTGTGGTTTATGATGCAGGAGGAGATGAAGGAGCTGCTGGCTCGCTGGTTACTCCGCCTTGATATCGTTCCGAGATGTCCGGATCCGAGGTGGTCCGTTCATCGTCGGAAACTTCTTCGGTTTCTTCTGGAGGAGGTGGCGGGGTATCTACGCGGGTGAAGAAGGGGATCTCGTAGCTGGTCAGATCAGCTACGTGGCACCCATATCCGGCGTAGGAGTGCATGATGGCTTGAAGGTCTTGCTCCTGGCCATCTTCGTCTACCTTGATGTACCCTCTGGTCACTTGCCATATCTCCATGTTTCCATGGTGGCTCATGACCATGGTGAGAGCGTTCTGCGCAGCAGTCCGCGCGTAGGACATGTTACAGTCCCGAACAAGTTGCGGCATCTCCTTGGCCTTGTCCCGCACCTGAAAATCTGACATGCTTGGCATGTCCGGAATCCTCAGAGACTCGCCAATGTCTTCAATAGACTGGCGGAAGTCATGCAAAAGATCACCGACTTGAGTAAACCGGTGGGTGCAGGGCTCGGAGGAGGAAGAATCCGACAAGTTCAATGGACCTAAACACAGAACAAGTCAAGGAAAATCTGACATTGATGAAAGTCGAAGAAATGATAAATCAGACAGATGGAACGTACCAAGAATGACGTCGTCAATCTTGGTCTTCTCCTCCCGGAGACTCTGGAGTTCAGCCCGGAGCGCTTCGGAGAGATCCTTCTCTCTGCCAAGCTCATTCTTGAGGTCCGAGATAACTTTATATTGAGCGGCGATCTTGCGATCACGCTCTTCAGTGGCCATGGAGGAGGATTCAAGGACTTGAGCTATGCTCCTTTCATGATCTGCCTTGAGCTGATCCAGCTCTTGGGTCTTGAGGTTCTCCACCACTAGGGTCTTGAGGTTCTCGGCCTCTTCAATCATAGCGATGGATTGTTTCACGAACGCTGTAACTCAAAAAGAACAACAGTTCATAAAAATTTGACATTGAAAAAAGCAAAAGACAAGATTTGAATCTCAGAAAGTTTACCTTCGGCTTCATCCTTGGCTACCTTGAGCTCAGCATTTTCAAGACGGAGAGCTTTTATCTCTCTCCGCTTATCACAGACATTGGTTAATAATTCCTGGTTATAGGAACATACTTTCTATAAGTCAGAATACCAAAAGTCAGAAAGCTACTTAAGACTCGGGCTAATATTTTTTGCTAAATATCAGCACGAGCCTTGGGGGCTACACTAGTTCGTTCTTTGGCATCCTAATGAAAGCATAAACCCGGATTTCTATATCCTACTTCATGCTTGGGGGCTAGAGGATATGATATAACATAATGTAAAAACAAGAGTTGGAATTCCGACTTACATATTGCTCGCGGGTGAGTTTGTCTAACCCCGCATTCACTTCAGCTGCCACCTTCTCGGCGAGGGTAAGAGGAATTACAGGGGCTGTTGGAAGCCCGCCAGTCCTGATTCTCTCGTCGTGAAGGAGGACTTGAGCGAGAAGGTTAGAGAACTTGACGTCCTCTGCTTCCTCTTCGGGGGATAGATGGCTTTTGTCCAGGACTTGCCTGGCCAGCCACTGGATTTCCTCTGCAGATTTCTGGGACAAGCCAAACTTGGCAAGTCCGGGATTGCTGAGGAGGTTGTCGGCGAAGACTTCAGCCGAGGGATCATTACCCGAAGAGGGTTCACCCTTATCTTGAGCTGATGCACCCACGGTGACGTTAGTGTGTGACCCAAGGATCACAGGCGCCGTTGGAGGAGCCGGATCTTCTACAACAACCGGAGAAGGAGTAATCGCCGGTGTTGTAGAAGGTTGAGGGGCAGGAGTCGGAGGAGCCGTGGTAGGGGAAGCTATGGTAAGCTTCGTTTGTCGCAAGGGCTTCGAAGGAATCCCTTTCCCCTTGCCCTTGATGATAGATTTTGCTCTGAGAAAGTAGTAATGTCGGAAACATTACATCTCGGAAAGAAACTTGAGTAAAGTACAAAGGCAAAAATGTTGTGACAAAAGGTTACCTTTTCACAACTGGCACCTCCTTTGTGCCAACTGCCACTGTCGGAGCTTTACGCATCTTGAGCGCAAGATCCGGCAATGGGACTACTTCGGTCTCCTGAGAAAACTCAGGAGGATATCCTTCGAGTGGAGCAAGCTCCGACTCGGGGAGGTCAGCAAGCTGAAAACAGGAAAGCATATCAGCATTGCAGTATATAATTTAAAGATTGAAACACGTAAAAGGTGTACTGATGGAAGCTTACTGACACTACGGGGTTTTCCGCCGTGTGCATGTCCATAGAAACCTCCGGAATTTTCCTCTCGATCCGATCCTTAATCAGCCACTTAATCTGGCTTATGTAACCCTAGGCGGTGTAGGCTTTCGGGCTAATGCGGAGGGAATCTTTTTCGGAAGACGTGATGGAGTGCATCAGTCTGTCCCCGTGGTACTGAAGTGGCTGGATCCGACGTGAGACCCAGCAATGGACCAAGTCGGATCCCTTCAGACCCTTGTGCTTGATCAAATACTCGATCTGCCTCTTAGCGAGGATCAGATCGTCGGTGAGAGCTAGAGCAGCCTCATCCCTGGAAGGTTGGGCTGTGGCGGCTCCATCGACAAAAGCCGGCAAAGCAGTAGCTTTGCCGGGAGCTGCAATATCCCTATGGTAGAAGAAAGTGGCTGGCCATTGTTTGACCGAGTCAATGGCAAATAGGCCCGGTCTCGTCTAACAGAAAAACTAATGGTACCGGTGATATAAGGAACACTGGCAGTGATGGAATTTCTCTGGACATGGAAATAGTACCAGAATAGAAGCAAACTCGGCCAAATGCCGAGAAAGCCCTCGCAAAGCGCAGCATATGCGCTCATTTCTAGAAGAGTATTGGGAGGAAGATTGTGGAATTGAACTCCATAGTGATCTATCACCTCGGAGAAGAACTCCGAGGGAGGAAATGACAAACCTCGGTCTAGAAGGGTGCCAAAGTGGACACGCTCGCCCTCACGCGGGTTGGGGACGGTTTCACCGAGGCCGGTCCACCAGTCGCCGGCGGCGAGAAGCCCCTCCTTCTCCACGTTCTTGAGGCCTGCCTCGTTGAGGGCGCAGGGGATCCAGATTCCCCGGAAACTCTCCTTCTCCGCAGCTGCTTCCGCCGACGCCGCCGACGCCAAACTAGAGGAAGAAGAATAGGAAGCCATTTTTCTCCGGTGGAAAAGGTGACCTTAAAGTGGCGGCGCTAGGAGCTCTGTGGGAGGAGGGCGCGGAGGCTCTGGGCGCGCATGAAGATTGGGAAGGAAGGAACGGCAAAGGACTAGTGGAGAGGAGAAGAAGAAATCTAAACCCCTTATATCCACCTACCTGCGCCAAGATTCGTGCAAACGCTACAGTGTAACCGCCACGCATCATGGAAAGAACTGGGGAGGGCCCGCGCAATGATTGCGTCGCCTCGATCTCCACGCGCGCATTGAAACGGCGCCTCGGTTCCACGAACCGCGGACCCACCAATGGTCGTGCTGATAGAACGTCTGTCAGATGACGTGACTTGACCATACTTGTGTCAGGTGGCGTTATAGACCAAGTTCCGGCTTAGTTTAAAAAGCGAACTGGAAAATCCGAGTAACCAATTGAAAGGTCCGACTTACTTGTAACACCCGGATCGTATTTTTTGTTGTGAAGTTTCAGGAACCCTTCAAGATTCTGCAAGCCGAAGATCAAGCTAGACGATGATAAAATCTGACTTTGGATCTTGGAGGCCTCCGGGGGATGTTGTTGGGGATATACTTTCCGGGTATCCTCACAGTTCCTCACAGACCAGGGTGGCCCACTTCGGGTTAGAGCTTTGCTTCACGGGCGGCCCAGTTAGAGAGAGAAGACGGAGTCCAATCCGGCTATGGGAAGGCCCAGAAGACTTACCGACTTAGGCCCATAATGTTACTTGTAGTTCAAGATGTACTCTGTAACCAACTCTTAGTCGTAGCCGGATTGATCTCTCCTGTAAACCCTAGGCCGGATATCTATATAAGTCGTCCTAGGGAGAGCCTTTAGGGCACCAGATAACACCCAATACTTTAGACCCTCAACTCGCACAGGCGATACCATTGTAACCCATATTCCGGCTTTGCCGTATTACTGGATTGCTATCAGGAGTAGGGTCCATCCAAAGCCGGCGGATTCGAACCTGGGTAACTTGTGTGCGCACCGTCCCGGAACACCGTACGTCTCACACCCTCCCTTCCGCACGTCTCGAGGACCCCCTCATGGCGTGTTTGTCCTCAATCCGAGGACACATTTGTCACCGAAGAATTTGCATGCACTAGTAAGATTCACCCAACCAACTTGAAGCATGTCATGATAGTTCAAATCCCTGGTTCAACAACAAAAGCTAGAAAAATTTGCAAACTGTGCCTATCAGAATACATGGGATAGATTTTTATGCCAACCTAATTGTACTTGGAACCAAAGCATTGGAAGTAGTACTAGGTATGGACTGGATGTCAAGGCATCAAGGAATGATAGACTGTGCTGAGAAAGCCATCAGCATGCCCAGTAGCTCTGGAGTCAAAGTAGAGCATATCTCTGAAACCTTACCTCGCCAATTCAAGTGCAACAAGAGTCTAGCCCTACCCACCATAGACCAAGTCAGAGTAGTCTGTGAATACCCTGATGTATTACCAGATGAATTGCCAGGTATGCCCCCGGATAGGGATATTGAGTTCATTATCGAACTAATCCCCGGAACCGGACCCATAGCCCAGAGACCTTATAGCATGAACCCCTCAGAGTTAGTGGAACTGAAGAAGTAGTTGGATGTCATGTTAGCAACAGGCTTGATTCAACCAAGCGCATCGCCATGGAGGTCACCCATGTTATTCGTCGACAAGAAAGATGGAGGCAATCGTTTGTGCACAGATTACATAAAGTTGAATGACGTCACCATCAAGAACAAGTACCCCTTTCCAAAGATAGAGGATCTATTTGATCAGTTGACTGGAGCCTAGGTATTCTCAAAGATTGATCTTAGGACTGGTTATCACCAACTTAAGATTCGTGCAACGGATATTCCGAAGACCGCCTTTACTACTCGCTATGGTTTATACGAGTATACGGTTATGTCTTTTGGATTAACCAGTGCCCCTGCTTATTTCATAAATCTCATGAATAAGATCTTTATGAATTTCCTAGATAAGTTTGTAGTTGTGTTTATAGACGACATCCTTATCTACTCCAAGTCAGAAGTAGAGCATGAGGAACATCTGAGAATCATCCTAGAAACCCTGAGAGAGCATCGGTTATATGCCAAGTTCAGCAAGCGTGAGTTTTGGCTGAAAGAAGTAGGATTCCTAGGACATATTGTGTCTGCCGGAGGAGTCTCTGTTGATCCCGCCAAGATCAAAGATGTCGAAGAATGGGAATCCCCAACCACTCAAACCCAAGTCCGTGCATTTCTCGGATTAGCGGGATATTACCACAAGTTCGTAGAAGGATTCTCGAGCATCGCCAGACCCATGACCCAATTGTTGAAGAAGGACAAGAAGTTTGAATGGACCGACAAATGTGAAGCCAGTTTCCAAGAACTGAAGAAGAGATTGATATCAGCCCTAGTATGGATCATGCCAGACATCAAGAAGCCGTTTGATGTATATTGTGATGCATCCAAGATTGGTCTCGGATGTGTGTTGATGCAAGAAGGCAAAGTCATCGCTTATCTATCTCGACAACTGAAGCAACATGAGCAGAACTATCCGACCCATGATCTTGAGCTAGCAGCCATAGTTTTGGCATTGAAGACATGGCGTCATTATTTGATGGGTAATCGCTGTGAGATTTACTCAGATCACAAGAGCTTGAAGTATATTTTCACTCATAAGGAGCTGAATATGAGGCAAAGGAGATGGATAGAGTTAATCAAGGATTATGACCTTGACATTCACTATCACCCCGGCAAGGCCAATGTGGTAGCGGATGCTCTGAGCAGATTGCCTTGCAGGCTAAACACCATGATCCAGGAGAAGCAGCCAAGTTTGTATGAGGATTTGGAGCAGTTCACAACTGAATTGGTTAGCAAAGGATTCTTAGCTAGCTTTGAATTCAACCCACGTTGATTAGCCAAATCAAGGAAGCCAGAAGGCAAATGAAAGTATCGATGGCATCAAACGTCGTATTGGTACAGGAAAGGTACCAGGATTCATTGAAGATGAAGGAGTTCTGTGGTACAAAGGACGTATATGTGTGCCAGCAGACTCGGAGCTGAAACAGGTTATCATGCAGGAAGCTCATGATACTCTTTATTCTATCCACCCCGGAGGAATGAAGATGTATCAAGATTTGAAGGAGCAATTTTGGTGGCACAAGATGAAGAGAGAAATCGGAAGCTACATCGCCAAGTGTGACATCTGTCAGAGAGTCAAAGCAGAGCATCGGAGACCCGCAGGACTATTGCAACCATTGCAGATTCCGGAATGGAAATGGGATTCTACCGGAATGGACTTTATCACCGGTTTTCCTACTTCCAGTAGCGGGAATGACTCAATCTGGGTCATAGTTGATAGACTGTCCAAGGTAGCTCACTTTATCCCTGTCAAGACTACCTACCAGAGTTCGAAGCTAGCAAAACTGTATATTGCTAGGATTGTTAGTCTGCATGGAACCCCCAAGACCCTAGTATTCGATCGAGGAACCCAGTTTACCTCGAGATTTTGGCAGAAAGTCTAGGAAGGATTAGGCACCAAGTTGAATTTCAGCACCTCTTATCACTCGCAATCTGATGGACACACTGAGAGAGTCAACCAGATCCTAGAGGATATGTTAAGAGCTTGTGTGTTGGAATACGGATCAAAATGGGAAGACTGCTTGCCTTTCGCAGAATTCTCATATCACAACACTTATCAAGCTAGTTTGCAAATAGCCCCATTTGAATTCCTATACGGAACAAAGTGCCGCACCCCTTTGAATTGGTCTCAAGTAGGAGAGAGTCAGATCTTTGGACCCGACATTCTCCGAGAAGCCGAAGAGAAGGTTCAAAAAGTCGGTGAGCACCTCAAGACCGCCCAATCTAGACAGAAGAGTTATGCTGACAAGAGAAGGAGAGGCCTGACTTTCAATGTCGAAGATTTTGTATACCTCAAGGTTTCGCCATTTAAGGGAACCCAACGTTTTAGTCTGAATGGAAAGTTAGCCCCCAGATATATCGGACCATTCAAGATTCTGAATCATCGAGCAGAAGTATCGTATCAACTAGAACTACCTGAAGAGATGTCAGCCATCCACAATGTATTCCATATCTCGTTACTTCGCAAATGCCTGGAAGTGCAAGAGAAGACTGCAGTTTTCAAGAACATCGATCACCGAGCTGTTGAGATCAACAATGACCTGACATATCATGAAGTACCCATCCGTATCCTCGAACAAGCTTACAGAACCACCAGGACCGGGAGTATCAAGTTCCTCAAGATTCAATGGAGCAACCATACCGAAGAGGAAACCACTTGGGAGCGAGAAGATTACATTAGGACAGAGTTCCTCAATCTCTTTAGTTCCTAGTTTTCTTTGTAAATCTCAGGACGCGATTTTTTTTAAGGGGGGAAGGTTGTAACATCCCAAAACTTAAATCCAAGGTTATTAAGATCCAAATCATCAAAATTAGGGTTAACAAAAACTTTTCCAATTAAAGTTATTAAAGCATTCATATGTGTGTGCATTTAAATTGGAGTTGTTTTGAATTGCCATGATTCAGTGATCCATTGCTTGTAAAATGATTCTTAGGTGAAATAAACATCATATAGATCATTCCCAAACAAATCCCAAAGAAAAACAAATCAAAATGAATAAAAGCAGAGAATGGTCATTTGTGCCATTTTAATCAACATGCCTACTTTGCTATTCCTAGTACTCAATTCTTAACAGAAACCAATATGGATCTTTCCACCCCTTGCTAGTACATGTAATAATGTACCAATGCCCACTTTGTGATCTGCTAAAAACTTTCAAACACTAATTTTAAATGACATTTGAAAATTGAATCTAGTGTAGGTATCAAGATCCCACCTATTCAAAAACCACTCAAATGAGCTTCATTTTCAAAACCCAAGCAACCACAGATGATCAAGCTTATGACTAACACACCCACCAAAAATCTTTTCAAAATTCAAAACTAAATTTCTTTCGGCCATTTTCACAAACACCTGGCAGGCATGAATCACACTCTAATCCTAGCTCACTGTTTCTACAGGGTTTTGCCACCCATTTGACCTCAATTTACTCCCTCTGTCCCTTCTAGCACTAACCAAAGCCTAATCACCCCACCCCTTTGTCCCTAGCAGCAGTACCACGCCACCCCGACGACATGCTCGTTGACCAACCTTGCCAATGCAGGAGCAGACCACCCCTCTCTCTCGCCATGTCTAGGAGCTAGACCAGACCGCACCGCCGCCCTTTGTCCCCTCCCCGAGAAGAGCCAAGCCGTGGACCACCCGCAGAGCACCGCGCCCAGAGCGTCTGCACCATGCCGAGCACGCGCCAGAGCGCCGCGCCCGACAAGCGTACACACGCCGTGCCTCGACCGCAGCCCGCGCTCACTGCTTTGCCACGACCCCAGGAACCGCCGGGACATGCCCGTTCGCCACCGTTTGACCCGCACTCACCGCACGCGTGTCGAACGCCGCCTCTTCCGCTCAGAGCATGAGCACCGCCCGACGGTTTGCCACCACCCTAGCCACGCATTTAAGCCGTAGAGCACCGCCAGGAGGCAGGCCACCATCCTCTATGTCAAGCCATGCCGCTAGCACGCTGTGCAGCCCTCGCCGGAGTCGCCCGCCCATCACTTTCGCTCGCCTCGTCGAGCTATAAATAGAGGCCACCCCAGTACAAACCACTCACACCATTCCAGTCCCCTCTCCTCACTTGTCCTTCCCCACCTCTCGCCGGAGCTACTTGAGCCTTGGTTCGCCGGAATTTCGCCGGAAGAGCCCGCTATAGAGGAGGAGAAGGCGTCGTCGATTTTGTCCACCCCAGGAGCTTCGGCGACCACCCCTGAGTTCGCCGTCGTCCACCAGTTCGATTGCCCCCATCGCCGCCGTAGCTGGAGCCCTGGTATACCCCCTGAGCACCTCCACCGAGCCGCTAGGGTTAGACCTCGCCGGCGACATGTCCGTCGTCGACGACGAGCCCCAGCCGTAGATCCTAGTTCTAATCTAACGGCCCACATCGCCTCGTACCACTTTGCATGTAAAGAGCCGCTGATAGATGGACCCCCCTGTCAGCTGTCCTCTGTGCCGTGGAACGCCACTGGGCCGGCCCGTTTTCTTTTCCGCGCGACCCATTTAATTCAAACTTAGGTTTTTCTATTTAGTTTGAACCTAGTTCTATCCCTTAGTTTAAAAATCAATTCAGAGAGATTTACAAATCCAAATGGAGTGATTCCAATTTTGTTAGAAAGGTACTAAAAAGATCTACTCAATCCCGTTGGATTTAATTCAATTAGCGTTAGTGATATCTCCTAGTAAAAATAACAAGAAATAAGCTTTTGCACATTCAAACATTTTTATAAAATCAACCATGATAGATTTTGAGTTGATTCCAACTCTAAAAAATCACATTTAACCATACCTATCTGAATATGTAATAATATTAAGGTTTACATCCAGTGAATTTGGACTAGTACCAACATAATGCTATATAGGCATTTCTAGTCACTTTAAATCATTAAATAATGAACTTAAACCAAAGTAATTGTGATCCAACCCTTAAATCACATTCCCACATGTTAGAATATGTGGTGATGACATGTGTCCACATGATCCCATATTTTAAGTGGTGAATATTAAATATTAGTTATTTTTCAATGAGTAGAAAGTACTTTTCTTAAATAAAAAGAATGAAACTAGTTAATAAAACTTGTGATGCTTGTGATGATAATAGATCATCAAATGTGTGCCTTAGAGCGCTAATTAGACTAGTTTAGTATTGTTTGGTGATTGTGTATTCCGTATGTATTTATAGACGATAGTACCGACCAAGCTTTCGAGGAGGAGGAGTTCTATCAAGAGGAGGAAGAAAACTTCAACCACTACACTGCACAAGGCAAGCCACCATTGACAATGCAAGCTAACACTTGCAGGTATAATGCTTAGCAAGTTAGAATTAAGATAGATGATTGAGAAAAGGTGCTTTAGGCATGCTTTGGTTATACTACTTTGACTATTAATTACCCTAAGTACTATTTTCCAGTTTTATTTCCTTTACTTTACCCAAAGTCTTTTACTTATTTTGAAGGTAGCATAAAGAGTATAAAACTTGACCTATATAGATAACTTTAGAGGTCATTCTATGGCATGAGATTGATCCCATCTTCCACCTTAGTGAACACTCTTAACTTAGTAGTTTAGAGTAGAGAAAAACTTGAGTCACTTTAGATGGGAATACTTGCTGAAAATGAATTATAAAAACCTTGGAATGATGAGTCATTCTATTGAGATGTTTTGACATGTGTTGAGAAACACAAATGGTTTATGATGGTGAAAATGTTGAGGCATGAGCATTAACCCTTTTACAAAATTGATGGTTGTATTCGGATGCGATACCATTCCAAATTTACCGTACAACCACAATACCTGAATTGGGTAAGGCTTAGCCAGAAATTTATATGCATTAGTATTAGTTCCCTCGCGGGAGAGGTTTGAGCTGAGGCTACCTCTCAATGTTGTCCACCTATGTAGTGCCCAAGATGACAGATGGTCATGGTTGGGAGGCCATGCTCATAGGAGAGGTGCTTATACTAGGGTGTGTAAAGGAAAGGTTATGTTTGATTATCTGCATACTAAGTATGATGATTCAGGGTTATCCCTGGCAGATGTATCGAATCCTGTGGTGAAAGTGTATCACCTCTACAGAGTATCAAACTATTCGAATAGCCGCGTCCCCGGTTATGGACAGTTGGAATGGTCATACTGTTTCGTTGTCAGATGTTTTCAAAATAAATTATGAAACGAATGATGACTCTTGACTTGACCACAACAGGGTTGTGTTTATGACAATAGCTTCCCAACTTAAGTAATTCTAGAACTTTATTTTATCTTTCTTTGCTTCTGAACTTATCTTAGGTTTCAAACTTAACTTTATAGTTAAACTTAGAGTTAGCACTTTACTTTAGAACTATACTACTTGTTAGTGGTAGTTTGTGAGTACTTAAAGAGTACTCATGGCTTTGTCCCTGGCTATTCTCATGGCCAGAGTATGAAGGAGACAACCAATATGATGGCCAGCAGGACGGCTATGATAACTAGGACTATCTGCCTTCGTCAGCATTGCCTGTGCCCCTGAAGATGGACCCCACCGCTACGCTTATCTTTTATTTGTGTAAGCCATTATGTATGATTTGTAATGGATGATGTACTATGATATCCAATCTGTTATATCTCGCAAAAATGCTAATCCTAGGATTGCGATGAATGACATAACAGGCATCCGGGATTAAAAATCCAGGTGTTGACAGGACAGGGGGCCGCCACACCACCTGGCCGCGCGGCCAGGCCTGGCCCACGCCAGGGGGTGGTGTGGCCGCCTCCAACACCCCCTCGGCCTCTCCTTCCGCCTATAAGATGCCTCCCATACAGAAACCCTAAGTACCCGATCAAAATTGCACGAAAGAGTATGTATCGCTGTCGTCTCTCTCCCTAGATTAGGAGGGATCTGAAGCTCTTCCCGGCACCCTGCCGGAGAGGGGAATTCACCCTGGAGGCCTTCTTCATCATCATGCAAGCCTCCGGTGTGATGCGTGAGTAATTCATCAAGGTAGATGGCTGGTTCTCCTCCTTTGTGCTATCATGTTTAGATCTTGTGAGCTCTGTTCATGATCAAGATCATCTATTTGTAATTCTGCATGTTGTGTTTGCGGGGATCCAATGGATATTGAGATGCTATTTCAGATTGATTATTGATTCTATCATGTCTTTATTATTTGTGATCTTGCATGCTTTTCATTGTTAGTATCTATCTTGGACAAGTAGATGCTAGCAACTCCAAGAGTTAGTATTTATGCTCAATAGTGGGTTTATGCCTCTAGTAATCTAGGGAAGTGACAGAAATCTCTAACGTACTAGATGTGTTGTTGCTACTAGGGAGAAAACAACAATCCTTTGTTCATAGAACAATCGTATTGTTTACTTTACACGCAATTCATAATGCAATAATCTGTTGCTTGCAACTTAATACTTGAGGGGTTTCAGATGATAACCTGAAGGTGGATTATTAGTCATAGATGCAGTTGGATGGCGGTCTATGTATAATGTTGTAATGCCCAATCAAATCTCAAAGGAGTCAAGATGATTAGTATATGCTTGTATGCTTTCTCGATGTTTGTCAATTGCCCCACTGTAATTTGTTCACCCAGCATGTTATCTATCTTAAGGAGAGCCACCTCTAGTGAACTATGGACCCTGGTCCTTTCTTTTACATTCAATCTACAACCAAACTGTTTACTGCTTTGTGTTTACTTTCTACAAACTATTACTTCCTTCCATTCGATATGATTAATCCATTGTTTTCAGCAAAAGCGGTGAGATTGACAACCTCATCGCAAGTTGGGGACAAAGTTCTGTGGTTGTGTTGTCTAGGTCTCCACGTTGCTGCTGGCACCGGTAGTGCGCCCTGCCAACGTTCAGCTAGCTACACCTTTGGGGTGTTTCCTTGCTCCTACTGGATTGATAACCTTGGTTTCGTACTGAGGAAAACTTGTTGTTGTGCTCATCATACCTTCCTCTTGGGGTTCCCCAACAAGCTCGATATATTTTGGGCCATCAAGCATATTTTCTGGCGCCGTTGCCGGGGAGTCAAGGACATCTTCACAAGGGGAGTCCCGCGTAACCAATCTCTTTACTTTGTTGTTTTCATTTTGCTTAGTTTACTTTTTGCTTTGTTTGCTTGTTTCTTTATCAAAAATACAAAAAAAATTAGTTCCTACTATAGTGGTTATTTTCGTTGGTCTGTTATTCTATTGCTTTATCATGCTTTCTGTCAATGATTGGTTTTTTGAAACTAAAGCTAATTGGAAAGGTGGGTTCACGGAAGAACAAAAATATTATTATAAGGAACACCGCTTGTCACAAAAAGGGAAACTCTTATGGGAACAAATTGATAAATTGAATACCGTTGCTAGAAACGTGTGCTCTAGTTATAATCTTACTTATTGCATTGATAAATCTTGTTGTTGTAGGAGGTATAAACACCTCCCTTTTCAATGTGAGTATAATGATACTGTTACCATATCTTCTTATGTTAAGGGAAATTATGACTTTTATGATGTGGAACAAATTGAAGAATTTATTTCTTGGAAGGGTGCATTCGAACTTACTTATTTGCTTGAAAATACTTATGATGCACCTTATATGAGGTTTATGATATACTTAAATTTTTCTTTGATAATTACAAGAAATAAAATGGCTATATTCTTGAATATCTTAATAGATGCTCTCCACCAATGGAAGATACTAATGCCTTACAGGAGCCTATGGAAGAAGAAATTGCTGAAACTAGAAGCTCATTGGATGAAAAAGAGGAGGAGAGTGATGATCTAGAATAGGAAGAATGGGTCTACCCATGCCTACTTTCTAATGAGAGTAACTCTTTATCCCTTACATTATTTGATTGCCCTCCATGCTTACCAAAGGAGGATGAATGTTATGTTTCTGTGGATTCTTTTGAAAATGTTTATAATAAAGCTCTAGATGATTGTCCTATGTTGGGGTATAATATAAATTGTACTACTATTGAAAATGAGATTGATCAGACATCTTGTTATAAAATTGTTAAAAGTGGGCATGAAGGTTTTAATCCCACTATTTTTGAGCTTGATAAAAATTATGTGTTTCTAGATCATGAAAAGCATGACTTATGTGATAGTTATATTGTTGAGATTATTCATGAGGCTACTGAAAATTATTATGAGAGAGGAAAATATGGTTGTAAAAGTTTTCATGGTACTGAAACACCTCTCTATGTGCTGAAAGTATTGAAGTTAGTCTCGTTTTATCTTCCTATGCCTTCACTTTGTTCTTTGTGAATATATTTCCATATAAGATTCCTATGCATTGGAAGTGGGTTAGACTTAAATGTGTTTTAAATTTGCTTCTTGATGCTCTCTTTTACTTCAATTCATATTTCTTATATGAGCATGATCGAAATTATCATGCCTAACTTAAAGGCGTTAAAGAAAAGTACTTATTGGGAGATAACCCAAAAGTTTTAAATGAGTCTTGGAAGTTATTACTTCTGTAATAACCTCTCCTTATCCTTTTTATTTGCTTTTTGTGCCAAGAGTAACCTCTAATGAGAGAGAAGTAATGATTGGGAAAGTTGCTATACCGAAACAGGTTTATGTGCTTCACCGTAAAAATTAGTGTAAAATATCTGTACGTCCTTTTGAGGCGTGAGTTTTTGTGCTTCTGCCCCAGGTTGTTATCTAACTTTCGTTTGTTCAACACTTTTCGATTTGAGCAACAGAAGGTCTTCGAAAAAATTGGTTTTTACCTGCTGTCTGTTTTGACAGATTTCTGCCATTATTTGCATATGCTTCTTGTTGGTTCCTTTTTGAGTTCTTTTGGGGAACTGAGCTTTTTGAGGGAAGTGCTACAGTATCTTGTGTTTTAATGGAAGTTTTATTGGTTTTGAAACTGAACCCAAAGACTTATTATCTTGAGTGCACTAATGTTGCTAATAAAGATTGTGTGAAGTTTTGTATGAAGGAAAAATTTCAGGTGTATGGAAGGAATGAGTAATGAGATGAGGGATGGACTAAAGCTCAAGCTTGGGGATGCCACGCGTGTCACCCCAAGAAATATCCAAGAAGTACAAGCGTCAAAGCTTGGGGGAGCCCAAGGCATCCCCTTCTTCATCAATAAAAATCCCAGGTTTCTTTCCTTACGCTTCATTTTTATGGTTTCATGCACAGTTGTGTTGTTCTTGGAGCGTCTTCTTTTTTGTTTTCATTTTGGTTTTTCATTTTCTTGTTTTGCTTTGTTTTCTTAGTTTTCTGAATAAATGGGTTGGACCCCCTCTTTCATACATTGGTTTTCAAATAGTTTGATTTGGTTTGGAAAAGAGTAGGAAAGTTCATGCTTAAGTGGTAAAGAGAGCTTGTTTTTGACTGTGGCCTATGCTTTGTCATGCCATGCTTGATATTGTTTTGGCTTTATGCTTAGTATTCTTTGTTGTAGCATGACTTGTTATAAACAATTGAGATTGTTTAATGTGCCTTGGATGAATCATGCGTTGTTGTAGCATATTAAAGCATAGTATTGTGGTATTCTCCTTTGATGCTTTATTTGGGTTGACTTGGCGCATGCTCACACGATGTTATGACTATCCCGAGTCACCATAAGCCTTTATGATTCTTTAGTTTTCAACTTGTAGTATCACTTTATGCTTTGATTAATGATGTTTTGTCGCTCTGCATGATTATGGCCATTAGTGCTCTCTTAGTTTGTCGCTCCCAGTCTTTTGCTAGCCTCCACAACCAAGTATGAGTTTCACTCATGCATTCAACTCCTTAAAGCAAGTTATTCCAAAGAGTCCACCATACCTACCTATTAGCTTATGCTATTCCAAGTATATTCTTGTTTTTGTCTACCTTCCAAATTAAACTTGTTATGAGAAAACTAGTGATTAAAGCTCTCACGAACTTGATGGCACACTATGCTTTTTTGCATTTAATAAACTTGAACCATTGGGTCCTTGTTTGTTGCGTATATGCTTGCACTTTATAAGTTTAAATTAGCAGAACCATGTATCATGGGGAACGCTTTCAACATTGGACTTGTACTTTGTACCCCGTTGATATCATGTTCTTTTGCTTATGGATCCCGGCGGTGTGAAATAAAAGTGGAACTTGTAAGATCATGGAGTTTGTATGTGTGTTAGAGAAACGTCTGGGCCGCTAGCCTAAGCCATGACTAATCATGGTGGAAACTTGCAGAATCACCATAATGAGCACTCTATGAAGCATCCTCAATAAAAACCTACGCAAATAGCAAATAAAAAGATCATTGAGATGCTCATTGTCTGCTTTCCTTGTCATTTTGATTATGGGATAGCTCATGTATCATGTGCAAGGGGTACCCTGTTGGCGGTTCTTTATGATACACATGTACTTACAATGACAAGAGCTTACTCGTGACTAAAGTTGAGTAGCATGAGGTTCGGTCTTCGTAAGTAAGGGGCATGAAATTTTGGTTTATAACTTGTCAAGCATATCCTCTTAGTTGTGTCACTTTAACCTTAATCACCTTAAAGATTCTTATGATAGGGGCAATGAGAGCTTAAAGCTAAGTACCATAATTTTTCGAAGCTCTTTATGAGACTTGAATCCCTACTTCCTTCTATGAAGGCCTTTCTTCCACCATTATATTGAGTCTCCACCTTCTATCTTTATGCACCTACTTTGAGAGCATAGTGGCCATTCTTAGTTCTATGTGCATTGTCCCAAGACTAGTTGATTGATGCATAACTTGATATTTCTTGTTTTAAACTATTGGTATCTAGTCACTCTTGTAAACATTGAAGGTGTCATATGCATTTATGTTTTGCTACTCTATGAGGGACAAGCTGAATGCTACTATGCTACGTTTTCTTTATGTGAAACAAACAAACGTCTTGCAAATCATTGTTATTCATGAATCTTTTGTTTGTGCCTTTTCATGTTGCAACATAGTTTCTCTATATTATTGCTAGAACTTTGTCTTTCATGTGATGATTGAAGTACTATGATCCCAGCTTTGAATGTTTTACAAATACTTTGATCAAGTTTATGATGGTGCATGTCACCTCAAAAATTATCCTTTCTTTTTATCACTTACCTACTCGAGGATGAGCAGGAGTTAAGCTTGGGGATGTTGATACATTGCAAATGTATCTATAATTTTTGATGTTCCATGCTTGGTTTTATCTACTTTCTTATGTTTTGTCCAAACTTTGGAGTACTTTTTATATGATTTCTTGGACTAACCTATTAACAAGAGCCACAGTGCCAGCTGCTTGTTTTCTGCTGTTTTTGGTTCTAGGAAGTCAGAAAATGAATATTCTCAAAATTGGATGGGACAAAAGCCAAAGTCATTATTTTACCGGGGGACACACAGAGCCAGAATATGAGACGGAGAGGGGCCAGGGGGCCACCACACCACCTGGCCGCGCGGCCAGGCCTGACCCGTGCCAGGGGGTGGTGTGGCCGCCTCCAGCACCCCCTCGGCCTCTCCTACCGCCTATAAGATGCCTCCGATACAGAAACCCTAAGTACCCGATCAAAATTCCATGAAAGAGTCTGTAGCTGCCATCGTCTCTGTCCCTAGATCGGGAGGGATCTGAAGCTCTTCTGACACCCTGCCAGAGAGGGGAATTCACCCTGGAGGCCTCATTCATCATCATGGAAGCCTCC
This sequence comes from Avena eriantha, assembly GCA_910589775.1. NCBI lineage: Eukaryota > Viridiplantae > Streptophyta > Magnoliopsida > Poales > Poaceae > Avena > Avena eriantha. Next base: position 414,281,242 of record OU342742.1, read on the forward strand.
GATGTGATGCGTGAGTAGTTCATCTCTGGATTATGGGTCCATGTAGTAGCTAGATGGTTGGTTCTCCTCCTTTTTGCTATCATGTTTAGATCTTGTGAGCTTCGTTCATGATCAAGATCATCTATTTGTAATTTTGCATGTTGTGTTTGCGGGGATACGATGGATATTGAGATGCTATTTCAGATTGATTATTGATTCTATCATGTCTTTGTTATTTGTGATCTTGCATGCTTTCCGTTGTTAGTAGCTATCTTGGCCAAGTAGATGCTAGCAACTCGTTCATGCCTCTGGTAATCTGGGGAAGTGACAGAAATCTCTAAGGTAGTAGATGTGCTGTTGCTACTAGGGAGAAAACAACAATCCTTTGTTCATAGAACAATCGTATTGTTTACATTACACGCAATTCGTAATTCAATAATCTGTGGCTTGCAACTTAATACTGGAGGGGGTTCGGATGATAACCTGAAGGTGGATTATTAGTCATAGATGCAGTTGGATGGCGGTTTATGTATAATGTTGTAATGCCCAATCGAATCTCAAAGGAGTCAAGATGATTAGTATATGCTTGTATGCTTTCTCGATGTTTGTCAATTGCCCCGCTGAATTTGTTCACCCTGCATGTTATCTATCTTAAGGAGTGCCACCTCTAGTGAACTATGGACCCCGGTCCTTTCTTTTACATTCAATCTACAATCAAACTGTTTACTGCTTTGTGTTTACTTTCTGCAAACTATTACTTCCTTCCATTCAATACGTTTAATCCTTTGTTTTTAGCAAAACCGGTGAGATTGACAACCTCATCGCAAGTTAGGGACAAAGTTCTGTGGTTGTCTTGTGCAGGTCTCCATGTTGCTGCTGGCACCGGTAGTGCGCCCTGCCAGTGTTCAGCTAGCTACACCTTTGGGGTATTTCCTTTCTCCTACTGGATTGATAACCTTGGTTTCATACTGAGGGAAAACTTGATGCTGTGCTCACCATACCTTCCTCTTGGGGTTCCCCATCGAGCTCGATATATTTTGGGCCATCAAGGGCATTACGATAGTCCTGCATCGTTTCAGATACGTGCCTTCTGAAATATTAGCATCGTTCATGTCCCACTCAATTACTGGCAAGTCCTCACTATCGTACTCGGCTAAAACAAGACTGTCATTGTTCTCCTTGTTCTCTTCTTCATCAGTGTCATCAAATTTGGCACTGTGGGCCAATTCCTCTGTATATTGATCCTCTAGTGCTTATTTTCTGAATCTATCTACCACTTCATGAAACATCAACTCATTCTCATCATCTAGTGGAGGCGCTCCCTCGGAAATCTCTACTTCTTCCTCCACATCGGCCGCACAAGCAATTTGGCTTACACTCTTAGTGTGAACATATGGTACTTCTGTGGACCTACAAGGAGCGAGGGGCGCACACTATAAGCAGAGACAGCAGAGACACATGATGCCCGGCCACCTGATGATGCCTGACCACACGATTATGCTTTAGCCCTCTTTCCCATGTGTTCAACTTTAGGTTGCACATGGAGACGAATTCGACCAAAATGTTCGGAAACAATCAAAGAGAAAAGCATTACCAGATCAACTTTGCTAGTTAGTGGGAGCAATATTTGCTCGCTAATGTTGAAATATTGCAAATCAAATGAATCGCCATTGCTATAGGGGAATTTAGAATATATTTTGTCTTTCAAATCTGTGAGAGTTATGGAGGTTGCAACCACCGCTGGGAAGTGAAATGTAGAGAGATACCGTTCACAACCACGAATTACGCTAGTATCCAATTTTACCGCCATCTGAAATGCCAGCGCTGGATCAATCCTATTCGAAAAGCAAGGCAGTTAGCTGAGCACCGGCGATTCACGCTCAATTACTTCCTGTAAATCCACAAAGGGAAACAATACTTACCCAGATGGAATCCATGCGTTAGATCCCTCTGATTCCACCCAATCTTCTTCGTGCTCGACGGGAGGACCGGTACACCCGCCGGCATCGCATACTGTTCCACGAAAGGGGTAGATCTAGCGGGGGATGAAGCATAGCCGGAGTGGGCTCTGCGGCTAGGGGGAGGGGGCGGCTTGGGGGCCGAGGACGACATAAGGTAGGAGGGGCTCTGAGGTAGGAGGGCACGACGGCAGGGGAGCGGAGCGGATGGGCGGTGTGGGAGATGTTACAGGCTCGGAACAAGAATGGCCGGTCCGATGTGTCTCCATGCGGCCCCACCCTTTAACACGTATGCAAGACCCGTCCCAACACGGCCCCACCCTTCACCACGTATGCAGGACCCGTCCCAACACGGCCCCACCTGTCATCACGTAACGGTCGAGGAGACGTAACATAATGCTCAATGCAGGACCCGCCCCAATGCGGTCCCACCTATCGGCATGTAAAGGTCAAGCCTTTCACCTGACGGCATCTTCCCGTCCAAGCGCATGTGAGGGTTTCATAATGGAGGGAGGGGAAAAGTGAGGAAAAACTAAGCGGGCGGAGAAAACTAAGTACAACTAACAAACCAGGGGCATGAAAATAGAAATCCCTATTTTTTTTACTCGTCATCAGAGTCTCAAATACCTCTTCACACATGAGTTCAACATTAGGAAAATACTATCGCTAGAATTCACAAATAACTATGACCTATCTATCCAGTACAACCTAGGAATGGTGGATTTGATGTCATACGCTCTTAGTCACACGTATGTTCCTCTCATCGTAGTTTGTCTCGTTACATATTTCGAACAAATGAGCCCCTCATTTTGTTTGCTGGTCTAGCAAGTGAGGAGCCACGATTCATCCTTTAGCCAACCATTTGAGATATGGATAGCAAGAGATTGATTGTTACAACAATTGCAACTATGCATTCTTGCTGGTAGAGCTAGATTGTTCAGTATAGATGGAACTAGGTTTGTTTAGTCTTGTGCCTATCATTGTGTCCCACAAAGATACTAGACCACAAAAGAGCGTGTTGCCGCGCCCGTTCATATTTAAATAAACGATAGACGTGATGTACGAACATAATGTTATTTCTATCTTATGTGGAAATAAACTTATATGGATATAATGGGAAAGAACAGTCTGCATCAAAAAAGAATACATGACATATGACTTCTTTAGTCAAGTTTAACCTAGTGTTTTTTAGTCGAATATCGGATATTCACTTCGGCTCGCAGGTGTAAATGCACCCATTATGGGAAAACATATTTTAGAATGTGAAAAAATTCAAAAATAAAATCCTCATATACATTAAAATATTTTATGTTAGTTCACAAGTTTTCAGGATAAAAGAACATTTTGTATATAAAAATACAAAATGTGTCATAGGAAAACGACTATTCACATGACATTTTTGTCTTTTTTATACACAACACATAAAATGTTCGTTCATCCCAAAAACTTGTGAACCAACATAAAATGTTTAAATGTATATGTAGAATTTTTGTTTTGAATTTTTTGGCATTTTAAAATATATATTCTCACAATGGGTGCGTTTACACCTATGAGCCGAATTGCTGCCTTCGTTGAATATTCCTTTTCACTTCGTTAGCTGACGTTGCCATGCCTCTCATCATAAGAAAATAATTTGAATTGTGACGCCTTGGTGTCAATGATAACTCATATTATATGGGACAAATTCATATAGTGATATAACCAGTTTCCCTTTTACTTACTGAAAAAATCACATTCATGTCAAGCCAAGAAAAAATGGATAGTGCAAAGGGTTACACCTTTCTATCCTTTTAAAGCCTAGCACCTTCTACTTTTCCATGCAATTCAACTCTAATGGGAACATTAAATTCTCAAGAAGTTCAACTCTTGCATTACCATCATTGACTATTTCCTCAAGATTGTACATAATACAGTACAAAATAACCGTATTGTTAAACCAAATGGTTAGTACCATAGCCTACATAAGCATATGACCATCCATGCCAAAGGAAAGGAATTATATCCTCAATTTATAGAGGAGAGGCATCAAGAAACTGGTAGAGAACATTTAAATCATGTCGGCCTAACCTATGTCCCTTAGTAGCTTCCGTGCACCAGTTAGTTGGAATTATATAATTAAGTAAATATAGGGAAAAACCTAAAACATAATTGTGAAGGTATGCTGACGGCATTGGCATAATTGCAGATGATCGGAACAATGTGGAAATTAGTAATTGTTGTAGTGGGAGAATTATGATTAAGTTGATCAGATCTAAATGAATATTTATAGATCAGATCTAAATTATTTGCATGGCTACAAATGGATGTCAAAATGAAGTTGCGACACTGGAACTACTGATTTCCTGAGCTGAGAACAAGCTATCATCTGAAAGATAAGAAAGAATTGTAACCATCCTCCAAGAAATATGAGCACATATATGTAATCCATATAAAGTACAATATCTAATTTTTTAAAAATTTAATCCGTCAATGTTGTATGCATTAGACCTTCCGAACCACTAATTTCCTATAATAACATGTCAGGGCAAAGATTCTAGAAATAGATTTTCTATTTTTTATTAGCATGAAAAATTATAGAAATGTGTGCCATAAAAGATGTAGAACAGTAGTATCTGTAGAATGTCGATGTGCTACACTACACATAACTGCATCAGCAGCTGTAGAATACCCTTTATTCCCGGTAACTTCCTGGTAACCATTTTCGTGAACTTGATATGAACGATAGGAATATAATTGATTTCATTTGACATATAAAGGAAGACTCAGCTGACAAATTGAAGCAGTACAAGTCATACAAATGTCACATACCTCTGACAGAGATTCCCCACTCCTCATTTGTACATATATTTAGCGACCTGTTGGGGTTGGATTCCTAATAACTTGTAGAAGGTAGCCTCAATTTTGCAAGTTCAACCACATGCAGTTATGCTCAAGTTACTTGATTCTAAGAAATTTCTCCTGTAGCTTCTCCTAGGTTATTCCATTTCACAATAAGACAAAATTTTAGAACTTCTAAATTATACAGAAAAATGTACCACAGAGACATTGTACAAATACATACTATGTTCTGTAAGATAATAAATGGCATAAAAAGATTACTAAGATGAGATTGTCATTAGAGGAGAAACACAAATCATTCCGATTAACAAAATTGGGATATTGTGTCTTTATTCATGACAATTATTTTAATGCACTCGAAGAAAGTTTCATTAGAAACAATTAAGATTGCTAGCCACTCCGAAGTTACACAAATCGAGTGCCTACAGAACATGTTATCATTTCACATGTTTCCGAATGACGATAAATGGTTGGGAAGTCGAAGGTGATATTTATAATGCTTAACATAATTCTGTCAAAAACAAACAATTCTATAATAGAGAAAAACCAAGTAGAAAGACTAAACATATAACCATTTGAAAGTAAGAAAGCAGAGCAACTGAAACAATTCATCTTCCTCATGAAGCTGGGTGCTAGGTGGAAGGTCGCAGGTGGAAAGAAACTACTGACGCCCAACATAATATTGCTCACCTCAAGGTCTTGAGGGATGCCTACGACTGACACCAAGATCGATCATGGCTGCACAACAGTGTGATTAAACCCCACATTTAAGATATCTGAACTATAGGTGTAGTGCAGGTTAGTGAAAAATGTGACAGATCAAGTAGGTAGTCATAGCTTGTGAAACTGTAACAGCACGCATGGTTGTAAATTTATTTTCTGAGCCTGAGTGTGTGCGCACCTAGCTGCAAGATGTGTCTGCACTTTGCACTAACCATCTTCTCTTGTTCCTTGGATCCTGGACATATCCCTTCTTCCTAGCCTCCCAGGGGCACAACGAGATAAGTCCGAGGGTCGATCATGCCGGCCTACTCATCTCCCCAGCATCATCCTTCTCTTACACCAATGAGACGCCACTATGCTGGCAAATAGCTGTTGCCGCCTCCGACCCTTATTTGCATCCTTGAGACACTAATGATGCTGCCTCCTCCTCATCTCCATAGATATCTGGCCCATTGGTCGTCGCCTCCATAATGGCTAGGACAATCAACAAAGAAACAACAACGATTGTTGGATTAGAACCCATGGTCCGGGATAGGGTTAGGAAGAAAACAAATCCTGCAAAGAAGAAGAGGAAAGCTACAAATCGAGAGGAAATATATTTATGCCGGACCATAAATAGTCGTCCAATACAACAAGAAGGGAAACAAACTGAATGGGTGGTGGCAGCAAACCTTCTACGCAATTAATTGCACGAACAAACGGGAGCGCCATCGTGGCGTTTCCCCTTCAACGCATGAGTAAAGAACGGTGCCTACCTCCCCTACCGAATGAAGGCCCAATTGATAGAAGGACCACGTTAGCAACATCTCGGCCCGATTGACAGGAAAGCGTCTAGCATGGTCTCTAGAGTAGCTGACCATCAATGTTTGTGGACCGTGATGTCCGGGAGGCAAGTAAAAACGGCCCTGGGACATAGGTGAGAAGGCCATGGGAGATCTAGTGCGTTAGCTGATAGATCGGACGGTCTAAAATGTCTAAGCGTTGTGGATGAGCGTAGGTAGTTCAGTTATAATGTTTCTTAATTCAGTGAAGGAGGACAATCTAGGGGAGGGTAATCATATCCCAGACACTATTCATCCTAGAGAGTCAAAGATATATTAGGACCGGAAAAGTATTATTGGTGGAAGAGTAGGAATGTTGATGTGGCCACTTCTGAGGTTTTACATTGATTAAAGGAGGATCATAAGAGGCCATTAGGCCTAATGCAATCCTTGGAGGATCCAGTGTGGACATGTGATTACATTTCCATGGATTGTTTTGGATATCCTACCTTCTACATGGAGAGGGAATAATGCAATTTGGATGGTCGTGGACCGACTTAGCAAAGTGGCTCATTTTATTCCTATCAGCACTGCCGATTCTACAAAGACTTCGCACCATTTTATGTGGCTGAGATAGTGGGTTGTTTGCTGTTCCTAGAACTATTACTTGCGATATAGATGCTAAGTTGGTATCACAGTTATAGGAGAAGATTGCTTTGGGTACTCGGTTGAGGGTGCTAGGAGGATCACATGCCACTTGTGGAGTTTATTATGATAAAAACTACCATGCTAGAACACGGACGAGACCTCAATAGGCTTTGCATAGGAGAGAGTGTAGATATCCACTTTGGGGGACTCTCGTGGAGGAGAAGATAGTGTTGGGAACGTACCGGGTTAAAGAAAGAGAGGGTAGACAACACATACGATGATTCTGAGGGGTTGAATGTGCAATTTCAAGTAGGTAAGGATGTACCCTTAAGGGTGTCACCCACTAGTGTTGTTGTAAGGTTAACATCAAAGGGAAGCTTAGTCCACGGTACATGGTATCATTTATGATAGTAGCATGAGTGGCGAATCTAGCTTGCCAACTTGAGCTGCCATAGTCGATGAAATCTATACATAATGTGTTTGAGGTCTCTAGGTCACGGAAGCATTTTTCATGATCCAGACTAACAAATTACCATGTAGACAAATTACAATGAAACAAGACGTAACATTTGAGGTCCTTCCAGTGGGGATATTTGAAGACTCTAGGAGAGTGATGAGGCGACTTAGTCTTGCATGCGAGAGAAATATCCAGAATTATTCATCACTAAAATGTGATATAGAATTATATATTTAACGGCTGCTTTTAGTTGTGCGAGTAGTAAAGTGAGAAAGAATTCGGGTCGAATTATGTTTAAGGGGGTAAGAATGTAATACCCCAAAATATTTGAGTGGGTAGAATATGAAATACTTACAAAACAAAGTGTCATGGAAATAAAATATGGATCTATAATTTTATGGGTTTGTAAGCAGAAGAAATAAGACAATATGGAGGAGTCTTTAAACTATACGGTGGCAACCTAAAGCAAGTACAAAGTTGAACTTTTTTTCTTGTTGCATTTCCCTTCCAGTGCGCTGTGCAACCTGAGCTAGTAAGTCACGTGAAATAAAAAGAATACAATATAAGACGTAAATGAGCTGGGCTGAACTACTCGTACACATGGGGCCTCGCTCTGACTGGTATTGTTGTACGCTTAAGAGTATCGGGGTTGGAGGTCGTCATTATCTCTTTTTCCCTATCCAATTCTAATCCAACAGTAGGTTGGTTTGTGGCTGCCGCCGCATTGTCGTCGCAGCCTCCCTACTCTAAAGAATTTTCGAGGCTATTTCCCTTAGGACGCCCCTGATGTATGCTCTCAATCTGCTATGTCGCTGCTGTGGGACTGTGCACAGCTTTTGTCCCGATCATCTCCGACAAGCTGTAGCCTTTAACTGTTCCGCCAAAGCCTAGGTTCGGAAGCGACACGCGCTGGATGCAGATGCCTCTTCGTCCATCATGTCGTCACCACTGTATTTAGCGGTACGTATCTTTGTCATTGTCATGGCTGAACGCAAGATGTTTTTTCCTGTTAGATATCCGGTAGATTAGGATTGTAGATTGACAATTTATTTTCCTTTGCCCGGTTACTTCTTCGCTTGTTAGGATTAGTACACATGTGCACCTGGGTGAGAGCGGCAGGAGAAGCAGCAAGTTAGCTAGTTTCTGTAACTTCTGTAATTGGGTGAATTGAATCAGTTTCAGTGTGAAAGTTCATGTAAGGCGGTAGCGGCACAAATCAAATTACTTGTAATTAGTACAAAGACGCATATCTACTTCTTTGTACTGGGTCTCGGTGGTGGAATCCATCAATTTCTGATATGTCATCGTTTTCCAATGGTTGAGGCAAATAAGAAAAGGGAGTAAAGCTACAGGGGAATAAGGAAATAACTTGTCCTTTCTAGCTGATTACCCTAGAGCATATCGTGAGACTCATGCATGTGGTGGACCAAATTTGTTGTGCTTTTGGCTAGTTCCAGGTCTGACGCATATCAGGTTGCTTGTAGTTAAATCAATTAACTTTACACATGAGTGAACTGCAAGCTTATATCATTTTAGGACATTAGCTGAGAGCATAGTCCTTGGGTTGTTAACCTAAAAGGAAAAGAAAAGAATGTAACATACGGGTAGAACTAGTAATCTGTTTACTGCCTGTTATTTTTAGTCTTTCGGGGCTGTTTCTTGACTAATTTGTAACAGTCAGCGAGATTGCCCGTGGGTTGACTACGTGTAGGTGCGATGCTCATTTTCTTGTAACTATATGTGATAATATTGTGTATTGAGTGAGATACATGCTTGGATAACAGGTATCGTTATTTCCAATTCAGAACCATTCAAGTCAGAGTTGTTCCCCATGGTTGAGGCAAGTTCATAATGGGATAAAACTTTGCATGATTCCCTCACTTAACTTTTATTTCTAGCACTTTCTATCTATTCTACTAGCTTTTTATTGCTTTTATGTGTGGAGACAAAGTGGTTACGAGAGAGAATACAGTTGCGCTTGCATTTTAAATAGCACCTTAAATACAGTGCATAATGTGGTGTGTCCTACTTGAGTTAAGCACTTGAGGTCCTCACATTGTTGGCTATCTCCACAAGTTGGAGTAAGTGGACGCCAACGGGTGTCCTCTCAAACGATACTAGTATACGCAACAAAAAAGAGAAAACAAAGAGCATGTAGACTTCATTACTCCATGACATGTGTTACAAGATAATTATCATTGTCGTGTTTTGTGCAATGCTTATTATTTCTTTATGTACTTGCTGAGTATTTTATACTCACCCTTGTGGATTCTATGTTTTTAGGTACCAGCGAGGATGACATGCATGGGACTGGGAGTAGCACCTCTACATTATAGACACACTACTTTCACACATTACAATACTTTACATATATAGTAGTTCACCACATTCAAGATTCTATTGACTTATTATATACCATAAGGTTTGATTAATATGTTGTGGTTACCGAGTTGGATGTTGTGAGGCATCTTGGATACATGATTTTTTTAATCTGGGCTCGTTGAACTGTGTAGTCATGTGTCTCCGATAAAATTGGTGGTGTTTTCTTACCTGGTCAGCATGAATGTTCCCTTAAAGAAAGGAGACGATGCCGAAATTTATAATTTTGTACTAGTATGAGAAGTGTTTATAGTATGTGTAGCACTTCCAGATAGGGCTGATATCTGGGGAGTTACATGTAACATCTCAAAACTTTTCAAATTTTGGAATTTTCAAATAAAATAAAATCATTTAAACAGTTTGCTAAAAAATTCGTTTTTTCCTTTTTAAAAAAATTCAAAAAAAAAAACTTTTCAAAGTTTATGTTAATAAAGCAAGTCCTTTTTCAAAACAAAAATATTTTGGTGCAAGTGGATAGGGCAAAACCATATTTCAAAAACGCATTAAAGATATTTTGTTTTATGGGAAAATAAAATCTTTTAAAATGGTTTTGATAAAACCTAAAACCTATTTCCAAATAGTTTTATCTACAAAACCCTTCTTGCATAAAATAAAACCTAATAAATTATGGGGTTCGTTGCAGAGAAAACAAAAAATTCCTACGGTTTGCAACCACAAAGATCATATCTAGGAGATACATGTAACAGTTTCAGATGGACTCGCCCTCGAAGACCGTAACCCAGGATAATGTTCCCACAAAAACAAACATGGATGGTGTAGAATGTACTCGACCATCCTCAAGGACGCGCAGATGGACAACACCACAAGAGGCAGCGACTCCTTAATCAGTCATACCGACTCGACGACTCCCGATCCCTTGCTCCAGCAGGGCATCGAAAGTAGCAGATCCCCGGTGACTCCAACAACGCTACACCATGGTAGTGGTGGTGGAGGGGAAGGTTTAGAGTAGGACTTCACCGAGAACCTTTCCTAGTGGCAAAGGTCAAGGAAAGCAAGGGGAAGAAGATGTCAACCAAAGGGCATATGAGAGAGCTTATGACAGATTGTGTGGAGTGGAGGAGGAGGTCACCTCCTTTTATAGGGGGGGAGGGCAAGCCCCTCCCTTGGCCGGTGGCCAAGAGGGTTTCCCCTCCCCTCCTCTCATTCATGTGAGTGCTCCCTCCACTCACATAAACTCCACCTCCACTTTCTCCCATTTAATCACCACTCAAAAATTAAAGGTCTTTCCATTAAAGTACTTCAATTCCCTTGTTTTAATGCAACTCAATTTAATGAACACTTTATTTAATGAGTATTTCATTTAATAAACATTCCATTTAATGAACACATTAACATTTTGATCCATTACTTTGTTTCGATACCTTGAAATTATTTCGGCAGATATGGCAGAACAATTTTCCCTAGCAGAACAATTTTCTTTGATCTCCATTGACTTCCCCTGTGTTCCCTATTCACTCAAATGCGCCGGTTAACCATAAGTGTGTCTCCCTACGGGTTCGAGAACTATGTAGACATGGTCGAGAATTTCTCCGATCGATAATCATTAGTGGGATTTGGAGATCCATAATGACTCCCACTAGTTCCACGAAAATCCTATCATGGTTTGCACCTTTTTTGCTGTAATCAAATTCCTTTTGTCTCGTGATATATATTTGATATGGGGTGGACCGATCTTCTAAGTAAGCACTTGTCGATGATGAGTACAATGTTCAGTTTTGTTGTGGCTATAGATAAGTATATCATCAAAATAAACAACCACAAAACGACCAATAAATTCTCTCAAAACATGATACATCAATCTCATGAAAGTTCTAGGTGCATTAGTAAGACCAACCGGAATAACTAACCACTCATACAAACCAAATTTTATTTTGAAAGCAGTTTTCCATTCATCCGCTTCTTTCATCCTAATTTGATGATAACCACTACGCAAATCAATTTTAGAGAAAATAGCAGCACCACTCAATTCATCTAGCATATCCTCTAAGCGTGGAATCGGATGACGATATCGAATAGTGATGTTATTAATAGCTCTACAATCTACGCACATGTGCCATGTACCATATTTTTCTTAGGCACTAAAATAACAGGAACAACACAAGGACTAAGAGAAACACGAATATACCCTTTATCCAGCAAAGCCTGCACTTGTTTCGGTATCTCCTTTGTTTGCATACCATAGACACAGCGTATCTACAGCATCCGTTTCTAGGAACATACTCACGAGACTAGTTGCTTTGCTCCGACGGGCTGCTCATTAGGTTTTCGAAGTGCAGAAATTTTCGACATGCAAAACCAGACTATCCGGCCGACACACACCGGACTCTCCGGCCCAACCGGAGTATCCGGCGCGATTCCACCGGACTATCCGGCGCAGTTTTGTTCTAAGTTGTTGCACTTGTTTGTGTTGAGTCATATAGTTGAAAAATCATAATAAAGAGAAAAGAAAACAGAATCAGTATACAAAATAAGAAAAGAGCTACAAGCGTGACAAAAACCAAGATGATATGGGCTGGCCCGATCATCTCAGCAATCACTTGTCGATGATGGTGGATGATAGATAACTAGCGTGTAGCTACGATCTCTCCCGCTCAAACCCTGATGCCAATTTAAAAGCTCTCAAACCCTGTGGGATATTCACAACACCACGCTCTTGCGCACATAGCCGTCGACCACGAACAGTAGTTTGCAATCTACTAATTCCCAGTGGAACAACATATCACACTCAATTGTAGTTGGTAAAATCGATCACAAGTAATTTCAGAGCTTCTATGAAAGAAACAACTCCAAACTATTTTAACGTGGTCTAAACCCTAACTAGGGGTCGTCCTAGGGCTTATAAGGGCGGCTGGGGTGGCCAAAAACCAAAACTAAACGCGTACGACTCAAACTGATACAAACCGGCTCGTACCAGATTTTGGTCGGTGGGCGGACGTTCTGGTTGATATCGGCCGGATAGTCCGGTGGGGCGGATATTTCGGGTGAATTCGGCCAGATAGTCCGGTCCGGCCGTAAACTTCAAAGTTTCCGGGTGGTGTCGGGGCAGTGTCCGATCTGGTGTACTGATTGTCCGCGCCAAAGCTTCTCTCGGGCAGGCCGGACAGTCCGGGTGGACTCAGCCGGACAATCTGGTTAATGCAGAGCTTTTGGCCTCCGTCTTGATGATCTTCTCTTGCACCTTCCTCCCGCTCCTCCCTCGCGCATCCTTGGGCGATCATCATGCTGGGCTCTTCTTATAGCCCTTCTCCTCCTCGTGCTATACTTATTTCTCCAATGAACCTGATCATACATAAATGCATAGACTTAGGCATTATAAAGTTCTCATCAACTAAAGTACCAGATTCATTTAGGAGTAAATTCACCTGTTGTTCAAGTAGCTTAGCACGAGCTCTTGTAATGGGTCCAATTCTAATCTCATTGGACTGATCCTTCCTTGCAACAATTGGAGCATCTTCAATAGTCATTGGGATAGGTGTAATTGTAGGGATGTCCTCATCATATCCCCCTTCAAAAGGCGTCGACCTCGATACTCCAAGGTCTTTTCCTTCATATGGTGATAAATCAACAACGTTGAAGCTGTTGCTAACTCTAGCAAACTCCTCAATAGGTATATCAATCAACTAGGCATTATCATTAATCTTGGCTAAAACCTTGTAAGGACTAGCATCACGTGGCTTCAATTTTGACTTCCGATGTTGTGGAAACCTATCCTTGCGTAGATGCACCCATACCATGTCCCTAGGCTGGAACAACACTTCTTTCCTTGCTTGATTCCTTGCAGCAACAATATTCTTGCCTTTCTTCTCAATAGACTCTCGAGTCTTCTCATGAATCTTCTTCACATATTCAGCACGTTTTGATGCCTCCATATCAACTCTCTCATGTAATCGTAAAGGCAACAAATCAAGTGGCGTCAATGGCTTGAAGCCATACACCACCTCAAAAGGATAAAGTTGAGTAGTCGAATGCACAACCCTATTGTATGCAAACACAGCATGTGGAAAACACTCTTCCCACTTTCGCGGATTCTTTGTTATCATTGTCCTCAGCAGCTGTGACAATGTTCGATTAACCACCTCCGTTTGATAATCTGTTTGGGGATGACATGTAGTACTGAATAGTAGCTTCGTTCCCAGTTTCCCCCATAAGGTATTCCAAAAGTAGCTCATGAACTTCACATCATGGTTAGAAACAATCATCTTCTGTACTCCATGTAATCTCATGATGTTTCTAAAAAACATGTTAGCAACATGTGACGCATCGTCGCTTTTGTGGCAGGCAATAAAATGATCCATCTTAGAGAACCTATCCACTACCACAAATATAGAATCATGACCTCTCCGAGTTTTAGGTAGACCTAGCACAAAATTCATACTAATGTCTTCCCATGGTGTAGTAGGTGCAGAGAGAGGTGTATACAAACCATGAGGCTGCAGCTTGGATTTCGACTTGTGGCATGTAATACAACGACTGACAAATCTGTAGACATCACACCTCATCTTGGGCCAATAAAAATGATCATCGAGCATGAGCAATGTCTTCTCACGCCCAAAGTAACCCATCAAACCACCAGCATGTGATTCCTACACTAAGAACAAACGCAATGACGATTCTGGAATGCATAATTTGTTAGCTCAAAACAAATATCCATCGTGTATATGATACTTATCCCATGCGTTTTTGAGAGCAGACAAACGATATGTTCAGCAAAATTATGGTCAGTTGCTTAAAGTGCACAAATACTCTCTAATCCATGAATTTTCACATCAAGATTGGTTAATAGCATGTTCTTCCTAGATAAATCATCAGGAACTACATTCTCCTTTCCCTTTTTATACTTAATGATGTAAGGAAAAGATTCAATAAAATCAACCCATTTAGCTAATCTTCTATGCAAGTTTGATTGAGCTTTCAAATACTTCAATGCTTCATGATCAGAATGTATGATAAATTCTTTTGGCCACAAATACTGTTGCCAAACTTCAAGTACTCTAACAAGTGCATACAATTCTTTATTATAAATAGGATAGTTCAATCTAGCACCAGTAAGTTTCTCAGAAAATATGCTATAGGCCGACCCTCTCGCATCAAAACACCACCAATACAAATGCCACTAGAATCACATTCAACTTCAAATTGCTTCGAAAAATTAGGTAATGCAAGTAATGGTGCAGAAGTAAGCAAACGTTTCAATGTACCAAAAGCAATATCTGGGGTTGCGCCCCACACAAATGGCACACCTTTCTTAGTCAAATCATTAAATGGTGCAGCAATAGTGCTAAAATCCTTCACAAATCACATATAGAAACCAGCTAATCCATGGAAACTACGCACTTGACTAACATTCATTGGAATAGGACAATTCTGAATTGATTCAATTATAGATTGATCTACCTCTACCCCATGCTTAGATACAACAAATACCAGAAATATGACCTTATCTTTTGCAAATGTTCACTTCTCAAGATTAGCATACAATTTATTATCACGCAACACTTGCAAAACTTGTCGGATATGAGTATAATGTTCAGTTTTGTTGTGGCTATAGATAAGTATATCATCAAAATAAACAACCGCAAAACGACCAATAAATTCTCTCAAAACATGATCCATCAATCTCATGAAAGTTCTAGGTGCATTAGTAAGACCAACTGGCATAACTAACCACTCATACAAACCAAATTTTATTTTGAAAGCAATTTTCCATTCATCCGCTTCTTTCATCCTAATTTGATGATAACCACTACGTAAATCAATTTTAGAGAAAATAGCAGCACCACTCAATTCATCTAGCATATCCTCTAAGCGTGGAATCGGATGACGATATCGAATACTGTTGTTATTAATAGCTCTACAATCTACGCACATGCGCCATGTACCATATTTCTTAGGCACTAAAATAACAGGAACAACACAAGGACTAAGAGAAACACGAATATACCCTTTATCCAGCAAAGCCTGCACACTTGTTTCTGTATCTCCTTTGTTTGCATACCATTGACATAGCCTATCTACAGCATCCGTTTCTAGGAACATACTCACGAGACTAGTTGCTTTGCTCCGACAGGCTGCTCATTAGGTTTTCGAAGTGCAGAAATTTTCGACACGCAAAACCAGACTATCCGGCCGACAAACACCGGACTCTCCGGCCCGACCGGAGTACCGGTGTAATTCCATCGGACTATACGGCGCAGTTTTGTTCTAAGTTGCTGCACTTGTTTGCGTTGAGTCATATAGTTGAACAATCATAAAAAAGAGAAAAGAAAACAGAATCAGTATAAAAATAAGAAAAGAGCTACAAGCGTGACAAAAACCAAGATGATATGGGCTGGCCCGATCTTCTCAGCAATCACTTGTCGATGATGGTGGATGATAGATAACTAGCGTGTAGCTATGATCTCTCCCGCTCAAACCCTGATGCCAATTTAACAGCTCTCAAACCCTGTGGGATATTCACAACACCACGCTCTTGCGCACATAGCCGTCGACCACGAACAGTAGTTTGCAATCTACTAATTCCTAGTGGAACAACATATCACACTCAATTGTAGTTGGTAAAATCGATCACAAGTAATTTCAGAGCTTCTATGAAAGAAACAACTCCAAACTATTTTAACGTGGTCTAAACCCTAACTAGGGTCGTCCTAGGGCTTATAAGGGCAGCTGGGGTGGCCAAAAACCAAAACTAAACGCGTACGACTCAAACTGATACAAACCAGCTCGTACCAGATTTTGGTCGGTGGGCGGACGTTCCGGTTGATATCGGCCGGATAGTCCGGTGGGGCGGATACTTCGGGTGAATTCGGCCAGACAGTCCGGTCCGGCCGTAAACTTCAAAGTTTCCGGGTGGTGTCGGGGCAGTGTCCGATCTGGTGTACTGATTGTCCGCGCCAAAGCTTCTCTCGGGCAGGCCGGACAGTCCGGGTGGACTTAGCCGGACAATCTGGTCAATGCAGAGCTTTTGGCCTCCGTCTTGATGATCTTCTCTTGCACCTTCCTCCTGCTCCTCCCTCGCGCATCGTTGGGTGATCATCATGCTGGGCTCTTCTTATAGCCCTTCTCCTCCTCGTGCTATACTTATTTCTCCAATGAACCTGATCATACATAAATGCATAGTCTTAGGCATTATAAAGTTATCATCAACTAAAGTACCAGATTCGTTTAGGATTAAATTCACCTGTTGTTCAAGTATCTTAGCACGAGCTCTTGTAATGGGTCCAATTCTAATCTCATTGGACTGATCCTTCCTTGCAACAATTGGAGCATCTTCGATAGTCATTGGGATAGGTGTAATTGTAGGGATGTCCTCATCAATATTACTTGTCCGAGATTCTATCACTCGGTATCATCTATACCTTGTTTAATATCGTTCCCGACAAGTACTCTTTTTCTCGTTCCTGTGATATAATATTCTAGTGATCAAATCACTTTCTTGCAAGCTATGTTAATGTGATATTACCGAGATGGCCCTAAGTATATCTATCCATCATCTGGATGGAGAAATCTCATTCTTGATCCATGAGCCTCAACTAACACTTTCCAAGTGCCTGATGACACTTTTATAATCACCAAGTTACGAAGTGATGTTTGATGTAATCAAAGTACCTTTCCGGTGAAAATGATTAACGTGATCTTATGGTCTAAGGACATTGAGTTACTGACATTGAGTTACTACGAATGTTATAATAGTATAAACTTAAGGACATGATCATATTGTCACATCTACTTCGGGTGACTGTTCATCATATCATTCTCCAATGATATGACCCTCTTATTAACAACATCCAATGTTCATGATCAGGAAACATGTGATCACCAGTTAATCAGAAAGCTAGTATTAAGAGAGGCTTTACTTGGAACCTTTTCTGTTTATAAATCACATATGTACTAATGTTTCCTATTAAAACAAATTAAAGCATAAAAATAAACATTTATCATAACCATGGAATAATATAATAACCACATTATTATTGCCTCTCGGGCATATTCCTTCCAATAAAAGTATTTGCTTTATGAAAATAATTATAAAACTTTTCTAGTTTTAATTGTTTCCCATATTTGATAAATGTTTTTTTTTGAGCCAGATTTAATAAAATCATAGTTTACCTATCAATTTTATCCATAAAGCCATAATGGCAATGGGATAACAAAAGGTGCTTTATAAAAGGGTTATTTGGATAATAAAATATTAATTCTATTTTCATTTTGAAAATACGTTTGTTTCTAACAAGAAAAAAATAAGGCATATTGCTGAAAACTATTTTTGGGCCTTTTATTGCCATATACTTTTTCTAAAGTGAATCTACAAACACATATTTATAAAATGTATTTGTAAAATTTAATATCTTGTTTTGGAAAATAGCCTTCCAAAAAACCTAGTTTTGCAAATCCCTAGTTTTGCCATGGGGCATTAAATGTATAATGGCATTATGGATATTTTTCCTTGGAATAAAAGTTTTTTTCGTAGAGATTATGAGGTGTGGTTCGATTTTACAAAATTTAAGAAATTGAAATCACTCAATTTGGAATTAAAACTAAAATTACAAAATGAATTATAAAAATATAAAAGTTAAAAGATTAAACAAAAAAGGAGTCAACTAACTAAGTGGGCTGGCCCAGGCTTCCGGGCCAGCCCACCGAGCCGACCTAGCCTAGCTCGGCGCCACTCTCTCTCTCCCACCCCTTCCTATATCCCGCCCGCATGGTACAACACAGCCAGGCCCCCAGCGCCGGCCCGCTCCTGTTCTCTCCCTTCCATGCGGGACCCACCACATATCCCCAACCTCCTGACACCCCCTCCTCGCCCACGACCCCCTTCACAAACCGACCATGATGCCGTCGCCCCCGACTGCTTCCACGCACCCGGCCTCGCCCGAGCCTCCCCTTAAAAGCATTCAACTCTCAATTTTCTCGCAGAAGTCCACCGAACACCGTGATGCCGTCGATGAATTCCAGCGGTACAGTTAGGTTCCGCCGCCCATTTGTGGCCCCTTTTTTCCTCTTGATCTAGAGCTTCTCCTTACCTTCTTATTCCTCTCTATATTGCAGTCAATCGCCGCCAAAGCAACCATCTCCCAAGCCTCTCCGGTCGCTCGCCCATGTCTCTGCAGGAAGAGAGGCTCCGCGACATTGCTATGTTCGGCCTCCCCTCGTCGTGTGTCTCCTCGTTGAACCCTCCGCAGTCGCCGGGAACCACCACAAGACCCTCCCTATCAACGTTAGAGCCATGCGCCGTCGCCTCCCCAAATCCGACGACCCCAGGCTGGTGAGACCCTCGCCCTTTATTCCCCTACCGTCGGATCAGCAAGCAATGTTCGCGATTAGAGGCACCGCACTAAGCGGTACCGTCCAATAGGGATGTGCCGCGTGTGAGCCGCGTCAACACAGCATGGCACGCCGCATGGACGTCGCGTCATCTCAGCAGACCAATCGTGTGTCGCTACGTGTGCATCATTATCCTCTCTATTTTCTATTTATTTATAAATTGGCAGAAAAAGTTTTAATATTCCACAATTCAGAGAAAAATACAAATAATATA
The DNA here is from genome assembly GCA_910589775.1 of Avena eriantha. Lineage (NCBI taxonomy): Eukaryota > Viridiplantae > Streptophyta > Magnoliopsida > Poales > Poaceae > Avena > Avena eriantha. The sequence continues at coordinate 414,300,544 of OU342742.1, forward strand.
TGCCTAGAATTATAAAAATGTGTAGAATATTATTGTGATTTAAAATGTGAGCTTTGGCGAATAAAAATATTTTAAATATTTGAACTCTAATCTAGGTTATATAAATCATAGTAATTATCATGTATACCCAAAAGTTGCAAATAATATGCGGCGTCCCCGGATTTCTCACCCCGGGGTTACCAAATTATGCCAACCACCACGATCCCATGATCAGTGCGTCGTGGAGCATAACCAACATGATATCAAAGTACACACATCCATTACAGTACGATACAATAAGTCTTACAATAATAGTCTTACAACCTTACCTCCATGGGCACAAATAGATAGTAGAAGCGGTACTAAGTAACGTGGAGGACCCAAGTCAAGCCATAGCCCGACAGGTGCCTGACTCGGAGAGACGCCCTAGTTCGCGAAGTCGTCATCATACCCTCCATTGTCCTCTTCCTCCTGCTCATAATCTGGCCAAGTTGATAGCCAGGGAACGATTACTAGTGAATACGTTGAATGTACTCGCAAACCACCGTACAAGGAAGTACAAAGAGTATGCAATATTGTCGTGGATAGGTTGGCTCCAAAAAAAGGCTACTTGGGGAAAATCCCTTAGAAATGTATTTTCCACTCTACCATTTGTTGTTTGCCCAAATCATTTTTAGGGTAAAAATAGTTTTGTAAAACTTGAAGATACTAGGCTAGGGTCAACCCTGTTATTCACTTCTACGGTGGTCATCCCATGACCAGTACTTCATCTAGGTCCGACCATCCCATGGCCCATCCTCCTGGCCCATCGACCATCCCATGGTTGAATCTCTTTTAATGAAACCTTTTTAGAAAACAAAGCCAGCACCGCTTTACAGAAGTTTGTCCAACCCGTCCTTAACCGCGGACACGGCTATTCGAATAGATTTTTATCCTCTGTAGAAGTTGTACACTTTACCCACAAGATCCGATACATCCGCCGCGAACTATCGCGGATCGTCATACATCAGTATGCGGGTTTCGGATAACCGGACGAGACCTTCCGGATAATCCCCTCTTAACACCAGCACCTACCCTATGGGTGTTATTCCCCTCAAAACCGGGACGTCGGCCGAGGACCAACCGGAGCGCCTTTTTCCACTCCTCGAGAGTGTGCACTTTCAATGAGGGGCCCATAGTAACGCATGGAGGCCTGCCGACCCTTTGTTCATTCTCCAGGTCCCACCTTTATCGAAGAAGGCCCACCCTCCAGGGATCCCCGATGCCCTGTAGTAGTTGCGAGGCACCGGTATCAGAGAGAATCACTTTCGGGTCCAGCCCCTTCCCATATAGGAGTAGTGTGGTTGCATGGGTTTAAGTTGTTATAGCTTGACTGCAAAGAACCAGGTGCGTTTTCGAAAACAGTTTTTCCTCCTTCTTCAACCCTGGTGCCTCCACCAGTGGCATGAATACCAAAACATTTTAAAACTTTCCTCGACAAGTCCCACTTGCCTAGGTTTTCTGTCAAAAAATTTTTATAAAACCATCCCCTGCCTTCGGGTTCCCAACCTAGAGTTTTTGTTAGGCTAAATAGGGGTTTCCAAGAGGTTGTGGTATAATAGACCACCTGAACTACTGGGATAGGAGTAGGAGGTCCAAGGGGGAGTACTTAGACAGTACCATAGGCATAAGTTTGGTGGATCCAAACAAATACCATAATAATAATTTAACGAGTAAAATCAATGCCGTAGTAATATAAGTAAAACAAGGTGCATGGAAGTAAAGATGGGACAAGTCTCATGAACTTGTATGTGGCTTGCCTTGGTTGGAAGCTTGTTCCTGGTCCTCTTCTTCAAAATCCTCCCAATTACCTTCCTCAAACTCGTTCTCGTTCGTATCTATCGCCGAAAAGGGAAATTATAATCAAATCACTATACCAAGCATCACCCAAGGCACAAACAATGAAATCAGTACAGAACAATTGCACAACTGAACCAATGCAACCACATAGTAGTAGCTACTGACTCTAGCAGTCCTAGGCCATTGGAATCAATCAAAAAGGTTTCATCAAACTTAAATGGTGGTTTTTGTGGTTAAGACTAGATTAGCATTCAAGCAAATAATTCGACTAGTATAAGTTGGTGAAAATTGACTACAAAATACATATATGAATAGCAATAGAGGAAACCAAGCTAACCCCACTGGTTCCATAATTTCAGCACAAAGGTTTGATTTTTAATAAATAAAAATATTAGAAACAGGTCAGAAACTTGTGCTAAATTCACTAGGGCAAATCTACAGAGCCAAAAATTAAGCCCTTCCAGGAAATACTAGTAGGTGCAGAGGCCTAACTCTGGGAGTTGGTTTCATCTCAGAATTAGATTCACAACAACCTCTGGAAAATAAATAAGATCTCTCTGTCCATAACTTGCAAAAATAAGATCAGAGGCCTCATACATCCAAAAAGGATGATTCTAGTTTTGCACAGAAGGCAATTGCAAGGGCAATGCCTAGGACTTGGTTTCACATTTTTTTGAACTCTAAAAGTGAAACTATGCATTTATTATTCTAAACAGACACTAAGTACCACAGAAAATCTCAGTAAAGATACATGCAAACTTTAGATTAGCTACCAAGGACATGCATTAGGGAATTACCAGGGTTACTCTACAAAATTGGAATCATGCCAGAACACTACATAGATTTTATTTGGTGGATTTAAAGCTACAGAACAAGTTTCTGGAAATTTAGTTGTCCTAAAAAGAAAAGAAAAGGGGCGGTGCAGAGGCTGGGTCGCGGCCCGCTATGGAGCTGGGCCGGGCCGCGTACACGGCGGCATGTGCGGGGTGTTGGGGATTTAAATCCCGCAGTTGGGCCCGCATGTCATAGGCACAGCGAGGTGAAGAGGTATCTAGCGATGCTGGCCGTTGGATTAGAATCCAGATCGACGGCCCGCAGCGTTTCTTCTTCCCGGATCGAAAACTCCGGCGAGCTAACCCTACCTGGCACGGGCGGGGCTCGGCGTGGCTCACCTAGGGGCGGAGAGGGGTCGGTGACGGTGTGGTTCGAAGCGGTCGAGGGAGGGGCGTCGAACAAGGTACGGCACGACGGCTCCGGTCGTCTAGATGCGTCGCGACAACAGCGGCGCGGCTCTGGTCCGTCAGTCTCCACGCAGCTCTGGCATGCCCGCCGACAAGAAAAGCCAGAGGGGAGGGGGATTAGGGCCTGGTTAGGGAGAGGAGTGGTGGTCTGCAGGATTTGCACCAAGAAACAACAGGCCACCTATGTACCGTCCGAACTTTCCCAATCGTGGCGGAGGAAACCCGAGGCCCGGAGGCCACAACAACAACAACATCGGAAACCCCCATACAACCGTGCACCGACAAGGTCCAACCACAACAACAACAACAACAACAATACTGCCCCATGGATTGGAAGTAATGTTGTGCCTATTGCCGGGAAGGACAAGTCAATGATAACCTGCTTTGAATGTGGAGTCACGGGTCACTACTCTAATGAGTGCCCCAAAAAGCTTGCTGCAGCCACCAATGTCACTGCACCTGCCCAGCAACAGCGCCGTGTCCAGCCTAGAAAGAGGTTTGACCCAGGCAACACGCACAACCGTATCGGCCGTCTGTTCCACATGAATGTGGAAGAAGCCTAGGAAGCGCCAGATGTCGTGCTGGGTATGTTTTCAGTTAACTCGGTACTTGCAAGGGTGTTGTTTGATTCTGGAGCATCGCACTCATTTGTTACAGAAGAATTTGCATGCACTAGTAAGATTCAACCAACAAATTTGAAGCTTGTTATGATAGTTCAAATACCTGGGTCAACCATCAGAATACATGGAATAGATTTTTATGCCAGTTTAATAGTACTTGGAACAAAAGGTTTGGAAGTAGTACTAGGAATGGATTGGATGTCGAAACATCAAGGATTAATAGACTGTGCCAAGAAAGCTATAACCATGACCAGTAGCACCGGAGTATCGGTAGAGCATGTGTCGAAGACGTTGCCCCGTCAATTAAAATCCAACCAGAGTTTAGTCCAATCAACCCTAGACCAAGTCAGAGTATTCTGTGAATACCCCGATGTGTTCCTAGATGAATTACCCGGTACGCCCCCAGATCGGGATATCGAGTTTATCATTGAACTAGTTCCTGGAACTGGACCCATAGCTCAGAGACCCTATAGTATGAACCCAGCCAAATTAGTGGAGCTAAAGAAGCAACTTGATGACATGTTGGGGAAAGGTCTGATACAACCAAGTGCATCACCGTGGAGATCACCTGTTTTGTGTGTGGATAAGAAAGATGGTGCCAACCGTTTGTGTATGGATTACCGGAAGCTGAATGATGTCACCATCAAGAACAAGTACCCACTATTTAAGATAGAAGATCTGTTTGATCAGCTGACTGGTGCTAGAGTGTTTTCTAAGATTGACCTTAGGACTGGTTATCATCAATTGAAGATCCGTGCAACGGATATCCCAAAGACTGCTTTCACTACTAGATATGGATTGTTTGAGTACAATGTCATGTCTTTTGGATTGACAAATGCCCCCACTTATTTCATGAATCTCATGAATAAGATTTTTATGAAATTCTTGGATAAGTTTATCGTTGTTTTTATCGATCATATTTTTATCTATTCCAAGTTGGAAGAGGACCTAAGAACCATCCTTGAAACCCTTAGAGAGCATCAGTTTTGTGCCAAGTTTAGCAAATGTGAGTTCTGGTTAAAGGAAGTAGGAGTCCTAGGACATATCCTGTCGGCAGGAGGAGTTGCCGTTGATCCCGCCAAGATTAAGGATGTTGAAGAATGAAAATCCCCAACCACTCAAACCAAAGTCCGCGCATTTCTTGGATTAGCTAGATATTACCACAAGTTGGTTGAAGGATTCTCGAGCATCACAAGGCCGATGACCCAGCTATTGAAGAAAGACAAGAAGTTTGAATGGACAGAAAAATGTGAAGCAAGTTTTCAAGAGCTCAAGAAGAGATTGGTTTCAGCCCCAATTTTGATCATGCCGGATATCATGAAGCCTTTTGATGTATATTGTGATGCATCCAATATTGGTCTCGGATGTGTGTTGATGCAGGAAGGCAAAGTAATATCATATATGTCTTGACAACTGAAGCAACATGAGCAGAATTATCCCACCCATGACCTAGAACTGGCAGTCGTAGTTTTAGCCTTGAAGACATGGTGTCATTACCTCATGGATAACCGCTGTGAAATTTATTCGGATCACAAGTGTTTGAAGTATATTTTCACCCAGAAGGAGATAAATATGAGGCAACGGAGATGGATAGAGTTAATCAAGGATTATGACCTTGACATTCACTACCACCCCAGCAAGGCCAATGTGATAACCGATGCTCTTAGTAGACTACCGTGTAGATTAAACACCATGATTCAGGAAGATTAGCCCAGTTTGCATGAGGAGTTGGAGAATTTTAGAATGGATCTAGTTAGCAAAGGATTTCTAGCCAGTATTGAACTTCAACCCACTTTGATCAGTCAGATAAAGGAAGCTCAGAAAGGACACGCCGGTATTGACATTATTAAGCGTCGTATCGGTACAAGGAAGGTAGCCAGATTCACTTAGGATGAGGAAGGAGTTCTTTAGTATAAAGGACGTATCTGTGTGCTAGCAGATTTCGAGTTGAAGCAAGTCATTTTGCAGGAAGCCCAAGATACTCTTTATTCTATTCATCCGGAAGGAACGAAGATGTATCAGGATTTGAGGGAGCAATTTTGGCGGCACAAAATGAAGAGAGAAGTCGGAAGCTATATCGCCAAGTGTGATATCTCTCAGAGGGTCAAAGTGGAACACCACTGACCTGCAGGACTTTTGCAACCATTGCAAATTCCATAATGGAAATGGGATTCAGTTGGAATGGATTTCATCACCGGTTTTCCTACATCTAGTAGGGGAAATGATTCTATCTGGATCATGGTAGATAGACTGTCCAAAGTAGCTCATTTCATACCCTTCAAGACCACCTATCAAAGCTCGAAGTTGGTAGCGTTGTACATTGCTAGAATAGTACGTCTACACGGAACCCCCAAGACAATTGTGTCGGATCGAGGAACCCAGTTTACCTCAAGTATTTGGAAAAAGGTCCAAGAAGGATTAGGAACCAAACTGAACTTCAGCATAGCTTATCACCAACAAACCGACAGACAGACGAAAAGAGTAACCCGATACTAGAGGATATGCTGAGAGCCTGTGTACTAGAATATGGATCTAAATGGGAAGAATGCCTGCCTTTTGCAGAATTCTCATACAACAACAAATATCAGGCCAGTTTGCAAATGGCCCCATTTGAGTTTTTGTATGGAAGGAAGTGTTGTACCCCCCTGAATTGGTCGCAAGTAGGAGAGAGTCAGATATTCGGACCTTACATCCTACGAGAAGCCGAGGAGAAGGTTCACAAGATCTATGAACACCTCAAGACCGCTCAATCCAGACAGAAGAGTTATGCTGACAAAAGATGTCGAGACCTGACCTTCAATGTCGGAGACTTTGTGTATCTCAAAGTATCACCCTTGAAAGGAATGCAACGTTTTTAACTCAAAGGGAAGCTTGCCCCCAGATATATCAGACCTTTCAAGATTTTAAGTCGCCGAGGAGAAGTATCCTATTAGCTAGAACTACCTAAAGAGATCTTAGCCGTATATAATGTGTTTCATATCTCGTTACTTAGGAAATGCCTAGAAGTTCCGGAGAAGACCAAAGTTTTCAAGAACATCGATCACAGAGCCGTGGATATCAACAAGGATTTAACCTATCATGAAGTACCCATTTGTATTTTGGAAGAAGCCTCCCGAACCAACCTGACCAGAAGTATCAAGTTTCAAAAGATCTAGTGGAGCAATCATACTGAAGAAGGAGCCACCTGGGAGCGAGAAGATTATATTAGGACTGAGTTTCCAAATCTCTTTAGTTCCTAGTTTTTCCTGAATCTCGGGACAAGATTCTGTTTAAGGGGGGAGGTTTGTAACATCTCAAAAATATTAAAAGGGAGAATATCATTTTCCAGTTAACCAAAAATAGGGTTAACAAAAACTTCTTATCTTAAACAATTTTGAACGTGTTTGTCAATGATGTATGAATGCATGATATGACATGTTTGATTGTTATATATGTTGAGAATTACTTTAAGGAACAAAGAGAGATCATCTAGGTCAAATCCAAACCAAATCAAATCAAAATAAAATCCAATAATAAGGCATATGACCTAATGTTAATTTTTGCCAAAGATAACACCTAGCCCACTTTAGGCATCTCTATTAAATATTTTTAAACAGAAACAATTCAATTTCTTTTCTCACCTTGCTAGAACAAGTGACAAAGAACCCAAGTGAACTTTCAAAACTTACAGAAACAAATTCAAATTCTTTTAGAGGTCATTTCAAAATTGAATCCATCATAGACATCAAGATGGCAATTTTTCAAAAGCCATCCAAAGTTTCTCCATTTGACCAACCCTTGCAACCAGAAACTCCTAAGCATATGATCAACCAACCACCAAATATAATTTGAAAATTCCAATAATTCTTTCATGGGGCCATTTGATCGAACACTTAGCAGGCATAGTGCGAAGCTACCAACTATACACTATTTGGGGCAATCTTGTGATCATCTTGGTACTTCACTAAGCTTCCACTACTCACCCATGATCACCCCAGTACTAGCCCGTGCAGCTGACCCTCTCTCAGTCGCCAATTGGACAGTGCCAGCCCGTACCTGAGTGTGTGATGCCAGCCAGACATGGACACGACGCCAGAAGCCTCGCCGCCCTCGTCCACGACCACAAGGAGATACGCGTGACCTCACCGCACCCGCCAGCGTATGCCTCGGCCAACCACAGCCAGTGGAGACGCCATCACAGCCGCGCCCACTTCTCTGTCTGCCATGCCGACGCGCACGCTAGAGCGCCGAGCCGTCCCCCGCAACCACGCCGCGCCTCGCTCTCCCCTTGCATAAATGCAATCGCCGCGATGCCAACGACCTCCCATAAATGCCCATTTGTCGCCACACGACCCGTGACCATCGTACATCATGAAGAACACCCGCGGTACCCGAGCAGAGCATGGACGTCCCCGTCCGATTAAGACCGCGCCTCGCCATGCCACTGTGCGCATCACGATCGCCCAAGAGCACCGCGTTGACCTACACCCTCAGCCGTGCCGATAGCGCCCTGTAGAAATGTCGCCGACGAGCCCGAGCCATGCCCCAATGCTCCCTCGCTGGGTATAAATAGACCCCTCCCCTACCTCAAAACGCACTCCACTCGACTCACCTCTTACCCAGGAACCCCTCTGACCCATCCCTGGAGCAAGGTGATCATTGCAGTGCCGGAATTTCGCCGGAGCTCGTCGCTGCTGTGGTGGAACGGAGCCATCGCTAGGAGCCGCCGCGACCACAAATCAAACCGCCATCGTTGACCAGTTCGTTTGCCCCCATCGACGGACCTACCTGGAGCCCTGGTAAGCCCCCGGCGACCCCCGCCGTAGAGCTAGGGTAGAAATCCCCCACACGCCATGCGACGGAGATGATGACGCTGAGCCATTGATCATGCTCTAATTGTGCGGCTCGGATTAGCGTGTACCGCTTCGTGTTAGAATAGTCACTGACAGGTAGGACCAGCGCTAGTGCAGCCCGCTGCACTCCCGCCGTGCAGTTGGGCCGGCCCAGTATCATTCCCGTGCAGGTGGATGGGGCATTAGATAAGCCAAAAGGCATGACTGTAACACCCTCGAATCGGCCCTATGCAAGTTTCAGCGTTTCCCGCCAAACCCGCATAGAAACGATTCAAGGACGCCCACCAGGCACTTTCGTGCGGGTGGAAAACAAAGTAATACCATTACACATTAGTCCATGATGGAACCCACAGAACATATATATACAACAACGACTCCATGAGTCAAGAATACAGATATATAGTACAAAGATCCAAATCACCTTGAAAACGATACAACATCCGAGTACGGATAAGAAGCAAATTGGGCTAAGAGCCCTGAAGAATAACCAATGGCATCCATAACCCTGCCCAGGCCAAGCCGGAAGGGTAACCCTGCTAACGACGTCAAAACTCATACCTGCTAAAACAAAAGGGGTGCCAACAGAGGGCGAAGGAAAAAGAGGAGCGTCAGTACTGAGGCCAGTACACGGCGAGGCTAGAATTCAGCGGCTCTCGCCTACATAGCTATGGTGGACTGAAGCAGCAGCGAAGCATGCACTAAACAACCTATAGAGACTCAATACAACTGTCGGCTATTAGAGAGGGATAAGAATAACCTATCCAGAACCAACCTTATACTAACACCCATCATACCCATCCTGGTATTTCCCCCTCGAGACCAAACGAGGAACTCAAGCCGAGGAACTCACATAGTTGGCAGTTTTATTTATTCCATTATAGTTGAAGCACTTACTAGTCAGATATAGATAGCATGAGTCATTCTGATAACATAAGTAGTGGGCAGTTTTAGTTAACCATTCAGTTGTAGTTGCAGTACTTACTAGTTAGATACAATTAGCATGTGACATCCCAAACCCAGCAGTTCTTGGCACTTTTATTTCATTCCATTGGAGTTGCGATACTTACTAGGCAGGTATAACATGACACGATACACCCCAATTCCACCAGTTGTTGGCACTTTTATTATCCATTCCATTGTAGTGAAGTTGATTACTAGTCACATATTAAGTCAAATTTATAGCACTACTTTAGTTATGCTTGTCTATGATCCAGATATTGTGCTCCAAGTCGTCCATAACCGCAGACACGGCTTTCAGAAAGATTTACCCTGAAGGGGCGCACAAATAGCGACACACACACGATCAACCTCGGAAAAACCAAATCAAAACCCAACGAGGCTTTCACGACAAAGCAATCACAGGATTCATAAAATATTTCAGGGGGCCACCCCACTAAGCTACCCGCAACGAAGTTGGTCGGCTCCGGAACGGACCCAGGGTTTGTGACGACGGCTGTAAATGATTGGGAACCCGAAAGTGTGACTGGGCTTGTCGATACCGCGAAAACGTGGCACGGTCCAAAATAGTACACGTGCTCCACACACAATCTTAAATAAAGAAGTAAAGCATGGCGTAAGTACATGATAGTAATAAAGCCCCAAACTAGTTTGTGCCCCCAAGAAATAAGAAATGAATCAAGCTCTAGCTAAGGGGATTCATGGTCCCATATGCGGATAGTGCGATAGTCAAGGAACAGGTATCAAGTACTTGGGGTCCTACGGGACACAAGTGAGCGTGGAAAAACCAAATAACATCTATTGCCCACTGATGCCTCTGCATTAGTTATATCTATTCCCAGCATTTTAACCATTGCATTTAAAGTCATTATCATCTCCACCATTAAGCATCTCCACCATTTATCATGTGTCAACTTGCCGTCAACGGTGAAACGACAACGACGCGAAGCAACAAATAAGCAAGCAACTACGACTCACAAGGCTGACTATCTATCAAACAACAGGCAATAGGATGTTTCCATGGCAATATAGAGGCTGCAAGGAGTATAAATGGTGCACGGAAACTAAAGCATCGCAACACGGATAGCAATAGATCAACAGGATGAAAATAAAGACTATAAATGCATAATAGGTAGAAAGGGGGAGATGCTCGCCTGGGAAACACTGCCAAAGATACATTATCCGAAGGAATTGCCGATACTCGCATCCACTCAACGGCATAATCCGCGAAGAACAAAACACTAAAAGAAACACCGGATGCACTATTTAATACTACGGCAGAAGACCCGGCATGATGTATGTATGATGCATGGCATGGCAAAGATGCGATGCAATTAGGCAATATTAAGCGGAATCGGGGTCCCGACAATTAATTAATTGTTTTATGTTGTTTAACTACCCTGCAAATTAAATGTGGAATTAACAAGGCAAAGCATGGCATCGGTTCGCTACACAAATTTAAATAGGGCCAATATAAGACTAGAAAAGTCTGCATATGGTCTCCATATTTAATTTAGGTGAATTGTTGAAATAGCCCCAAACACCCATAATATGCATGCAAGTATGAGCAATTTAATATGCACAATTTTATATAACATTTTATAAAATAGGGCTCGGAAAAGGGGATCACACATTGGGGTTCGCCGATCTTGGTTTGGAGTTTTGACGAGGTTCGGTCTTTTCCTCCGGGAACAGGGTCTTGGTGCTCGTGAAGGAGAGCATGAAGCTGGTGCCGGGGTTTCGACTGCGAATACGGGGTTGTCTTCAGGGGTCGTGAAGCAGTTCTTGTCCGAGATTCCTCAAGCTCCTTCGGTTGGGTGTGGTCTTCGGTTCCCGTGAAGGGGATCATGTCGTATGGTGGACTTAGGTCCCATGTTAGCATCTTCGGTACATCAGATCCATGAAGGCGATCTCTAGGTTTTGACTAGTTCATCTGTGGAGGCTCGCATCAGAAATCATCGAGCTGAGGTCGATCTAGTGTACAGAAAGGCCTGCAGTAGTGTCACATATTATCCACACCTCCAACAGTACCAATCAACATGTCTCAGACTACAAAGGGCAAGGAGATAGGACATGCTAGAGGCGGCTTGGCAGCACGTACGTGGTCAGGATCCACGCGGTGAACACTTCCGGTCGGCGGAGCTCCTGTAGGAGGTTGGAGACGCGGCGCTACCGTTGTGGCAGGAGCTCGAGGCATGCTTGCGAGGTCTAGGAGGCAGCCGGGAACAGCGGTCGAGCGACCGAGCAGGGCATCGCAGGCGGGAACAGAGGCCGGCGGCTTCGACGGGCAGAGGACGGCTGGTGAGGAACCCGGCGGCACGGAGCTCGCAGAGGAGGGAGGCCGCACGACGGAAGAGGGGCGGCATGCCAGGTCAGAGAAGAGGAGGGTCGGCCTCGCGTCTGTGAAGGTTGAGGACGAGCAGGGGAGACCGGCGGCAACCTTGGGACGAGCTCCGTAGCGGCTGCGTCTGTGGGGAGCTCGGGCTCCGGCGAGGACGGCGCGAGCCGGTGGTGGAGACGGATCCACGGCGGAGGTGGTTGGCGGCGCACGAGGCAGAGGCCACGCGGGCGGCGCCAGAGAGAGGAGCGGCCGGAGGCACGGGGGAGGTCGAAAGAGGGAAGCGCGACGAGGGTTGCTCGATGAGGTGAGGAGGGACCCCTGGCGGTGGACAGTGAAGGTCAGGGGCGGCCAGGTCGAGCGGTGGGGATCCGAGGCGAGAGGGCGACACAAACGGCAGGGTTGGGCAGGTTCACGAGAGAGAGATTGGGGGGGATGGGGTTGCCAGCGGAGATCCCGAGGCGGGCGGTTATCGCCATTGTGGTGGGCCACGCGTGACCGTGTCGCGTGGTTGTTGGTAGCGATAGGTGGTGGGGCCAAGGCGGGATGGAGCGGTGCGTGCTGTGGGTTGGCGATGTACGCGAGCGAGGTCGCTGGCGTGTACCACGGGGTAGGGTCGGGCGGTGGTGAGACGCGGTCATGCGGGGGTGGGTCCGCGTGCCGGTGTGAGCGCAGGGCGTGTGTTGAATGCGGGCCGGCTGCGCGCTGCGGGGCGCGTCGTGTGAGATGTGCTGGCGGTGGCGCTAGGTAGGGTGTGGGTTTTAGGGTTAGGTCTGGGTAGGTTTATTGTTTGGTCAAGTTTTAGAATGGAGGTGGCCGGTTGGGCTTTTGAGCCTGGCTGGCTGCCTCCCAAAAATAATATAAATTTTTGTTATTATTTTAAGAGACTTTTTTAATTTGTTTTTAGACAACAAAATATCCGGAAGAGACTGGGTTTTGATTTGAAATAAAGATGGGAGATATCTAGAAAACAAAGATAGGCTTTTAGAAAATAGTTTTAGGAACAATATGCATGATGATATGACGATGCTCAAATGCAATGTGGCATGATGACATGAGCATGTGTTCATGATGATATGCACAAAACAAAAATACAACGATTTTCTAGTAGTGGTTTTACCGGGGTGCTACAATTCGACAGCACTAACAATGGATCTCGCCCTCGAGATCCGCCTCATGGTACGGGGAAGAAGGCTGATGATCGGACTCTTATCGCTTCGTGTAGATCATCGCGACACCACTAACAATGCTTCTTGCTCCATCTTGAAAATCGGCGCCACCACCAACAAGGGGTGTTCCTCATGTTCATCGAGAGAACACTCCAGAGAACAAAGGACGAAGGTAAAGGCATCAAAAGATAAGGCCACCTCTAACTTCTGTGGAAGGAGTAAAGATTGCATCGATCCACCATTCAATATACAAGAGCGAATGATAAGGGTAGTGGTATGGTAGCTACTCGATCCCGCACTCAAAGCATTACTCTGTACATGAACAAACAAATCATGCAACCAACTCTCGGAATTAAAACTGAAGATCTTGACAAACAGCGTTTGGAAACAAAAGAGGGATGCAGGATATTCATCAGATCTGATGTAGATGAGGTCGTCGTGTTGGAAAACACCGGAAGGCACAAGAAGGGAGAAAAAAAAGTCCAACAGATGAAGGATTCATCAGATAGCATGAAGACCGGATGTAGAAGCACTCTTACCAAAGGAGGACGCGAAACCCTGAAGGTACGATGGAAACCCAACCACGAGAATTCCTGGACTTGAAGAAAAGATAAGAGAGCAGATTCAAAACACGCAGAGGTAATAGGAGAATAGCATAGGGGTAAGCAGTAAAATTAGACCTAATCAGATCTATCGAACCGATTTGGAAAAATAGTTTTGACACTCTACATCTACCGTTAGCTTGGTTATCCTACAGGCTAGACCAGTGGGGTATCGCAACTGCTGAGCTCTGATACCACTTTGTAACACCCTCGAATCGGCCCTATGCAAGTTTCATCGTTTCCCGCCAAACCCGCAGAGAAACGATTCAAGGACGCCCACCAGGCACTTTCGTGCGGGTGGAAAACGAAGGAATACAATTACACATTAGTCCACGATGGAACCCACAGAACATATATATATATATATATAACAAAGACTCCATGAGTCAAGAATATAGATATACAGTACAAAGATCCAAATCACCTTGAAAACGATACAACATCCGAGTACGGATAAGAAGCAAATTGGGCTAAGAGCCCTAAAGAATAACCAATGGCGTCCATAACCCTGCCCAGGCCAAGCCGGAAGGGTATCCCTGCTAACGACGTCAAAACTCATACCTGTTAAAACAAAAGGGGTGCCGACAAAGGGCAAAGGAAAAAGAGGAGCGTCAGTACTGAGGCCAGTACACGGTGAGGCTAGAATTCGGCGGCTCTCGCCTACATAGGTATGGTGGACAGAAGCGGCAGCAAGCATGCACTAAACAACCTATAGAGACTCAATACAACTGTCGGCTATTAGAGAGGGATAAGAAAGACCTATCCGGAACCAAACTTATACTAACACCAATCATACCCATCATGATATTTCCCCCTCGAGACCAAACGAGGAAGTCAAGCCGAGGAACTCACACAGTTGGCAGTTTTATTTATTCCGTTATAGTTGAAGCACTTACTAGTCAGATATAGATAGCATGAGTCATCCTGATAGCATAAGTAGTGGGCAGTTTTAGTTAACCGTTAAGTTGTAGTTGCAGTACTTACTAGTTAGATACAATTAGCATGTGACATCCCAAACCCAACAGTTGTTGGCACTTTTATTTTATTCCATTGGAGTTGCGATACTTACTAGGCAGGTATAACATGACATGATACACCCCAATTCCACCAGTTGTTGGCACTTTTACTATCCATTCCATTGTAGTGAAGTTGATTACTAGTCACATATTAAGTCAAATTTATAGCACTACTTTAGTTATGCTTGTCTATGATCGAGATATTGTGCTCCAAGTCGTCCATAACCGCAGACACGGCTTTCAGAAATATTTACCCTGCAGGGGCGCACAAATAGCGACACACACACGATCAACCTCGGAAAAACCAAATCAAAACCCAACGAGGCTTTACCGAAAAAGCAATCACAGGATTCATAAAATATTTCAGGGGGCCACCCCACTAAGCTACCCGCAACAAAGTTGGTCGGCTCCGGAACGGACCCAGGGTTTGTGACGACGGCTGTAAACGACTGGGAACCCGAAAGTGTGACTGGGCTTGTCGATACCGCGAAAACGTGGCACGGTCCAAAATAGTACACGTGCTCCACACACAATCTTAAATAAAGCAGTAAAGCATGGCGTAAGTACATGATAGTAATAAAGCCCCAAACTAGTTTGTGCCCCCAAGAAATAAGAAATGAATCAAGCTCTAGCTAAGGGGATTCATGGTCCCATATGCGGATAGTGCGATAGTCAAGGAACAGGTATCAAGTACTCGGGGTCCTACGGGACACAAGTGAGCGTGGAAAAACCAAATAACATCTATTGCCCACTGATGCCTCTGCATTAGTTATATCTATTCCCAGCATTTTAACCATTGCATTTAAAGTCATTATCATCTCCACCATTAAGCATCTCCACCATTTATCATGTGTCAACTTGTCGTCAACGGTGAAAAGACAACGACGCGAAGCAACACATAAGCAAGCAACTACGACTCAGAAGGCTGACTATCTATCAAACAACAGGCAATTGGATATTTCCATGGCAATATAGAGGCTGCAAGGAGTATAAATGGTGCACGGAAACTAAAGCATTGCAACACGGATAGCAATAGATCAACAGGAGGAAATAAAGACTATAAATGCATAATAGGTAGAAAGGGGGAGATGCTCGCCTGGGAAACACTGCCAAAGATACATTATCCGAAGGACTTGCCGATACTTGCATCCACTCAACGGCCTAATCCGCGAAGAACAAAACACTAAAAGAAACACCGGATGCACTATTTAATACTACGGCAGAAGACCCGGCATGATGTATGTATGATGCATGGCATGGCAAAGATGTGATGCAATTAGGCAATATTAAGCGAAACCGGGGGTCCCGACAATTAATTAATTGGTTTATGTTGATTAACTACCCCGCAAATTAAATGTGGAATTAACAAGGCAAAGCATGGCATCGGTTCGCTACACAAATTTAGATGGGACCAATATAAGACTAGAAAAGTCCGCATATGGTCTCCATATTTAATTTAGGTGAATTGTCGAAATAGCACCAAACACCCATAATATGCATGCAAGTATGAGCAATTTAATATGCACAATTTTATATAACATTTTATAAAATAGGGCTCGGAGAAGGGGATCACACATTGGGGTTCGCCGATCTTGGTTCGGAGTTTTGACGAGGTTCGGTCTTTTCCTCCGGGAATAGGGTCTTGGTGCTCGTGAAGGAGAGCATGAAATTGGTGCCAGGGTTTGGACTGCGAATCTGGGGTTGTCTTCAGGGGTCATGAAGGAGTTATTGTTCGAGATTCCTCGAGCACCTTCGGTTGGGTATGGTCTTCGGTTCCCGTGAAGGGGATCATGTCGTATGGTGGACTTAGGTCCCATGTCAGCATCTTCGGTACATCAGATCCATGAAGGTGATCTCTAGGTTTTGACTAGTTCATCTGTGGAGGCTCGCATCAGAAATCGTCGAGCCGAGGTCGATCTAGTGTACAGAAAGGCCTGCAGTAGTGTCACATATTATCCACACCTCCAACAGTACCAATCAACATGTCTCAGACTGCAAAGGGCGAGGAGATAGGACATGCTAGAGGCGGCTTGGCAGTACGTACGTGGTCAGGATCCACGCGGTGAACACTTCCGGTCGGCGGAGCTCCTGCAGGAGGTTGGAGACGTGGCGCTACCGTCGGGGCAGGAGCTCGAGGCGTGCTTGGGAGGTCGAGGAGGCAGCCGGGAACAGCGGTCGAGCGATCGAGCAGGGCGTCGCAGGCGGGAGCAGAGGTTGGCGGCTTCGACGGGCAGAGGACGGCCGGTGAGGAACCCGGTGGCAAGGAGCTCGCAAAGGAGGGAGGCCGCGCGGCGGAACAGGGGCGGCACGCCAGGTCAGAGAAGAGGAGGGTCGGCCTCGCGTCTGTGAAGGTTGAGGATGAGCAGGGGAGGCCGGCGGCGACCTTGGGGCGAGCTCCGCAGCGGCTGCTAAGTGGGGAGCTCGGGCTTCAGCGAGGACGGCGCGAGCCGGTGGCTGAGACGGAGCCACGGCGGAGGTGGTTGGCGGCGTACGAGGCAGAGGCCACGCAGGCAGCGCCAGGGAGAGGAGCGGCTGGAGGCATGGGGGAGGTCGGAAGAGGGAGGCGCGCGACGAGGTTGCTCGATGAGGTGAGGAGGGACCCGTGGCGGCGGACAGTGAATGTCAAGGGTGGCCGGGTCGAGCGGTGGGGATCCCGAGGCGGGCGGTTGTCGCCATCAGGGTGGGGCTCGCGTGACCGTGTCGCGTGGTTGTCGGTAGCGATAGGTGGTGGGTCCAAGGCGGGGTGGAGAGGTGCGTGCTGTGGGTTGGCGATGTATGCGAGCGAGGTCGCTGGCGTGTACCGTGGGGTAGGGTCGGACGGTGGTGAGACGCGGTCATGCGGGGGTGGGTCCGCGTGCCGGTCTGAGCACAGGGCGTGTGTTGCATGCAGGCCGGCTGCGCGCTGCGAGGCGCGTCGTGTGAGATGTGCTGGCGACGGCGGTAGTTAGGGTGTGGGTTTTAGGGTTAGGTCTGGGTAGGTTTATTGTTTGGTCAAGTTTTAGAATGGAGGTGGCCGGTTGGGCTTTTGGGCCTAGCTGCCTCCCAAAAATAATATAATTTTTTGTTATTATTTTAAGAGACTTTTGTAATTTGTTTTTAGACAACAAAATATCCGGAAGAGACTGGGATTTTGATTTGAAATAAAGACGGGAGATATCTAGAAAACAAAGATAGGCTTTTAGAAAATAGTTTTAGGAACAATATGCATGATGATATGACAATGCTCAAATGCAATGTGGCATGATGACATGAGCATGTGGTCATGATGATATGCACAAAACAAAAATACAGCGATTTTCTAGTAGTGGTTTTACCGGGGTGCTACAATGACCAACCATTCAAAGAGACCAAGTTTAGTCTTGAAGGCGGTTTTCCACTCATCACCTTCCGCCATGCGTATTTGATGGTAACCACTACGAAGATCAATTTTCCATAAAATAGTGGCTCCACACAACTCATCAAGCATGTCATCGAGACAATGTATAGGATGTCGATAACACATGGTGATTGCATTGATTGGACAGTAGTCCATGCATAAACGCAACATATCATCCGTTTTTGGAAGAAGAATCACGGGTACCATACTTAGGATAGTGCTTACTTGGATCAATCCTTTGGAGACAAGTTGGTTGTTTGTCGGTCGATCTCCTTCGTCTCCTCCGGGATCGTGCGGTAGGTGGCGCGGTTTGGAGGAGGGGTGCCAGGAATCAGGTCAATGCGATGCTCGATTCCACGAAGAGGAGGTAGTCCATGAGGGAGCTCTTCGGGGAACACATCCTTGAATTCCTGCAAAATAGCCATCATAGAGAAACGAATATTGGTCAAGTCATTTGTTCCTTGTGCTAATCCCTTGAGAACGAGAACGTAGTGCAAGATGGATGGGTTATTCCTCACATCTCTTATCTCACTTTTGGTGGAATGAAGAACACTATCAGTTTTTACACTCGAGTTAGGTTTGTGGCTCTCACTGATGTGGAAATCCCTACAATTACACCTGCCCAAATTACTACTGAAGATGCTCTAGCTGTTGCAAGGAAATATCAGTCCAATGAGATTAGAACTGGAATCATTACAAGAGCTCGTGCTAAGGTACTTGAAAAATAGGTGAATTCACTCCTAAACGAATCTGGTACTATAAGTGATGAGAACTTTATACTACCTAAGTTTATGCATTTATGTATGATCAAGTTTGTTGGAGAAACAAGCATGGTGCAAGGAGGAGAAGGGCTACAAGAGAAGCCCAACATGATGATCTCCCAAGGATGCGCGAGGGCGGAGAGGGAGGAAGGCGCAAGAGAAGATCATCAAGACGGAGGCCAAAAGCTCTACGTCGACTGGAGAGTCCGGCCAGATCCACCCAGAATGTCTGGCTTGCCTGAGAGAAGAATCTGTGTCCCAAATCGGACACTACCCGGACACCACCTGGATACTCTGAAGTTCCGGCCAGACCGGACTATTCGGCACCTCCACCTGGAGTGTCCGGTCTGACCGGACTATCCGGCCCGATTACACTGGAATGTCCAGCCGCTGACCGAATCTGGTCTGAGTCGGTCTTTATCAGTTTGAGTCGTACGCGTTTAGTTTCGGTTTCTGGATGCCCCAACCGCCCTTATAAGCCCTAGGACGACCCATAGTTAGGGTTCAGACCACATTTAAACTATTTTGGAGTTGTTTCTTTCAAAGAACCTCTGGGATTACCGTTTGATCTAATTATACTAGTGCAATTGAGTGTGATCTGTTGTTCCATTGGGAATTAGTAGATTACAAACTACCATTCGTGGTCGACGACTATGTGCGCAAGAGCATGGTGTTGTGAATATCCCAAAGGGTTCAAGAGCTGTTGCATTGGCATCTGGGTTTGAGTGGAAGAGTTCATAGCTACAGGCTATTTATCTATCCACCATTATCATCATTGAAAAGTGCTTGCTGAGAAGATCGGGCCACCCCATATCATCTTGGTATCAGATTTCCTTGTTTGAGCATCCACAAATAAATCCGTAGGTTAGTTTTTGTTTCCTCCTATGTAGAAAAAGCCTCACAAAAAGATTTGCCATAGCCTAGATTACATCGTTTTCGAGTTTTAGTTGCCGATCGTGTCTTCTCATATATCCGATCTGCAGGTTGTTCTCGTAGGAGTCTGGTTTTCGTTTGTGTCTAGGTTTAGGGTGTTATCTTGTTTCCGCCGTGTCCACCTTCACCATTTCTGCAAGTTTTCATTGTTTGTCCGAGTCCATGTAGCGTACCTTTATTTGCATACCATAGACACATCGTATCTACAACATCCGTGCCTAGGAACGTACCCACGAGACTAGTTGATTTGCTCCAACAGGCTGCTCATTAGGGTTCCGAAGTGGAGAAATTGTCGACAGGCAAAACCGGACTATCTGGCAGATTTACACCGGACTATCCGGCCTGACTGGAGTCTCCGGCGCATCTCAACCGGACTATCCGGCCTAGTTTTGTTTAATGATGTTGTAATCGTGTTGCATTGTCTCATATAGTTGAAAAATCAAAATAAAAAGAGAAAATAAAAGAGAATCGGTATAAAAAGAGAGAAAAGGGCTACAAGCATGACAAAATGAGATATCAAAGTGTGCATTGTTGGAAGCCTAGTTGATCATAGCACTTGTAGATTGAGAAATCTTTTGCCTATTTACTTTGAGATTTTACTAGCGTCTCTCTTCTGCATTGCAATATTCCTTTTCATAAGTTGCTTTGCCACGTTTATCTCCACCGTGTGTGTTTCTTGGGTTTTTTATACGATCAGCACTAGGACTTGTTTGCGGTGTAGTTTGGATACCATACCTAGAGCTCCACCATAAATAACATATGTTTCTGTGCTCGTTCTCTATACCCTTGATACTAACTTCATCACATCAGTGCATCAGTCTTTGATTTCATTTGTTAAAGCATCTCTTTTCACATGGGAATAGTAAGATCCGCTTTCTTGTCAGTTGTGAGTGAGTTGAGAGTGTGTCACCAAACATATTTTGATTTTTGCACTAACCTACTAATCATATCTTTTAGTGATGATGATGTTGTGTCATAGAAAAAGAAGGATGAGGAACTTGTTACTTGGCACGGATATGAGGCATTGAAATCTTACTTGACGCGTGTCTTTACTCACACAAAAAATGCCATTGATAAGAATATCCAGGACGTGCAAGTGTTTGTGGACCAGAATGTTGGTGCAGTCACTAACATTCAAACACAAGTGACCGCACTAAATACCAATGTTGCAACTTTGAAGTGTTCTATTGATGCCAATTCAGCAACGGCAGGAACACCCACATGATGATGTTTCGATGATAATGATGAGGGTTGTGCGGCTGATACTGCCCCACATCTTGGCAGGAGACGTGGCAATCCCCCTGCACCTCCGTTGTCGATGCACCTGCTTATGCTCACGGTTTTGCTCCTCTTGGACGTGCTCAACGTGTTCCAAACCAAGCTGCAGATAATGGTTTGGGCAAGCCAAAATTCTCAATTCCCAAGTTTGATGGATCACTTGATCCTGAAGGTTACCTCACATGGGAGTTGAAGATTGAGAAGCTCTGGCGTTTGTTTAACTATCTAGGAGACAAGAAGGTTAAGCTTGCAGCGTTAGAATTTGATGTATATACTTTACGCTGGTGGGATGCTATTGTGCAGAATAGAAGGGAGGACAATGAACTTCCTGTGATGGATTGGCGCGAGATGAAGCGCATTATGAAGTATTGTTTTGTACCCACCAATTACTTGTGATCCGTTTTTGACAAATTGACACAATTGAGGTAGGGGACCATGTTAGTTGATGAGTACTACTAGAGATGGAGATGCTTATGCAACGCGCTAGAGTTCGTGAATCCCTTAAGATGACTATGCAGCGATTTCTCAAAAAATTGAAGCTACCAATCAAGAGCATTGTTCGTCACCACAAGTATAAGACTATGAATGAACTATTGCACCATGCTAGAGAGGCCGAATCATAGTTAGCTAAAGAAGCTAAGTCACGTGTGAGGTTTCCGTCTACCAGTCATTTTGCGGCCAGGTCTACACTGCCACCACCCATGGCGCCACTTGTAGCGGCTGCTTGTGCACTTTATGCAACTGACCATGATTTTGCTGAACCATATCATTTGTGTGCTCTTAGAAACGCATGGGATAAGTATCATATACATGATGGATATTTGTTTAGAGCTAACAAACTATGTATTCCAGAATCGTTGCTGCGTTTGTTCTTAGTGCAAGAATCACATGCTGGTGGTTTGATGGGTCACTTTGGGTGTGAGAAGGCATTGCTCATGCTCGCTGATCATTTTTATTGGCCCAAGATGAGGCGTGATGTCTACAGATATTTGAGCCGCTGTATTACATGCCACAGGTCGAAATCCAAGTTGTAGCCCCATGGTTTGTATACACCTCTCTCTTCACCTACGACACCATGGGAAGACATTAGTATGGATTTTGTGCTAGGTCTGCCAAAAACACAGAGAGGTCATGATTCTATATTTGTGGTAGTGGATAGGTTATCTAAGATGGCTCATTTTATTTCCTACCACAAAAGTGACAATGCGTCGCATGTTGCTAACCTGTTATTCAGGGACATCGTGAGATTACATGGAGTACCCACGATGATTGCTTCTGACCATGATGTGAAGTTCATGAGCTAATTTTGGAAGACCTTATGGGGGAAGCTGGGAATGAAGTTGTTGTTCAGTACTACATGTCATCTCCAAACAGATGGTCAAATGGAGGTGGTGAATAGAACATTGTCACAATTTCTAAGGACTATGCTAAAGAAGAATCTGCCGGAGTGGGAAGAGTCTTTGCCACATGTTGAGTTTGCCTACAACAGGGTTGTGCATTCGACTACTCAGCTTTGTCCTTTTGAGGTAGTGTATGGCTTTAAGCCATTGACGCCACCATATTTATTGCCTTTGCCATTACATGAGAGAGTTGATATGGAGGCATCAAAACATGCTGAATATGTGAAGAAGATTCATGAGAAGACTCGAGAGGCTATTGAGAAGAAAGGCAAGAACATTGCTACTGCAAGGAATCAAGCAAGCAAGGAAGTGTTGTTCAAGCCTGGTGACATGGTATGGGTGCATCTACGGGAGGATATGTTTCCACTACTTCGAAAGTCCAAATTGAAGCCACGTGGTGCTGGTCCTTACAAGGTGTTAGCCAAGATTAATGACAATGCCTACTCGATTGATATACCTATTGAGGTGTTTGGTGGAGTTAGAAATAGCTTCAACGTTGCTGATTTATCACCATATGATAGAGAAGACCTTGGAGCGTTGAGGTCGACGCCTTTTGAAGGCGGGGGCGAGGTTGAGGACATCCCTACAATTACACCTACCCCAATTACTACTGAAGATGCTCCAGTTGTTGCAAGGAAAGATCAGTCCAATGAGATTAGAATTGTACCCATTACAAGAGCTCGTGCTAAGCTACTTGAATAACAGGTGAATTCACTCCTAAACGAATCTGGTACTTTAATTGATCAGAACTTTATACTACCTAAGTTTATGCATTTATGTATGATCAGGTTTGTTGGAGAAACAAGCATGGCATTAGGAGGAGAAGGGCTACAAGAGAAGCCCAGTATGATGATCGCCCAAGGATGCACGAGGGAGGAGCGGGAGGAAGGCGCAAGAGAAGATCATCAAGATGGAGGGCAAAAGCTCTGCATCGACCAGAGTGTCCGGCCGGATCCACCCGGACTGTCCGTCCTGCCCAAGAGAAGAATTGGTGTGGACAATCTGTGTCCCAAATCAGACACTACCCAGACACCACCCAGAGTGTCCGGCCTGACCGGACTGTCTGGCCCGATTACACCAGAATGTCCGCTCGCTGACCGAATCTGGTCCGAGTCGGTTTGTATCAGTTTGAGTCGTACGTGTTTAGTTTCGGTTTCTGGCCGCCCCAGCCACCCTTATAAGCCCTAGAACGACCCATAGTTAGGGTTTAGACCATGTTTAAACTATTTTGGAGTTGTTTCTTTCAAAGAACCTCTACAATTACCCTGTGATCAAATTATACTACTGTAATTGAGTGTGATCTGTTGTTCCATTGGGAATTAGTAGATTGCAAACTACCGTTCGTGGTCGACGGCTACGTGCGCAAGAGCGTGGTGTTGTGAATATCCCACAAGGTTCGAGAGTTGTTGCATTGGCATCAGGGTTCAAGCGGGAGCGTTCACAGCTACAGGCTATTTATCTATCCACCATTATCATCATCGACGAGTGCTTGCTGAGAAGATCGGGCCATCCCATGTCACTCACTCGCTAGATGGTGGTTCTCTCGCACACCACTCTTCTCACAAGATGGTGTTGTGGTTTGCACCCTCACTAAAGCCTTTGCATTGTCCGCAATTATTTGGCTAGGAGTCATCGGATGCAAAACACATGTCTTGTTAAGCCATTTGAATGTATACACATTTGTGCAGCCATCATGTACATCACCTTTGCCGAATTGGCATGCTCGACCAAGCAACATATGACAAACCTTCATGGGGACTACATCACCCTGTATCGTGTTTTTATAAGGGCCAATTGAGAATGCTATCGAAACAGTATGCTGGATCTTCACAGACCCTTGGTCACTTAGCCATTTGACATGGTAGGGGTGCTTGTGTGGATGTAGGGTGAGGTTGAGATTCTCACACAACTTGGTGCTAGCAAGGTTGTGACAACTCCCTCCATCAATGATCACTTTGATAGATTTCCCATTGATGTCGGCATGTGTTTGGAAGATGTTGGATGTTTGATGTTCATGCTCTTGTGCTTGAGTAGTCAAGATCGTTGTGACGATAAGTGATGGACTTGCACCATGTTGACACATGAGGAGTTCTTGGTCATCTTCCACTTGTTGCCTTGTCATTGCCTTTTTTACTCTAGCATCAAATTTATCCTCACTCATGTTGATGCAGCCCGTCCTACGGACACTACTACATCTACACCGCCAAGTCCCAAAGCTCATCCCCAAGTTACCCAAGAAGACAGACACGAGCGGTACTACCGCTCCCATCAGCGGTACTGTCGCGCCCCAGTACTACCGCTTGGCATCAATGGTACTACTGGTCCCAACTGAAGCCCACGCCATCGCCTTTGGACGCCCTGGTACCAGCTTGCGATACTACCACCCCGAGCGGTACTACCGATCGTCAAGTCCGGTACTACTGGTCAGAACTTGTCCTGCGCGCCTCAATAGCTGGGCCATAGCCCATGTACCCCCTTATTATGTTGCAACCCTATTTTTATGCCCAAACAACCCCTATGTAAGTGGCTGGCCTAGAAATAGAGCCCTCACCCCTCATGTATCCCGGAGGCATGGATGGTAGACTAAAGACAACCCCTTTGTGGAATCTCTAGTTTTGCCTCATCCCCTTTACTAAAATGGGACCAACTATCGTCAAACCTTGTTAGAGTTTACATCGTGCCACCCTCGTTTTACAAGGCCTACGTTTGTGAGTGCATCATCGTAGTCGTCAAGACCCTCTCTAAAGTGTTCTTCCCTCTCTGCTTGGGATCAAGGGAACGCGTTGACCGATCTTTCCTTGCGATGATTCTATCGGACCGGTGGCCACCGGCGGAAGCAATCGGCCTTGTATCATGTGAGTTTTGTGTCTGTTCATCGTGTTCTTCTTGAGGTGTGTGTCCGCTTCCGCTAACTTCTCCCTTTCCCCTCGCTTTACCATTGATTTGACCATGAGATCCGTGAAGATCGGGCCACCCTTGAGGTCACCTCTTATCATCTGGTATCAGTGGCTTTTGATTGCCATGGATTTCAAATTGTTTTTGTCTTTTCCCCATAAATTCAAAAATTCCACAAAAAAGCCCTGATTCGTGTTTTGGATTGATCTGTGATTTGAGTATGTTTTGGTAGGTTTTGATCTGTGGATTACTTGCTAAACTTGTTGATCTACCTTCCATGTGTTCCCATGGCCTAATTCCATCAATTACCCCTTTGATTTGGTGTTTTTGTTCAACACTTTCCGCCCAAATCACCCCAAAATCGTGAAATTGCGTCAAATCTGCACGTCCTAGGAATAAATAGTACTACCGAGCCCAAAAGCGGTACTACCGCACTTTTCTGGTACTACACGGCCCAAAGAGTGGTACTACCGCCCGTACCAGACAAGAATCAATAGATTCCAGATTTTAGCCTCTCACCGTTTTGAGCATAACTTTTGCATATAAACTCGGATTTTGGTATTCTTTAGCTCGTTTTGAAGAGGAAAGGGAAATATACATCATTATCCACATGGTTCATTCTATCTACTCCATATAAATTCCATGAGCAAGGCGGAATCCAACAATAAAGGGTGAAGATCGGCGATGAAAGGTATAAAAATTCTGCGATTTCTCCCCACGTGTTTATCTTTGTTAGATACACTATATTTGCAATCAAGAAACACCTATTGAGACTAGTTCCTCATATGATTACTTGGGCTATGCACATTTGATACTTGTAGAATTCCGAGTAAAAGTTGTGAGCGCGTTATCTCATATAGTTATCTTGTATAGTTGTTGGCAGAAAGAAGGGGAAAGTGAAAAAGAAAAGGAAAAAAGAAAAAAACAGAAAAGGAAAAGGAAAAGAAAAAGAAAAAGGAAAATAAAGAAACAAGTGCCTCGTAGAATAGGAAGCGCAAGCTCGATGAATATCAAATAGGTGGTACTTATTGTCCATATCTTGTAGCCCACCAACTTTATGCGATCGAACTAGCGTCTCTCCTTGCACTTGTGCGACATGAGCTTATAGTCTTCGCTAGGTAGTCATTTGGTTCTTAGCTCAATTTCTCAGTCGCACAAGTCCTATTTATCCCACCGTGTGTGTTTCCTTGTACATAATTCCTATCTAGTGGATTGACTTGTTTTGCTTTGTGATCATCGTGGTTCTTTACTTGCCATCGCAATATCTTGATTTTGGATTGTTCTTGGACATGCCACCTTCCATACCCATCCACCATAAGCTTTGTGTGTGTATGTATTTTAGTGGTTAGTTGGTTTTGGTGTTTCGTGTGAACTTCACTTTGCTTGGTTTATTGCTCTCAAGTGTGGCCACTTGCACGATACTATCTTCCAAGGTAAAGTAAGGTTTGATGTTGCATCCCTAACCCCCCTACCACTTCCATATACACCACATGCTCTTATGAATCATGTCTAGGGACTCTAGAGGCGAGGATGATTTCTATGAAGAATCCACGATGAGCCACCATGCATATGCCTCCACAAGCATGGATGACATGATGGAGCACTACACCGACAATGGCTCCACATGTTTGGGTGATATGGAGTACTACAACAACAATGACTCCCCAGGAATGGATGACTTCAAGAACAACAACGACAAGCTACTCCAGTCGCGTCGACCAAGACGGAGCCTACACCTCGAGAGCGCCAAGGTCCACCATTGAATGGACAAGTTCCAAAGCGCCCTCAACAACTTCAAGAAAGACATGGACGACAACTTCACCAAGAACATGAGCATCCTCACCAAAATTAACTAGTCTGCCTCAAGATTTCACCACAAGCACAACAAGAGTGCCAAGGACAAGAATCATCGTCACGGGCATCATGTGGATGACCAAGTGTGCCACCTACATCAACCTTTGGCAAGGCATGCAAATGACCTCAGTCGACACCATCAAAATGCACCTTCCACTACCACAAAAATGCCACCAAGAGCAAGCCTTCTTCTACACCATCAAGCACCAAGAGCCACTTAGCCCACTTGAGTGAAAGAAAGAGTGAGATGAGTGACCCCACCATACGTGAGATTGAGTGCTTCCACTTGGAGAGCATGAGTGATACACAAATTGAGTTGAGAGTGGTAGTTGATAGGTGATGTGAAACCATTTTGATTTCTACCAAATTACCCTCTACCTCTAGTGTGTTTTCTTATGATGTGCTAGGTTCCATGGATCAAGAAGCGCCAAGCTTGGAGATGATGTTGCCTCCGACTGAGAAGATGAACATGGTGGATGAAGCTAAGTCCACCCCA
This sequence comes from Avena eriantha, assembly GCA_910589775.1. Taxonomy (NCBI): domain Eukaryota; kingdom Viridiplantae; phylum Streptophyta; class Magnoliopsida; order Poales; family Poaceae; genus Avena; species Avena eriantha. The sequence continues at coordinate 414,328,130 of OU342742.1, forward strand.
TACAAGAAGAAGAAGTCGCCCCCATGGAAGCCATGACTACCACAACACCCACTTCATATGAGAGCTATGAACAAGGTAAAAATAAGGGTGTTGATGATGCCATGATCCGACTAGTGGACATGATGATTTGGGATGATTTGTATGATATGGATGATATTTGTGACATTACATATGACTCATTGATATTTCCATGTGATACTTTGCCTTTGCATAATGTTGAGCATGTGAAATTATTTGATTGTGATGATGTTTCCATAGACATGCCATGCTATAAATGTTATTGATGATATCATTGCTTGCACTTTATTGACCAATTGCTCTTTCCAATATTTTGCTTGCAATGATGATCAAAATGATACCCCTCAGACAATGCTTTGTCATGGTTGTTTTACAAATTCTCACGTTGCTTGCAATAATTGCAACAATATTTCTCATATGACTTCTATTGAGATGGCCCCCATAGCTTTCTCAAATTTTGGAGATTTTGGTAAATGCCATGATAAGCATGTTCCCCACTTGCATACTCACCATGCATCTATTTCACACTTGATTGACATTAATGGTGATGTGCACACGAAGAGATACGTCTTGATGGATGATGTGTTTATATACCATGCACACACATTCTTCCTTTTGTGTTTGATGTGTGTAGGTACACACACAAGAATTTCAACCTCGGTTGAGCACGAGTTGACAAAAAGAGCTCTAGAGATCATCCCCCAAGTGAGTTCAAGATCGAACCCACCTCTGATACCTTTTGCATTCTTTGCATCTATCATGTTGAAAAAATTGCCCTTCCCTATGGTTAGCTTGCAAGCATGTTTATGGTATTCTTTCAACTTGTGACAATCATGTTGCTTTGCTATTGGATATTGATGCTTTGTGTGTTGCAACAAAAATGTTGAACAATTTCTCTTTCTGATGTTTTGTGTGCAACCATACTTCCATGATGAGCATGTATTGTCATGAGAGCTTCAAAGTATATCCTATAGTTGTTGCAACAAACATAAGGAACAATTGTTCTTTTATATGGTTTGTTTGCAACCATGTTGTTTTTGCTTCTGCTTGTGATACTGATAGGGCAAAGGTGTCTGATCTTTCGATGTGATGATGATAATCAATTTGGGTGGAGTTCGGGCTTGATAATCCGACTACACATGCGAGCATGAGTGCCAATACAATCGCTAGGCCAATCTCCTGGAGGTTACCGATCTTGTAGAAGCACGATCATCCTGACCAACGAGGGTCTTAATTCCTACCTGAAATCCAGAACAAGTAAGAACTAATATTGCAATCAAGATATTGCGGATTTAGATGAAAGCTTTATTTAAAAGGTGGGATCCTGAATAGGTGCGAAGTACAGGAGGTCTCTACAACACTCAAGCCTTGGCGAAGTTGCAATGATGGCTAACTTTTAGTCTAAACCAAATCTGAGTCTAAAGTGACGACTATGGGGGTATTTAAGGAGGAAAAGGTGGGGTTTCGGCCAGCCATAGGTATGGTGGCCGAATCCAACACTAAATGACATTTTCCCCTCAACTATGGACTCTAAAAAGTAGCTATTAAAATTCCTGCGAAAATAACATGGGCCTGCCCCAAAATAAAGTTGACACAACACCAAATTAAGCTATGGATGAATCTATGAAGTAATATTCTTGAATATTTCGTCCAAGCCTTCAATAATCATTATGGTGGCTTCAAAGTTCTGAAATCTCCACTTGTGGTTTCCTCTTCAATTCTCATATGTTTGCTGCCATCTCCAAGCATGATCATGCTCCAATGCTTGCCCCTTTCGTCCATGATAGGTCCATCATTCCTAAGAGTAACAAACACAGCTGATTTAGGCAGCATCATATTCTCATGGATATGAGGAATAGTTCCAAGAAACGAAAGTACTTGATAGTTAAGTTGCTAGGAACGAGCTCGCGTGATGGGTCCTTGTATTTGTGTAGCTGTAGGTACAATGTTTGTATCAATAGATGGGATGTCCTCATCATGCTCCCCTTCTTGAATTGAGGTCGTCCTCGACACAATCTCATTTTCCTCACCAAAGTAAGGCTTCAAATCTGCAATGTTAAATGTAGGACTAACCATGCCAAAATCTGCAGGTAGTTCAAATTTATATGCATTATCATTTATTTTCTCTAACACCTTAAAAGGACCAGCAGCACGTGGCATTAACTTAGACTTGCGAAAATCAGGAAAATGATCTTTGCGCAAATGCAACCAAACAACATCACCAACATCTGACAGAACATGCTTTCTCCCTCTATCCCTAGCTATTTTATATTAGCATTCATGCATTCTATGTTGTCTTTAGTAGTCTCATGTAATTTTAATATCATTTGAGCACATTGTGTTGCATTCAAATATTTTGCACCGAAGAAGGTAATGGAAATAAATCAATAGGTGTATGAGGAACAAAACCATACACAATCTCAAATAGGCACATCTTTGTGGTAGAATGCAGCGAATGATTATAAGAAAATTGAATATGAGGTAAAAACTCTTCCCACAATTTTAAGTTCTTCTTTCAAACAGCCCGTAACATAGTAGACAAAGTTCTATTGACTACTTCGGTTTGTCCATCAGTTTGGGGATAACATGTAGTACTAAACATCAATTTTGTCCCCAAATTAGCCCATAAACATCTCCAAAAGTGGCTAAGAAATTTAGTATCACGATCAAAAACAATACTATTTGGCACACCATGTAAATGAACAATTTTACGAAACAACAAATCAGCAATATGCAAAGCATCATCAGTCTTGTGACAAGGAATAAAGTGTGCCATCTTAGAAAACCGATCCACAACAACAAAAATGCTATCCCTCCCCTTCTGTGTACGAGGCAATCCCAAAACAAAGTCCATAGAAATATCCTCCCAAGGGACACTAGGAACAGGAAGATGCATATATAAACTGTGTGGATTAAGGTGAGACTTAGCTTTTTGACAAGTAGTGTAGCGTGCCACGAATCTCTCAACATCTTGACGCATGCGTGGCCAAAAGAAGTGTGTAGCAAGAACATCCTCCATCTTCTTTACACCAAAGTGACCCATCAGTCCTCCTCCATGTGCATCCTATAATAACAAAAGACGAATGGAACTATCTAGGGTGCATAGTTTGTTAGCGCGGAACACAAAACCATCATTGAAGACGAATTTGTTCCATGTTCTACCATCTATACAATTATGCAACACATCTTTAAATTCAGCATCATGCACATATTGTTCCTTAATAGTTTCCAATCCAAATATTTTGAAGTCAAGTTGAGATAACAAAGTATAACGACACGACAAAGCATCAGCAATAACATTATCTTTACCCTTTTTATGTTTGATAACATAAGGAAAATACTCAATAAATTCAACCCACTTTGCATGGAAACGATTCAGCTTAGCTTGACTACGAATATGCTTCAAATATTCATGATTAGAATGTATAACAAATTCTTTAGGCCATAAATAATGTTGCGGAGTTTCTAATGTCCAAACTAGTGCATATAATTATTTATCATAAGTAGTATAGTTCATACTAGCCCCGCTAACTTTCTCACTAAAATATGCAATAGGTTTTGTTGAGGGGTAACCTCGTGGGTGGCCCGATCTTCACGGATCTCGTGGTCAAATCAATGGGAAAGCGAGGGGAAAGAGAGAAGGTAGCGGAAGTAGACTCACACCTCACAAAGAACACGATGAACACATGCAAAACTCACACGATACAAGGTTGATTGCTCCCACTAGTGGCCACCGGTCCGATAGAATCCTCACAAGGAAATATCGGTCAATGTGCTACCTCGATCCCAAGCGAAGAGGGAAGAACACCTTGTAGAGGGTCTTGACGTCTTGGCAAAGGGCACCGATGCCAAGGCCTTGTACAATGAGGGAGGCGCGATTCAAACTCCAATGAGGTGGTGACGATAGTCGGTCCCCTTTACCAAGGGGATGAGGCAAAACTAGAGATTCCACAAAGGGGATGTCTTTAGTTTATCATCTATGCCTAGGGATACATGAGGAGGTGGGGGCTCTATTTATAGGCCATCCACCAATATGGACGTAGTTTGGGAATAAACTAGGCAAAAGGGTAAGTAAGGGGAATATTCCAGGGCATCAAACCTAGATCCATGCGCAAATGGGCATTTCTAGAAATTTGTCCGACGTCGCCGGATCTGGCACTGGTATTTCCGGCGGTCGCTGATATTCTCGGTCGGCACCGGATGCGTGTACTGCAGGCTCTTCCGGTCGTTACCGGTTCTGGCGACTGGGTGTCCGGTGCGGGCTTCGGTCCACCGGAGTTGTCGCTGGTAATTCCGGTGGTGGCGCCGGTTCCCCCGGCCCTGGCGCCGGTTCGGCTCTGCCTCTTCCGTCTCCTCTTCCAAGCCTCCGTCTTGTCGGGCATGATTCCTCGGGCTTCCTCCCTTGCCTCCGTGCATGTTGGTGTGAACCTATCATGGTCATAGGATGGAGTATGAAGTAGTATACAATTCAAAAGGGTAGGAAGTGGGCTCGCCTAGAGGAATAGATTCACTTTTGGAGTCCATGACGACTTGGCATACGTGGGAGACCTTGATGTGGTAACGACCGTAGGTCGGGCTACATCAGCTCCCCCTTCAAAAAGACTCGTCCTCCACTCTACATGCTCATCACAAAGAAGAATACATCGAAAAACGTTCTTGATCCTGGGGTTCACCATATAGTCGTCCTCGAAAGATTGACTTGAGAACACTTCAATGTTCCTTCACCTTCCATGAAGCCTACAAAGCTCACCACAAAAGGAAAGCAACACTCAAATCGTAGCCAATTCATGAAGATTATAGCATGAGTCCTCAAGTAGAAGTAAGTCACCTTATGGTGTTGAGATAACTCATTGAATGGCAGCCCTAGGTAACTCTTCGACTCATCCTGTTAACTCATGGTTGGTAGAGGTTGACGCGTATGCAATTGTACCTTCAGACAACAAAGACCAAGCAACATATGGTCATGCGTGATAGAGGAGAATTTCACTTGTGGAATGTCCATTCTTGTTCACAATACTATTAGCACAACTCAAGTATAGCAAATGGGATGCATATGCAAGGTCAAAGTGCATGGAAATTGTTTGAACATCAACCAAATGTGGGAACTCGAAAACTCCATAAAATGTATTAGTGTGGCATTCAAAGCAATGGACTAAAATATTGGTCAACATCTTTGATGCAAGAATAGGAGAATTTGGCAAAAACACATGAGGAAGGATATCCAAAACAACATCATTGTGTGTGCAAACCAACCATTGGAAAGAGAATTTGTTCAATATGTTGGATGCCACACACAAATCATCAAAAATAAATATCATGGGCATAGGAGTATTGCAAGCGGAAGCAAAATCAACATGTTTGCAAAGAAACCATATGAAAGAGAAATTGTTCCTTATGTTTGTTGAAACAACTATACGAGGTACTTGGAAGCTCTCGTGACAATACATGCGCAAAATGGCATTATGGTTGCACACAAAACATTGGAAAGAGAAATTGTTCAACATTTTTGTTGCAACACACGAAGCATCAATATCCAATAGCAAAGAAACATTATTGTCACAAGGTGAAAAAATAACATCAACATGCTTGCAAGCTAACCATATGAAACAACTATTTTTCAACATGAAAGATGCAAAGCATGCAAAAGGTATCAGAGCTGGGTTCGAGCTTGAACTTGCTTGTGGGATGATGTAGCCCGACCTTCGGTTGTTACCACATCATGGTCTCCAACTTATGCCAAGTCATCATGGACTCCAAAGGTGAATCTGTTCCTCTATGCGAGCTCACTTCCTACCCTCTTGAATGGTATACTACTTCATACTCCGTCCCATAATCATGATAGGTTCACACCGACAAGTACGGAGGCAAGGGAGGAAGCCTAGAGCATTAAGCCTGACAAGACGGTGGCTTGGAAGAGGAGACAGAAGTAGCGGGCGATGCCAAGACCGGAGTGTCCGGCCGAGATCACCCGGAATCTTCGGCCGACCCAGAATATCCGGCCTTCACCCATCGGATTGTCCAGCCACCCTCCACTCGAAGCCTAGCGCAGCCATTCAGGAGGCCAGATCGGACTCCACATGGACTCGACACGGAATGTTCGTCCTGACCGGAGCCATTGGTCGACAAGCCCTGGAGTATCCGGCCTAGCCGTAATGTCCGACCAAGAAGCACATGAGTGTCCTGCTTAAGTGATGGGCCCGCGAGCCAACATTTGGGGGATTGTTTGTTTGCGGCCCGAATGTTCATGGGCGAGTGCATGGTGGTACCCAAGTTCCCTGTAATTACCGTGTTTCGTAAAGTTGGGCTTCCAACTACTGAGAGGGGCCATTTCGAGGCAAATTCATCTCACCCCTGCCAAATTCAAACATTTCGTTAAACTGCCCCGCGAAGTAGACGGTCGGGACCCACATGTCAGTCATCTGTCCGTGACGCGAGCGCCAACGCGGAAACCTCTTAGGAAAATCGAGGAACTAAGTGAACGGCAAGTGGTATGGACACCATTGTATCACGATGGAAGAAGCGCCTACGCATATCTGCACTATATTTAGTATGGTTGCTGCTCTGCGTAATCATGATGAATTATGGCCGAAGAATACTTCAAAGTTCAGCTTCATGGATGAATGTGGCATCATGGTTCCCCTAACGTGTGACAGTCAGCTAATTGGGTTGATGCAAAGGTATGCTTCGGCTTGCATGTTTGAGCTGAATTGTGATGTACTGGATGTGTAAGCTGCTACGACTGGGAGTCACCCTTCTATTCTTGGATAGGGTGGTCGCTTGAACCCAATTAGCTCCTGGTAAGCAAAAGTCTCCTGGGTTCGCATGTTTGTGCTGAATTGTAATTTTTGTTTTATTTACTCTGTAGATATTGGGCAGTTACGCAACAATCCTGTTTCTTTGACAGGAAGCGTCGCAAGGTTAAAAACATGACTGTCGGGTCAATCATTTTGCTGCCCGAAGAAGGTAAAAATGAGTGGAAAGATGATGATGGACACGATCCTGGTGCTGATTGTCCCGGCGATGCAAAGTACGTGAAGCTAAGAAAATTGGCATCGAGGAAGAGGAAGAAGGCAGGAAATGAAGAAGCCAGTGGACGTGAAGGCTTGGCACCCAGGCTGCGGAAGAAGGCTGTTGGCAATGAAGATGCATAGTAATGTGTTGAATTTGAACCTATATATGTAATTCAGTTAAATTCTGGATCTCTGTGTGTGGAACTTCATTGGGCGAAACAATCTACCCACATTCTCGGAGTAAACTGTACCGCGACTTAGGATTTGGAAACACCCGAGTCAATAGTTGAATCTGAAATTGTGATTATGCCACTACTATCTGAAAACACACATCACCGGTTCCACGATTGCTGAGGGGTAGGAGGTCTCCAAATATGATGGAATGTAAGTGGCACAGAAATAAATTATGTAAGCTGCTACACTCCATGAAGCAGCAACTTATTTCAGCTGCTGCACAATGACATGGCAACATAAACAGCAATGGCAATCGATAATGCCCAGATGAGGAGGAAATCGGTACCACTTTCTAGCCTAATCTTGAGCCCGTCTATCTCACCGCCTCCCTACTCCTGCATCCCCTGCATCTAGCGAAGCTCCCGGATCTTCATTAACCGGGTGTACGTGCTTCCACTTTATAAATTGTGGTTGTGCCATTTGCATGCAGCACAATCCACGTAGATTACGTTTAAACAAACCACAAATGTCAGAATACCACCATGATCAGATAAAAGGAAGTAATGCAGGGTTCAGATAGATTAACGAGCGACCAATTTTTTTCCTCCAAGGACTCCGGGACCACTAGTTTAGACCGCTAGGTCAACAAGTACTACTATTACAACTTTAAAAGGCACGGAGCTGAAGCTAAATAGAACTAGTTATCACACATCTCCTTGATCTTCCTAATCTTAGCCCGGTGTGCATCTTCCTACAAGAGCAAGGATCGAATCGTCTGCTCCTTCCTTTGAGCATCTTCCTTGCACAGCTTCAATTGTTTCTCTGCATTTTTCCTCATGCACTTGTCAATACTTGTAGTTGTGAACTGCAGGACTTTGGCCTGGTGAAGATCATTCCTTGCTTGAGTCAGTTCTTGCTCTGCTTTAGCCTTCAGGGCCAACGCCACGTCCCTCTCCTTCTCAACTTTTCTAACCTTGTCATGCACCCTCCTGAGGTCTCGGTTAAGCTTGGTCATGTGAACTGAGTCCCATAGCTTCATCTCAACACTGTCAAGAAGTGAGCTGACTACGGATTCTTTCAACTCACCAGTCATATCCCATAGTTTGTCCAGCATTTTCTGCATCAATTTGGGCCACTCTAGATCTACCCATTTGACAACACCGCAACTTCCGCCTTTCATCATTGCACGATGTCCTTGGCACCGTAAAAACCTCTTGCATGCATTTCGTCCTTCGAACGCTACAAATTTAGCGGGCACATATCCATGTTTACATAGAAGAGGACTGTCTTCATCCGCTAAACCGTGATAGTCGGAGTCATACATCATCTGGTTGGCCTAACACATCATACGTGCATGAGTAAACAGAGTAGATCTAGCTCAAAATAGATAACTGGCCACAGATGATAGAGATAGAGATGAGATGACTCACATTGAAATCACCGTCCCTGTCGTCACGACGCGTTTCCTCACTGTATCCCCTTGAACCCATGGGGAGAGAGCGAGGGATTGGGGGTGGCTGCCGGAGAGATAGCTGGAGGCGCCGTCGGCTTCCGGCTATGGCAAGATGGGAGAGAAGTGGGGAAAGTGGCTTCGAGGGGAAGGAAGAGAAGTACACGGAGGAAGAGAATAATGGGGACGTGACACTAGAATATGGCCCACTAAACTCGTAAGTCGTGACACTCGCAAAAGGGGAGCGTCCGGTGTTGCTAGTTTGTCTAGAGCAAGTGGGCAGCAAGCGTGGCCAATCATGCCGCAGAATAGCCTACTCACGGATCGTTCTCACGAAGACCATCCCAATCGTCCAAGCGCCCCGATTGAACGGTATGGAACAATCGTCATGCAGAACAACTGTGTTAGGAATGCCTTCTAGAAGACTCGATCTAACGGCCACCATTGGGGGGCTTAGGTTAGGGCTCTCCTAAGGTTAGGATCCATATGTGGTTTATGAGATGAACACACATGAAATGACACTGGTGATATGTGGTTTGTGAAAAGAACACACATGCAATGACTCTAACTTTGGATTGTGAAAAGAACACGCAATACAATTACTCTCGTGGATCCATGTGTGGTTTGTGAAAGAACAAACATTCACTAACTCTAGTTGTGGTTCATGAAAAGAACACAAGTGCAATGACTCTAGATGTGGTTTGTGAGAAGAACACACATGCAATAACACTGGTGGATCCATGTGGTTTGTGAAAAGAACAGACATCCAATGACACTGGTGGATCCTTATGTGGTTCATGAAAAGAACACACATGCAATCACACTGGTGGATACATATATGGTTTGTGAAAAGAACAGATATGTAATGACTCTAGCTATGGTTTGTGAAAAGAACGCACATGCAATGACACTAGGTGTGCTTCATAAAAATAAGACACATCCAATGACACTGGTGTATCCTTATGTGGTTTGTGGAAAGAACGGACATGCAATGACTCTAGCTATGGTTAATGAAAAGAACAGACATGCAATGACACTGGTGGATCCATATTTGGTTTGTGAGAAGAACACACATACAATGACACTGGGTGTGGTTCATGAAAATAACACACATCCAATGACACTGGTGGATCCTTATGTGTTTTGTGAAAAGAACACACATGCAATGACTCTAGATGTGGTTTGTGAAAATAACACACATGCAATGACACTGGTGGATCCATGTGTGGTTTGTGAGAAGAATAGACATGCAATGACTCTAGATTTTGTTTGGGAGAAGAACAGACATGCAATGACTCTAGATCTGGTTTGTGAGAAGAACATACATGCAATGAATCTAGCTGTGGTTTGTGAAAAGAACACACATGCAATGAACTCTGGTGGATCCATATGTGGTTTGTAAGAAGTACACACATGCAATGACTCTAGATGTGGTTTGTGAAAAGAACACACATGCAATGAACTCTGGTCGATCCATATGTGGTTTGTGAGAATAACACACATGCAATGACTCTAGATGTGGTTTGTGAAAAGAACACACATGCAATGACACTGGTGGATCCATATGTGGTTTGTGAAAATAACACACATTCAATGACTCTAGATGTGGTTAATGAAAAGAACACACATGCAATGACACTGGGTGTGGTTCATGAAAAGAATACACATCCAATGAGTATCCTTATGTGGTTTGTGGAAAGAACAGACATGCAATGACTCTCGCTCTGGTTAATGAAAAGAAGACACATGCAATCACATTGGTGGATCCATATGTGGTTTGTGAAAAAGAAAACACATGCAATGACTCTGGTGGATCCTTATGTGGTTTGTGAGAAGAATAGACATGCAATGACTAGCTGTGGTTTGTGAAAAGAACACACATGCAATGAACTCTAGTTGATCCAATGTGGTTTTTGAGAAGAACACACATGCAAAGACTCTAGATTTGGTTTGTGAAAAGAACACACATGCAATAACACTCGTGGATCCATATGTGGTTTGTGAAAAGAAAACACATGCAATGACTCTAGATGTGGTTAGTGAGAAGAACACACATGCAATGACTCTAGTTGTGGTTTCTGAAAAGAACACACATGGAATGACACTGGTGGATCCATATGTGGTTTTTGAAAAGAACAGACATGCAATGACTATAGCTGTGGTTAATGAAAAGAACACACATGCAATCATACTGGTGGATCCATATGTGGTGTGTGAAAAGAACACACATGCAATGAGTCTAGATGTGGTTTGTGAAAAGAACACACATGCAATGACACTGTTGGATCAATATGTTGTTTGTGAAAAGAACATACATCCAATGACTCTAGATGTGGTTTGTGAAAAGAACACACATGCAATGACACTAGTGGATCCATGTGTGGTCTGTGAGAAGAACAGACATGCAATGACTCTAGCTGTGGTTTGTGAAAAGAACAGACATGCAATGAACTCTGGTGGATCCATATGTGGTTTGTGAGAAGAACACACACGCAATGACTCTAGATATGGTTTGTGAGAAGAACACACATGCAATGACTCTAGATGTGGTTTGTGAAAAGAACACACATGCAATGACACTGGTGGATCCATGTGTGGTTTGTGAGAAGAACAGACATGCAATGACTCTAGATTTTGTTTGGGAGAAGAACAGACATGCAATGACTCTAGATCTGGTTTGTGAGAAGAACATACATGCAATGAATCTAGCTGTGGTTTGTGAAAAGAACACACATGCAATGAACTCTGGTGGATCCATATGTGGTTTGTAAGAAGGACACACATGCAATGACTCTAGATGTGGTTTGTGAAAAGAACACACATGCAATGAACTCTGGTCGATCCATATGTGGTTTGTGAGAATAACACACATGCAATGACTCTAGATGTGGTTTGTGAAAAGAACACACATGCAATGACACTGGTGGATCCATATGTGGTTTGTGAAAATAACACACATTCAATGACTCTAGATGTGGTTAATGAAAAGAACACACATGCAATGACACTGGGTGTGGTTCATGAAAAGAATACACATCCAATGAGTATCCATATGTGGTTTGTGGAAAGAACAGACATGCAATGACTCTAGCTCTGGTTAATGAAAAGAAGACACATGCCATCACGTTGGTGGATCCATATGTGGTTTGTGAAAAAGAAAACACATGCAATGACTCTGGTGGTTCCTTATGTGGTTTGTGAGAAGAACAGACATGCAATGACTCTAGCTGTGGTTTGTCAAAAGAACACACATGCAATGAACTCTAGTTGATCCAATGTGGTTTTTGAGAAGAACACACATGCAAAGACTCTAGATGTGGTTTGTGAAAAGAACACACATGCAATAACACTCGTGGATCCATATGTGGTTTGTGAAAAGAAAACACATGCAATGACTCTAGATGTGGTTAGTGAGAAGAACACACATGCAATGACTCTAGTTGTGGTTTCTGAAAAGAACACACATGGAATGACACTGGTGGATCCATATGTGGTTTTTGAAAAGAACAGACATGCAATGACTATAGCTGTGGTTAATGAAAAGAACACACATGCAATCATACTGGTGGATCCATATGTGGTGTGTGAAAAGAACACACATGCAATGAGTCTAGATGTGGTTTGTGAAAAGAACACACATGCAATGACACTGTTGGATCAATATGTTGTTTGTGAAAAGAACATACATCCAATGACTCTAGATGTGGTTTGTGAAAAGAACACACATGCAATGTCACTAGTGGATCCATGTGTGGTCTGTGAGAAGAACAGACATGCAATGACTCTAGCTGTGGTTTGTGAAAAGAACAGACATGCAATGAACTCTGGTGGATCCATATGTGGTTTGTGAGAAGAACACACACGCAATGACTCTAGATATGGTTTGTGAGAAGAACACACATGCAATGACTCTAGATGTGGTTTGTGAAAAGAACACACATGCAATGACACTTGTGGATCCATGTGTGGTTTGTGAGAAGAACAGACATGCAATGACTCTAGATTTTGTTTGGGAGAAGAACAGACATGCAATGACTCTAGATCTGGTTTGTGAGAAGAACATACATGCAATGAATCTAGCTGTGGTTTGTGAAAAGAACACACATGCAATGAACTCTGGTGGATCCATATGTGGTTTGTAAGAAGGACACACATGCAATGACTCTAGATGTGGTTTGTGAAAAGAACACACATGCAATGAACTCTGGTCGATCCATATGTGGTTTGTGAGAATAACACACATGCAATGACTCTAGATGTGGTTTGTGAAAAGAACACACATGCAATGACACTGGTGGATCCATATGTGGTTTGTGAAAATAACACACATTCAATGACTCTAGATGTGGTTAATGAAAAGAACACACATGCAATGACACTGGGTGTGGTTCATGAAAAGAATACACATCCAATGAGTATCCATATGTGGTTTGTGGAAAGAACAGACATGCAATGACTCTAGCTCTGGTTAATGAAAAGAAGACACATGCCATCACGTTGGTGGATCCATATGTGGTTTGTGAAAAAGAAAACACATGCAATGACTCTGGTGGTTCCTTATGTGGTTTGTGAGAAGAACAGACATGCAATGACTCTAGCTGTGGTTTGTCAAAAGAACACACATGCAATGAACTCTAGTTGATCCAATGTGGTTTTTGAGAAGAACACACATGCAAAGACTCTAGATGTGGTTTGTGAAAAGAACACACATGCAATAACACTCGTGGATCCATATGTGGTTTGTGAAAAGAAAACACATGCAATGACTCTAGATGTGGTTAGTGAGAAGAACACACATGCAATGACTCTAGTTGTGGTTTCTGAAAAGAACACACATGGAATGACACTGGTGGATCCAGATGTGGTTTTTGAAAAGAACAGACATGCAATGACTATAGCTGTGGTTAATGAAAAGAACACACATGCAATCATACTGGTGGATCCATATGTGGTGTGTGAAAAGAACACACATGCAATGAGTCTAGATGTGGTTTGTGAAAAGAACACACATGCAATGACACTGTTGGATCAATATGTTGTTTGTGAAAAGAACATACATCCAATGACTCTAGATGTGGTTTGTGAAAAGAACACACATGCAATGACACTAGTGGATCCATGTGTGGTCTGTGAGAAGAATAGACATGCAATGACTCTAGCTGTGGTTTGTGAAAAGAACAAACATGCAATGAACTCTGGTGGATCCATATGTGGTTTGTGAGAAGGACACACACGCAATGACTCTAGATATGGTTTGTGAGAAGAACACACATGCAATGACTCTGGATGTGGTTTGTGAAAAGAACACACATGCAATGACACTGGTGGATCCATGTGTGGTTTGTGAGAAGAACAGACATGCAATGACTCTAGATTTTGTTTGGGAGAAGAACAGACATGCAATGACTCTAGATCTGGTTTGTGAGAAGAACATACATGCAATGAATCTAGCTGTGGTTTGTGAAAAGAACACACATGCAATGAACTCTGGTGGATCCATATGTGGTTTTTAAGAAGGACACACATGCAATGACTCTAGATGTGGTTTGTGAAAAGAACACACATGCAATGAACTCTGGTCGATCCATATGTGGTTTGTGAGAATAACACACATGCAATGACTCTAGATGTGGTTTGTGAAAAGAACACACATGCAATGACACTGGTGGATCCATATGTGGTTTGTGAAAATAACACACATTCAATGACTCTAGATGTGGTTAATGAAAAGAACACACATGCAATGACACTGGGTGTGGTTCATGAAAAGAGTACACATCCAATGAGTATCCATATGTGGTTTGTGGAAAGAACAGACATGCAATGACTCTAGCTCTGGTTAATGAAAAGAAGACACATGCCATCACGTTGGTGGATCCATATGTGGTCTGTGAAAAAGAAAACACATGCAATGACTCTAGTGGTTCCTTATGTGGTTTGTGAGAAGAACAGACATGCAATGACTCTAGCTGTGGTTTGTGAAAAGAACACACATGCAATGAACTGTAGTTTATCCAATGTGGTTTTTGAGAAGAACACACATGCAAAGACTCTAGATGTGGTTTGTGAAAATAACACACATGCAATAACACTCGTGGATCCATATGTGGTTTGTGAAAAGAAAACACATGCAATGACTCTAGATGTGGTTAGTGAGAAGAACACACATGCAATGACTCTAGTTGTGGTTTCTGAAAAGAACACACATGGAATGACACTGGTGGATCCATATGTGGTTTGTGAAAAGAACAGACATGCAATGACTATAGCTGTGGTTAATGAAAAGAACACACATGCAATGACACTGGGTGTGGTTCATGAAAAGAATACACATCCAATGAGTTTCCTTATGTGGTTTTTGGAAAGAACAGACATGCAATGACTCTAGCTCTGGTTAATGAAAAGAAGACACATGCAATCACGTTGGTGGATCCATATGTGGTTTGTGAAAAAGAAAACACATGCAATGACTCTGGTGGATCCTTATGTGGTTTGTGAGAAGAACAGACATGCAATGACTCTAGCTGTGGTTTGTGAAAAGAACACACATGCAATGAACTCTAGTTGATCCAATGTGGTTTTTGAGAAGAACACACATGCAAAGACTCTAGATGTGGTTTGTGAAAAGAACACACATGCAATAACACTCGTGGATCCATATGTGGTTTGTGAAAAGAAAACACATGCAATGACTCTAGATGTGGTTAGTGAGAAGAACACACATGCAATGACTCTAGTTGTGGTTTCTGAAAAGAACACACATGTTATGACACTGGTGGATCCATATGTGGTTTTTGAAAAGAACAGACATGCAATGACTATAGCTGTGGTTAATGAAAAGAACACACATGCAATCATACTGGTGGATCCATATGTGGTGTGTGAAAAGAACACACATGCAATGAGTCTAGATGTGGTTTGTGAAAAGAACACACATGCAATGACACTGTTGGATCAATATGTTGTTTGTGAAAAGAACATACATCCAATGACTCTAGATGTGGTTTGTGAAAAGAACACACATGCAATGACACTAGTGGATCCATTTGTGGTCTGTGAGAAGAACAGACATGCAATGACTCTAGCTGTGGTTTGTGAAAAGAATAGACATGCAATGAACTCTGGTGGATCCATATGTGGTTTGTGAGAAGAACACACACGCAATGACTCTAGATATGGTTTGTGAGAAGAACACACATGCAATGACTCTAGATGTGGTTTGTGAAAAGAACACACATGCAATGACACTGGTGGATCCATGTGTGGTTTGTGAGAAGAACAGACATGCAATGACTCTAGATTTTGTTTGGGAGAAGAACAGACATGCAATGACTCTAGATCTGGTTTGTGAGAAGAACATACATGCAATGAATCTAGCTGTGGTTTGTGAAAAGAACACACATGCAATGAACTCTGGTGGATCCATATGTGGTTTGTAAAAAGGACACACATGCAATGACTCTAGATGTGGTTTGTGAAAAGAACACACATGCAATGAACTCTGGTCGATCCATATGTGGTTTGTGAGAATAACACACATGCAATGACTCTAGATGTGGTTTGTGAAAAGAACACACATGCAATGACACTGGTGGATCCATATGTGGTTTGTGAAAATAACACACATTCAATGACTCTAGATGTGGTTAATGAAAAGAACACACATGCAATGACACTAGGTGTGGTTCATGAAAAGAATACACATCCAATGAGTATCCTTATGTGGTTTGTGGAAAGAACAGACATGCAATGACTCTAGCTCTGGTTAATGAAAAGAAGACACATGCCATCACGTTGGTGGATCCATATGTGGTTTGTGAAAAAGAAAACACATGCAATGACTCTGGTGGATCCATATGTGGTTTGTGAGAAGAACAGACATGCAATGACTCTAGCTGTGGTTTGTGAAAAGAACACACATGCAATGAACTCTAGTTGATCCAATGTGGTTTTTGAGAAGAACACACATGCAAAGACTCTAGATGTGGTTTGTGAAAAGAACACACATGCAATAACACTCGTGGATCCATATGTGGTTTGTGAAAATAAAACACATGCAATGACTCTAGATGTGGTTAGTAAGAAGAACACACATGCAATGACTCTAGTTGTGGTTTCTGAAATGAACACACATGGAATGACACTGGTGGATCCATATGTGGTTTGTGAAAAGAACAGACATGCAATGACTATAGCTGTGGTTAATGAAAAGAACACACATGCAATCATACTGGTGGATCCATATGTGGTGTGTGAAAAGAACACACATGCAATGAGTCTAGATGTGGTTTGTGAAAAGAACACACATGCAATGACACTGTTGGATCAATATGTTGTTTGTGAAAAGAACATACATCCAATGACTCTAGATGTGGTTTGTGAAAAGAACACACATGCAATGACACTAGTGGATCCATGTGTGGTCTGTGAGAAGAACAGACATGCAATGACTCTAGCTGTGGTTTGTGAAAAGAACAGACATGCAATGAACTCTGGTAGATCCATATGTGGTTTGTGAGAAGAACACACACGCAATGACTCTAGATATGGTTTGTGAGAAGAACACACATGCAATGACTCTAGCTGTGGTTAATGAAAAGAACAGAGATGCAATGACTCTGGTGGATCCTTGTGTTGTTTGTGAGAAGAATATACATGCAATGACTCTGGCTGTGGTTTGTGAGAAGAACATACATCCAATGACTCTAGATGTGGTTTGTGAAAAGAACACACATGCAATGACACTAGTGGATCCATGTGTGGTCTGTGAGAAGAACAGACATGCAATGACTCTAGCTGTGGTTTGTGAAAAGAACAGACATGCAATGAACTCTGGTGGATCCATATGTGGTTTGTGAGAAGAACACACACGCAATGACTCTAGATATGGTTTGTGAGAAGAACACACATGTAATGACTCTAGCTGTGGTTAATGAAAAGAACAGAGATGCAATGACTCTGGTGGATCCTAGTGTGGTTTGTGAGAAGAACATACATGCAATGACTCTAGCTGTCGTTTGTGAGAAGAACACACATGCAATGACTCTAGATGTGGTTTGTGAAAACAACACACATGCAATGACTCTAGCTGTGGTTTGTGAAAAGAACACACATGCAATGACTCTAGTTGTGGTTTGTGAAAAGAACACACATGCAATGACTCTA